>CM044440.1:24757530-24770741 GCA_024363595.1 Xenopus borealis | reverse complement strand
AAAATCAGTATTGAGTAGACCCGTGTTCCGACCCGCAACCTGCTTCTGTACCCGCATCCAGAACGCCTACACCCAACCCGCAGGTTATTGCAGGTAACTGACCCGCTGCAGGACTCTACCGCAAAGTATTAAAAAAAAAAAAATTTTCTAACACACAGTAAATATTCGGATGAGCATAATTCTTACATTTATCAAGCAAGTGCACAGCAACACCCATTATAAAAAAAGAAGGTCCTCTATGTGAATACTACAGACATTAATGAGGGGGGATGAAGAGTCCCCTGTGAATGGTCAATATGGTTTTACAACAAAAATGGTGAAAAACAGGCACTTACATAGGCAAACCTTGACTGGTTAGGTACAATATCTTTATTGGTGCTACATCATCACTTTAGACACAACTAAATACTAAAACCATTCAATCCTTTTTGCTATTCAAAGTGGAGTCTGAAGCCCTATGCCTGCCTGGCCGGTATTTTTGTTGGTTGATCCCAATGTTATTAATAGGAAAAAAAGATAAATATATAGGAAGGCCGGTATTTTTTTCAGGAAAAGGTGGCAACCCTACCTGCCACAAAGGAACCAACATTATACAAGTGGTATAATAAATAAATAAATAAATATATATATCTATATATATATATATATATATATATATATATTATTATTATAAGAGCTTCTTACACAATCCGTGTTCTCTAGTGAAGGGTTAAACTGGTCAGATATTTTAAATCTGCTCATTGGGGATGGAGACCAAACAAACAGACCTTTGCCGTTTGGTCACCCAAGGGGTTAAGCCAATTCTTTGGCCTTTAGCCCATCAATCAGGAGCCAGTGAAACCAACGCAGTCCTCGCCAAACAGGCTTGTCTAGCCATTCCCTTCGACATCTCGCCAAACCGTGATCCAGTATCGTAAATTGAAAACATCAGATAAAACTAAGATTACATCGATTTGCAACACACTTACCAATTAAAATGTTAAAATTTAGGGGTTTTCCCTCTAATATATTTTGGCCAGATTCTGGTCCAATAGGACCCACTGTTTTCTAACATCACATGATGCGATAAGACTACTGGACTTTCAGTATGAACTGCTATACACTGTTACTTTGGATCAATGGTCTCCATTTGATTAAACTAAAATTACACTAGGAAAGTCAATGGAATTATTTTTTTTCTCATGCGACAATCAGGTACTTACAACAGAACAATTTCAGCAGACTGTGTGTCTCTAGTGCAAGTTTCCTATCGATTGCACCTTTAAGATTCTGAACGCCATAAAGAAGGCCTTATAACAACATTTACTCATAAAAAGGAAACAAACTCAAGCAGAAAGCAAAGCAAATATATGCAGACTGCCCTACAAAGGCTAAGTAGAAAATACAAAGTGAGAGTTAGAATACTAAGCAGCAGGATTTTCAAATATAAAATGCATGGTTATGAATATAATGCCCCTCTGTCATGGCTGAAAATGACATTTGTGATAAGCAGTGGAAGAGTTAAAAACAACCCCAGTCGGATGATTGCAACATCTGCAGTAATATCAGTTTTGTAAGAACCATGTGACTAGCACATGACTGGCTGCTAAAATGAAGGCTAGCTAAGGATTTATCCGGAAACTTGAGTGAGTACACAGGTTATTCCACTTTACTATTCATGAAAGACCAGCTTTCCATGTCACAGCTGTGGGCCCTATGGTTAATAAATAAGTAAATACCTGGGGTATTCACAGAAAGAGGAGAAAAAAAAGAATATCATTTCAGCAGAACAATAACAAGCCGACGCCTGATACCAATCCTTTTTACTATCTGCCCTGTAGGCTGGGTTCCTAGCCAGGTACAAAAATGTAAAGGAATGGTGCAAAACACCAAAACAGTATTGATATATACACTACCAAAAAAAGTATATATAAAAATACAAACAAAGGAGAGAACTCACAGTTCACACCAGTCCAGGTGCATTGGAATATACAAACACATTTTGGTTGTGAGATTCTACAAAAATAGATAGTAGCTATTAAATTAATTAAAAATAAAAAAATCTAACGCGTTTTGTACTTCCTGGGACTCTTACTCATAGGCTTGTGTGCTACTCACAGCCTATGAGTAAGTGCCCCAGCAGGTACGAAACACGTTAGGTTTCAGTCTCTTGTCCAAATAAATGTTCTTTTACTAATTTAATAGTTACTATCTTTTTTTGAAGAAGCTCACAACCAAGCTTTGTTGTATATTCCTAGCCAGATAGCTTCCTTTGTCACTTCCTTTTCTTGTTGGCGGGGGCACAGTCCACCGTGACAGCTGATTAGCTGTAATTATCTCTAGGTGACTATACCCCTCTGATAGCACAATAATCACTAGTGGGCAACACAACATTCAGTAAGATCAGCAGCTGCATTGCAGAAATACAGAGGGGACACAAAGTGAGTAGCGGAAGCAGAATGAGCTGGCTGTTCAAGGCAAACAAGTTAATCAAACAGCTACAACAGAGAACACAAGAATATTACCGGATGCCAAGATCTTTTATGTTTATAAAACGCCCTTAAACACACGTAACATGAACTCTTCTGTGGGTTGACAATCTCCCCAAACTGCCTTCCGCCTGCTTGAATGAAGAATCGCCTGCGCTAATGCACTCGCGACGCTTCGATTTCCAGAGTAATCCGAAGCTTCCTCGTGTGGCAAGTTCGGAAATCGAAGCGCCGCGAGTGCATTAGGGCAGGCCATTCTTCATTCAAGCAGGCGGAAGGCAGTTTGGGGAGATTGTTGCCCGGCAGAGAAGGCGATTAGTCGCCAGGCGACTAAATCTCCCCGAATCTGCCGCAAGCATAACAGTGAGAAGTAAGCACTATCACAACAACTTTCACTGTAATTTCAATTGTCTTTATCTCTCAACAGTCCTAGATGAACACCCGGGCTTCTTTCAGAGTTGTAGGACTTTTCCTACCCATGTATCAACAAAACTCAGGTCTGTTTTCTAAGCTAAATGTTGTCAGCAACTAAAGTGTTACAGAAATGTTACAGAAATGTGGCAGATGCAGCTCCAGCAAGAAACATGTTTACCCACAGAGCTATTAGCAACGTCCAGCCAGTTTCATATGTATAGCTGTGGCACCCTAACCAGGGCCAGGGACATCATTACACTGTCAGCTTTAGGGGTACACCTACTGATTACTGTAAATGAACTTATGACTATGGACAAACCTCATGGGGACAGAAGAAGGAATGAGTGTTTGCCAATTAAAGGGGAGTACTATGGCATAAAGGAAAATCTTTCACCCATTTCTCTGCCACATGACACTGAAAGAGATAGACATAAGTCAGGGGATTCTAAGCTGTGGCTCTCCGACTTGCTGAAATACAAGACCCAATTGAAGTTTGCCAACATATTCAGATTAATTAAGTGAAGACATGGGCTGATTACATAACCACAAACATGAGCAAAGGAGAAAGGAATATTTTAACATCGAGTGTAAACATTTAGGAAGAGGACTCTACCATTGCTACTTATTCTTGCGCAGTTAAAGAGCCATCTGAAAACCTTTCTATGGGTCATGGACAGTGTAACCAACATAAAATTCAATTTTATAATCTAGCATTGTTAAAGGATCAGTAACATAAAAAAAATGTTTTTAAAAATTTGTTAGTATACATGGAAAAAAAACACCAAGACAAATTAAACTTAAAAAACGTAAAGCATTTATTAAGAAATAACTTGTTGAAACTCCTCTTCAGAAAAGGCAGCGATTCACCGCGCGTAGCTCGATTTCTCCTCCCTGGATATCTCCTATAAGGAAGGCAGGGGTGAGAAATCGAGCACCGCAAGATGGATTGCACGATTGCCTTTTCTGAAGAGGAGCACAAGGAGAGTTTTGGTAAGTTATTTCTTAAGTTTTTTTTATCAAATTTTGAAATCTGACATGGGGCTAAACATATTGTCAGTTTCCCAGCTGCTCCCAGTCATGTGACTTGTGCCTGCACTTTAGGATGGAACTACTTTCTGCCAGGCTGTTATTTCTCCTACTTAATGCAACTGAATCAGTCTCAGTGGGAATTGGATTTTACTATTGTTCTTAGATCTACCAGGGAGCTGTAATCTTGTGTTAGGGAGCCGTTATCTGGTAACCTTCCCATTGCTCTGTAAGGATAGGGACAGACAGGGAGATTCGGGGAGATTCTGTCGCCTGGCGTTTTTAGCAGGCGACAATCTCCCCGAATTTCCTTCTCCCTGTCTGCCGCTAGTATAAGTGACAAAGCGCCAGCGCCTGTGCACACGCTGCGCGGCGATTTCCGGAATCGCCCGAAGATACCTCGTGAGGAAACTTCGGGCGATTCCGGGAATCGCCGCGCAGCGTGAGCACAGGCGCTTTGTCCCTTTTACTAGCGGCAGACAGGGAGAAGAAAATTCGGGGAGATTGTCGCCTGCTAAAAACGCCAGGCGACAGAATCTCCCCGAATCTCCCTGTCTGTCCCTACCCTAAAGGTCCCCATAGATGCAAGGATCTTTCTTTGCAGAACGATCGATCAATCTTAGCGAAGTCCGACCAATCTGTCAAATTATTGTGCGGTTAGTGGGATTCGAATGATCGTTCATCTTACGATTTTTCAGCCGCAATCGGTCTGAAAATTGATCGGTCAGGTTAGAAAATCTTTATCGGTCCCCATGCAATCTACCTATGTTTGCAGGGCCAAGCAGGCAGCGACCCTTCAGTTTTGCTGGCAATATTGCCTGAAATTGTCTTTTTAGTTGATGATCACATCGGACATTTAAACCATCGTTTTGAGACAATCCTGGTCTCACGATAACCATTGGATCTGTCAAAAATCTTTACGTCTATGGCCAGCTTTAGGCTGCTGGGGAGGAAACAGGGGGGGGGGGTGATTTCACTCCAACTTGCAGTTAAACAGTAGAGTGACTGCAGCTTATCGCAGCACAAGTCACATAACTGGGTGCAGCTGGGAATCTGACAATATGTTTAGCCCCATGTCAGATTTCAAATTTGAATATATAAAAAAAAATCTGTTTGCTCTTTTGAAAAATGCATTTCAGTTCAGAGTACTGATGGAGCAGCACTATTAACTGTGTTTTGAAAACACATGTTTTTCCAAGACAGTATCGCTTTAATAAAGACTTGTTTTGTTTTTTAATGTATACGAACAGGAGGAAGAGGGTTATAACAGGCAGGGCACTAGCCTTGGGCCTCAGCATCACAGGGGCAAGAGAAATAAGCACCATGTATGGATATGGTATATAGTGTTATTTAGAAGGAATATCAGTGCTGTCCCAATATGTAAACCCCCCCCAGTTGTTGTTTCAGTGAACAACACCCTGCCATTGTGATGCTGTAATGTGTAGTTGAACTACAGCTGGAAAGGCTGGACACCCCTCAGATGGACTCTTTCTACCCTGTCAGGTGCTCTCTTTCCTCTAACGCATACCTGGGTGTATTGCTGGCCAATATGTTGCCTTTCATGTCATTCTGTCACCTTCCCTGGCCTACATCTGTCAGTCCCTCCAGAGTCCCGACCCCTCTCCCCTGCCGACCCCCCTCCTCCTCTCCCGGCAGAGCCACACAAGGTGCTTGATACTTACTACTCGGGATTCATGCTGGACATGTCACTGAGCTCCCAGCCGCTTCTGCAGAAAACACACGCACACACTGAGGAGAAAAATAACACAGCAAGACCCCGACCTCTTCACAAGAGCGGGCCCGGAGCAAGAGCCGAGGAAAACAACTTAAAAAAAATAATTACCAAAATATATCTACAAATAAAGTAAAAAATATATTAATAAGTCCTAATTCCCCACAGAAAACTCGGGATTAACCCCCTATATCCAGCAAAGCCAACACAAGCCCAGCTCTCTGTATCCCGCAAAATGGCTGCCGGCCGAAACCAGGAAATAGTGAATCCTCCAACTCAGGAAGGCTTCGTATTGCCGACAGGAGGCCGGCCGCTAGGGGTTTTCTGGGAAATGAAGTCCGCCGGCGCCTGCGACTACCGCACACTAACGTGGAATGGTGAGCGCGGCATAAACTACAACTCCCAGGACTCCATTTACAGATGCGCTTGCGCATTCTCCTAGACCCGCCCTTGTACACTGCCCCGCCTCTCCCAGCTCTTCGTCCTGTTCCTGGGGGTAGTCCGGCTCCCTCTAGCGGATCTGGGAGGTTGCGCTGACGTCACCACTGAAACGTGGCAGCTGCCGGGCTGGTCCAGGGATAAGACGGGCCAGTCACGGGGAAAGGGGAGGAGACGCCGGGGAGAAGCAGTGGTGTCTGTCCAGTTATTCGAGGAAAGGGAAGGCAGCGCTCCCAGTAGTTTAACTTTTAATCCAGTCGTGAATGAATCAGTTGTGGGATTCTTGTTATGATTCAGGCGGTCTGAAAAACCAAGTATTGTGAGAAAATCTGAGGGGTTCGATTCCACGTTTATGAGCCGTTTCTATGAACTTCACTGGTTGCTGCTATCTTTGTATCCCTAGGGGTCATCTCAAATTCAATATCAACAAACATTGTCCCCCACAGCAAAGTTCTTTTAGGGCCCCCCCAATAAATTTTAAGATGAAAACATTTTTCATAAACAATAAAAGTTCACATCAGTCTTTGGCTCCTATACCTCTTGGCGCTAGGGTTGCCGCCTTTAATGGAAAAAATACCGGCCTTAATATGTTTATATTTTTTTCCCCTATTAATAAAATTGAGATCAACCATCATTGTTACTGGCCAGGCAACCCTACTTTGGGCCCCCGCCAGTTGCATACAGCCTTTGTATAGGGGTGGCCATAGCTGCACAGATATTATCGCACAAAGGAGCCGTCGGATATCTGCAGAAGACTTGGATATCGGTCGGCTGGTTGATCGGTCTGGACGGAAAATTTTGATTGGGCGTCTTTAAAGGGAGTAGGGACCCAAACATTGGCCAGATCTCTTTCCTGTGTGTCTGGGGGCAGGACGGTAAAGAGCGCAAGTGCAGGGAGCTGGGGTGGTGGTAACAATAGGGCAGGGTCAGACTTGGGGGGTCCCGGGGCCCACTGTGACTGTTGTCCAGGGCCCCCTCTGACCCCCACTTCTCTGATGAGCCGCGCAGACACACACATACGCATGGCGCGTATGCGCGAACAACATTTCCCAGAGCTCCAACTCATTTATTCTAGGACCAGGAGATAGAGAGCGGGGGTCTGGCCTGGGGGGTGCCCATGAGGGCCAGACCGACCCTGTTGAAACAAACAATCTTTCTTGGAAAGATCTTATCCAAGAAAGAGCGTAATTGTACTGTCTATGGCCACCTTATGTCTAAAGTAACTGGAGTTTCTGAGTTCTTTTTAAAACGTGTCACCACTCAGCCAAGTGGCTTCTTCGGTTCAACTGATTTGAACAGAAGAAGGCACTTGCACAAGGCAGTATTTATCTGTCAGCTCTCTTTGTTAGAAGTGAAACAATGTAGCAAGTCAGTGTCTGACTGTTCTGTTAATTACATGGCTTCTGCTACCTAGATTCAGCAGAACATAGCTACGGGCTGACTCTGCTTTCAATAGGGATGCATTGAATCCAGGATGCAGTTCAGGATTCTGCATTTTTCAGCAGGATTCTGCCAAATCCAAGTGCCTGGTCGAATAAAAAATAAATAAATCATGCAACTTTTTGTCACATAAACCAGGTAGTCAAAATTTTTATAACCGAGTGAGGTCTCTTTCCCATAATTTACGTATGCAAATTAGGGTTTGGATTTGGTTTGGTATTTGCCAAAATTTTTTACAAAGGATTCAGGGTCTGGCAAAATTCTAAAATAGTGGATTTGGTGCAACTTCCAATAGCAATTCCATTGACAAATGCAAGTATGGGATCCATTATCCAGAAACCCATCATTCAGAAAGCTTCCATCTTTACATTAGGCAGACGATCAACTGTTGAAACATGCACTTACAGTAGCTGCACCGACTACACATGTAGCATTTTAAAGGACAACTTAAATGTTGGTGCTAGTAGATACAGCAGCTAATGACAGAAGCAATCTATTAGTGCAGATTATGGGGCAGATTTATCGGAAAATGAGCAGGAATTTTTAAAAATATGTAATACATTTTTTTTTCCATATCAGTCTGGGACTCCAGATGCGAAAAATTCTTACGAAATAAACGTTTGCCAGGTTTCTATAGCAACCTCAAGATTTTTGTATGTGTCAATTGTTTTCTGCAATGTGACCAGACTATATTGTCAGGGTTCCTTGTTAAATATGCTAGTCCTCAAGAATGAAAACATTGATTGCAGAAAAATGCGTACGTCTTGTCACTTTTTTTTTTTTAACCTTGAATTGAAAAAAATGATAAATCGACCCCTTGGACTCTCATATGCACAGTACAATTAGGAAGTATTGATCTACTGCGTATGTGTCTAGATCTGTCTTTAGTCTAGATCTAAAGATAGATACCTGGTAATGGTAAGTATGATTGGACTGCATCATTTTTCCCAGGACCAGTGCATTTTTTCCTAAAAGGAGCACCAACCTGGAGAAACCTACCCTGTGATACACAGACACTGTGATACAGGCTTTAGTTCACATTTAAATTAACTTTTAGTATTATGTAGAGAGTGATATTATGAGGCAGTTTGTGATTGGCTTTTATTATGTGGTTTTGCTCTTTATGCAGTAGCTCTCCAGCCTGCAATCTAGTTACTAGGATCCAAATTACCCTAGCAACCATGCACTGATTTGAATACGAGACTGGAATATGAATAGGAGAGGGTCTGAATTAGGGATGCACCGAATCCACTATTTTGGATTCGGCCGAACCCCCGAATCCTTCCCGAAAGATTTCGCCGAATACCGAACCGAATCCGAACCCTAATTTGCATATGCAAATTATGGGTGGGAAGGGGAAAACATTTTTTACTTCCTTGTTTTGTGCCAAAAAGTCACGTGATTTAGCTCCCTGGCCCTAATTTGCACATGCAAATTCGGATTCGGTTCGGCCAGGCAGAAGGATTCGGCCGAATCCGAATCCTGCTGATAAAGGCCGAATCCCGAACCGAATCCTGGATTCGGTGCATCCCTAGTCTGAATAGAAAGAGGAGTAATAAAAAGTAGCAATGATAATACATTTGTAGCTTTACAGAGCATTTTCTTTTTTAGTTGGGTCAGTGACCCCCCCCTCCCCCATTTCAAAGCTGGAAAGAGTTAGAAGAAGAAGGGAAATAATCAGGTCTGGATTTGTGGCGATGCCACATAGGCTCTGGCCTAGGGTGGCAAAAAATTAGGGGCAGGACCTATGGGGACCTGTGCGTTCTGATTCAATGGTGCCATTTGCGCTTATGCAGGGCCGATTTACATAATGGGCACCTCTAGGCCGTTCGTCACCCCTATACTCTGCCCTTTATTCGCAAATTTTCATCATCAGGACTGGGGCAATGGGGACTGGAGCATGGGAAATTTGAAAAACTATTGTATCACCTGCGTATCTCCAGTGTTTCTAAAATAATGTGGCTGGGCAACATGCCTCCCCTGTAAATCCTGCCACCCTAGGCCCGGGCCTAGGTGGCCTTTCCACAAATTTAGGCCTGCACTTATGGGCAGGCGTGCATGCGCTGGTGGCACATGGGGGAATTGTTGGCGCCCCCCCCCCGAGAATTCTGGGCTTGGAAATAATTAAAAAACAACAAAAAATGAAGGCCCATTGAAAAGTTGCTTAGAATTAGCCATTCTATACCACACTAAAAAGTGAACCACCCCTTTGAGGATACGTATATAAAGCGCACGCATACTATATATATTTAAATATGACCAGCGCTCTGGCAATTTTCACGAGTTTTGGCGCATGCACAGTTGCTGCAAAGTGGAAGATTGCCCCAATTGTGTATGCTCTAAAACACCGGTCTCATTCCGAAGTAGCTGAAGATTGCGTCCTATGCCTGAATCGGCACAGAGGGGTAAGTATGGACTTAGGGGCATTTGCCCAGGGTATCACTTAGGCTTGGATGGGGGGTAGAGGGTTTTTAAATGTAGGGTTGAATTCTCCTTTAAAGACAGATTATGCTTGCCCTATTGTACTGTAAACACCACTGTTTTTTTATATATTAATTATGAGATAAACAAGGAAAATCCCATACAGAGCTGTGGAGACTCAGTTGTCGGTAACAATTTTGGGTATCTGGAGTCGGGGTCACCAAATCTTGAACTTGACCCAAACTTGAACGATGTCCTCATTCATGTTGGCAGTTACAGACTTGGCTGTCAATAGGGTAGTGCGTTAGCTTCATAGCCAGTAGTTCTTTGTTTTGTTCCCAAAAGCAGACACTAGCTTCATATAGGTTTAAAACTGCTGAGCTTTAGCAGTGATACAATGCCCTGTATGTTATGTGCTTAACTTATTTCAATCAACATGGAAAATACATTAGTATATTAAAAACAGAAGAGTCAGAGGCACCATAAACTGAGGAGTTGACGTTGAACAGCTTTGGTTCCAAGTATGTGCTGCCAATTTTTGTGATAATTTAGTTATGGGTTGTATTCTTTCAGGCCCGGACTGGCAATCTGTGGATTCTAGAAAATGCCAGAGGGGCTGCTATAAGGTGCCATAGAAAGTCAGTATTTAGTGGGCTGGTGGCGGCTGTTTGGTCCTCTGGGTGGGCCTCTATAAACTTGAAATGCCAAGGCCTATTTCGATTTCCAGTCCAGACCTGTATTCTTTCATGGATTAAACACTTTATTTCACCTCAGCTGAGCAAGCAGTAACATGGCCCCAGACATGTATAAATAGAATACCCAGTCACATATTTAGTATATTTACTGTTTTATAAAGTTGTTCACTGACTTGAATACAATGGAAGACAACCCGGTGTGGGTGAGTGTGTTTTTTTATGGAAGAAACTGAGCAAATAGCCCCTAGGTAGGTTGGTATTCATGGGCACATGCTTTTAAATTGGGATAACATAAAAGCATCTAATAAGAGGTGTCTTCCGAGCTACGCCCTTGCTTTAGGGACTGTGGTGTCTGCTAAGATCTTGCTTAGTGACAAAATGTTCAGCTAAAGCCCTCAGGCCGAGCAACATGGTGTGCATATACTTCCATAAAATTCCTGAAAACCAAGGAATATGCTGACATACCATGGCAAATACTGACATTTCTTTACATACACACACACACACGCATTTTCTCAATGTAATTTAATTTAAATTGGTCTCCAACCTTGCAATTCCACTGACTATTTGTTCAGTTTGTACAAAGGTACTTTTGTGTGTTTTGTTGCTCAGGTGAGGGGTAATTGCAAGCAGATGACATTATCCTAACAATTACACACTTATTTATTGCTTTGGGTGCAATAGAATTTTTTTCCGTTTGTTTAAAGGGGATGTAAAGGCAAAAAAACAAAATCCCATTTTTACTTTCTTTAATGAAAACTAAATCTATCTCCAATATACTTAAATTAAAAGACATCTACCATTTTTATAGGGAATCTGACTGTATGCAGTGAAATTCCCCCTTCATTTTACTTGCTTTGACAGCTGAGGATAGCTGGTCCCTAACTGCTCTGCAGGAAAACAATCATACTTTTAAATGGCAGGGGGAGTCCCCCCCGCCTTACTTCCCTGAACTTGAGCAGATTTGTTTGTGTATCCCTTCCCGCCGGTCAGTCCCGTTCTCTTACCTCTCTTCATACTTATCGACGAGGGCGGGGAGCAGTGATGTCATCTGCGTGGGTTGCTTCGTCTGCGTCAAGACAGATGCACTCGTCTATATGGTCGCGAGCGTCGGAACTGACGATCTCGCCAAAACTGTGGCGCTCGATGATGTCATTCTTGGGCGTCCTATATTCTATTTGTTGCCTATGTGTCCATCATGGATGAACTCCTCCTGATTGGTTCCTTGTCCTTTAAATACCCCTTCCGTTGTTTCCTCCTTGCCCAAGCTGGCTTCTATTTCTACAGTTCCTGCTCAAGCCCGAGTTCGTGTCTGTATCCTGTTTTTGACCCTTGCAGCCTGAACCGACCCTTGCCTGTGTTTGACTTCGCCTTTGCCGGATCCTTGCTGGTACTTCGCTTCTGGCCTTTCGCACTCTGGTCCTTTATTGCCTCCGCCGCAGAAAGTCCGGGCCCCAAAAGAACGTCGGTGAAAACCCGGAGACATAGAGGGGCGCCAGAGTTGCCCTCTGCATTCCCTGGACCAGCTATCTACCACTGGGGTCCGTGTTAACAGATCGTTGCAGTTTGTTTCCCTGTAGAGCAGCCGGCAACCATGTAGAGATTCATATCTGCAGACCCAGTGCAGTCTGTATATTCTGATTATTAATCAGTCTTGTTGTATCAGCTTCTATGGCAGATATTATTTGACTTGTGCTGTTTTGATAATTTATGACAATCCCTAAGCTTAGCCTCCCAACAGAAGCCCAGACCACACTGAGCATGTGCGTGGTCTTGGCAAAGATGTATAACAAAGTTACAAGATGACAGCCCCCTGTGGCAAATTTGAAAGCATAAATCATTTTTTTGATTAGGCTTGTTGTGCAGTAAGTTCATGTTTATATTTAACATACAAAATACAGCATTTCTAGCATTATTCTATTTTAGACTTTAGTTCCCCTTGAAATGTATGGACCTGGGGATCTGCCAGTGTCAAAATGATCCATTCTATGAGTCGTGTGCGTGACACATCAGTCATTTTCTGGACTGTGGATAGGCAAGGTTAGAATCAGGAGCAGCTCATCATTTTCCTTCCAAAGCATCACTACTTCCAGGGTGTAGAGCTGACTCACAGTACAAGTACATTAAAGTGCAATAAGAATTTTTAGGTGTAAGTACCTTTTCAGGATATACCTGCATGACTATTGCTTTTTTTTTTTTTTACCCTGAGATATGAGGAACCAAAAACAGGCAAAAATGATGTTCAGTACAAGCCCTATTCATTGAATTCATGTTCTACAAATGGGGTATAGTGCCCCTTTAATTGTTTCAATAGTGTTAATTGTAACCTATGCACTGGCAGTGGGGTGTTGATGAAGAGAATAGACACGTTTCATACAAATTGCTCCTTGTTTCCTGACACTAGGAACTAGCTACTCGATAATGCCAAAAGTAACAACAAAAATTCATTAGATCAAGTTTACTAAACCGTCATCTCTTTCTCTAGTTGTGCATTCTTTGGCACACATATGTTTCCACCTTTTACCACATCCAGACTATGTGAGATGTTTCGCTAGCTTTGCTCATTTAGTGCCAAAA
>CM044440.1:24731802-24754847 GCA_024363595.1 Xenopus borealis | reverse complement strand
CAGCGTGACGTCAATTCGCAACTTCACGAATTTACTAAGTTAGACTCTGGCAAAAATTCGCTAGCGAAGTAGGTAGACTAGCGCAACTTCGCACCCTTACGCCAGGCAAAGTTGCGAACTGACGAAGGGACGTAACTATGCTAATTCACTAAGATGAACATTTTACTGAACGTTACCTCTGGCGCTAGACTTTACTTTACGTCATAATTTGGAGCTTTCTGGATAACAGGTTTCCAGATACCAGATCCTATACCTGTGCATAAAATACAGCATTGGTAGCAATATACACTTACAAGGTTTTGTTCTCCTTTAAAGAGATTGTTCACCGTTGAGTTAACCTTTAGTATGATGTAGAGAGTAATATTATGAGACAATTTGCAATTGCTTTTCATTTTTTATTATTTGTTTTTTTTTAGTTATTTAGCATTTTACTCAGCAGCTCTCTAGTTTGCAGTTTCAGCAATATGGTTCCTAGGATCCAAATTACCATAGCAACCCTGCATTTATTTGAATAAGAGTCTGGAATATGAATAAGAGAGGCCTAAATAGAAAGATGAGTGATAAAAAGTAACAATAACAATAAATGTGAAGCATTACATAGCATTATATTTTTAGATGGCAATAAATAAAAATAAATAAATAATGAAGACCAATTGAAAAATTGCTTACAATTGACCATTTTATAACATACTAAAAGATAGTTTAAAGGTGAACAATCCCTCCTACTGTTTCTCACTTTCAGTGACTGCTCGCACACCTAATTGTATGTTGGAAAAACTTGAAAGCTTCCTCCAACTCATTTGGCGGGTACAACACCAAACTTTACAAACTTTACAAATCGTTTGCAAAACTGATATAAAACTGCTTGCAGGCAAATGTCATTAGCATAGCACTTAGAATTCAGATGACTTTATTGTGAAGGAGCTGAGCAAGAATGAAAATGATAGTGAGGGTGTGTAATAAAGAAAGTAAAAGTAGGTCTGAGTAATTTGACATTATAAATTAGCAATATATTCAGAACTACATATAGATAAAGTTACATTGTTTTATAGATTCAAGTCTATAGCCTCAAAATCCCCTAGGGTTTCTGCTGCTGCTATTTTTCCCAGCTCAGTTCCAGATCATGGGCATCCTCCAAGTTGCTACAGCACTCAGGGCAAGGCCATTAAATTATGCTGCAAGACAGATTTCACTTGAAAGAAATTGTGTATCTTCAGTCCCCGTAGCAGGGACATACATCATATATTGAATGGTCAATTTTATCAGAAAACAGTTAAAGGAGAAGTAAAGTTTAACTAAAGAAGTAGGCCAGAAATGTTGTACATAATGTTTTTGGAGAACTGATTTCTCAGTTGGCTACAGGCTGTTTGCTAGGGATGGGCTGCACCTCAATGATGATGGTGCAGCTGTTTTGGGAGAGAAGATGGTTAGACAGTTGGAGGAGATTTTAAACTAGGTATGGGGGGGTGGTTCAATTAAAGATTTAGTGGAAGATAGGTTAGATGAGATAGTGGGCAAAGGAAGGGAAAATGGGGGAGGAGATTTGGTTGGGGGTACTGTTATGGGCAAGGAGGACCACATATCATATGTTCAGTGTGGTACCAGTATTAAATGTATGTTTGCAAATGCAAGGAGTCTGACTGGTAAAATGGGAGAGCTGGAGGTAAAATATGATGTGATTGGTGTGGCTGAAACATGGCTGAATGAGTTGCACGACTGGGCAGTTAATATAAGCGGCTATACTTTGTTTCGGAGGGACAGAGGCAATAGAAAAGGAGGAGGGGTATGTCTGTATGTTAGGCAGGATTAAAAAGCTTATATAAAGAAGGATGTGATGTTAGAAAATGAGAGAGCAGAAGGCTTATGGGTGGAGTTCTTCACCAATTCTAAAAAGTCCAGCAAATTAATTGTAGGGGTATGCTATATAGACCCCCTAATTTAAGTGAGGAGGAGGCTAAGGTCCTGATGCAAATAGAAAAGGCTGCTAGTTTGGGTAAAGTAATGAGAATGGGGGATTTTAATTACCCAGATATTGACTGGAGCAACAGCACTGCCAGATCAGTTGGTGGGAACAAGGTTATAAACTTATTGCATGACAATTTTATGGCACAGGTTATTGAGGAGCCTACCTGAAAAATGCTATTCTGGATCTAGTGATCTCAAATGATCCAAAACTTATGGCAAATGTGCAAGTCATTTAACCCCTGGGTAATAGTGACCATAATGTTGTATCATTTAATATCTGGTGCAAAAAACAAACATATACTGGGGCAACAAAAACCATGAATTTTGGAAAAGCTAATTTAAGCGCCTTGAGGGCTGCCCTTCAGAGCATTGATTGGGGCATTAAATTTGCAGCTAAGCACACAGAACAGAAATGGTTGTCATTTAAAATTATATTAAATCATTACTGTTCTCAATTTAAATGTAGAAGCTCTAAGAATTTTCCTGTGTGGCTTAATAAATAAGTAAATAAGTTAATATGGACAAAGAGAAAGGCATTTAAAAACTGCAAATCTGTTGGGACAGAAGCTGCATTTAATGAATATAAACACTATAATTAATGTTGTTAATCAGCAATCCGGAAGGCAAAACAAATTAGATGAAGAGTTAATTGCGGTGGAGGCAAAACTAATCCTAAAAAGTTTTAAATATTAAATATTAATAGTAAAAAGAAGCAGGTTGAGAGTGTTTCTCCATTAAATAATGGTACCAGTATGGTTGTAACAGATACAGAAAAGGCAAATGTGCTAAATCAGTTCTTTTCTTCAGTGTATACAATAGTTCTCTGAGTTCTCAGGCTCACTTCATAGCTGCACTCAGCTCAATCTAGTCAGTGGCACTTCAGTAATCATCAGGTCTTCATCCTTCACTTCTGTAAATTCTGTGACTTTCGGCATATGCGGAAGATTTCTCCAACTGGGCATACGCTGAAATGACCTTCTCATTGTGAAGATTACTGAGGAATAGAAGTTGGCTCCCATGAACTCCAATGCCCTGAAGAGATAGGAGCATTTACCCAGGGTACCACCAAGACTGGGGGGGAGCAGGGATAGTGGTCTATGTAGGATTGGGGGGTAGAGTTTTTTTTATTAAGGGTTGAATTATCATTTAAGATGTCTATGTAGTTTACAGGGGAACCCAGAGGGACGTTTACCACAAGCCTTAAATATGGATAAATGAACCACCTAAAGTACAACTCTATTCCCCTGCTTCAAAGAGGATGATAAAGTGTTAGGTATCTACCTAACAAGCAAATGTAGGTGTTTCTGCTACTATACTTTTGTAGGAAATAAATCCACATAGATTAGGCCTGGACTGGCAAACTATGGATTTGGGCTGCTGTAAGATGCCATAGCCAGTAACTATTCATTGGGCTGGTGGGACCTCTGCACCTATATATGTGTGAATTGTATGCTGTGAGGCCATGCCCCATGCTGGCTTATTGTACAGTAATTGCAACACTTCTGGTGAGCTAAGAAATGACATAAGGAAGGTTGTGGATAGCAAGTCATAGAACAAAGTCTAAGTCAATGTTGAAACATCATTGTGAAAATGGGACACGGTAGTAAAGACTTATCTGGGTATTGTAAGGCCGCCAGATAAATCTATTGCTGGTTGGCAGGTAGAAGGTGAATGAAGACACTGATCACCTGTTTGTCTCACTTTCACTCTCTAATTATATATCTGTAAGTCTGAACAAGGGCACACACATGACTTATGAAGAAACAATCCTGTTTATGGAAGCAAAAAAAATGCTAACGGTTCGGCTAGCCTTTCCCAAAGTGCTCAAAAAAAAACTCACCAACCATTGAGCACTTTGAGAAAGGCTAGACTGCTAGCTGAAACGTTCGCAGTTTTCTTTGCTTCAATAAATACGATTGTTCCTGTGACCCAGGCATTTCTTTTACTATAGTGCCGGCACAAAATCTGAATATGTTTGTGAGCGAATACATTGGATGATTTCTCTTATAAAAAACCCAAATACAATCGTTTTCATTAGAGACACAGTTAATAGAGATGATTGCAAAATAAAGAGTTGTTACGTTTCTTCTGTAGGCGTTGGAGAGTTTAAGAAAGAAAGTACAGTGGGGAGTATTTTGCCATCACGTTTATTTCCTGGCAGGAAATGTCAGACGTTTATTTGCTTCCTGAAAGGAAATGCAAGGCTTCACTAGAAAGAGAAGAATAAATGGATGACGTAGAAAGATTAAGTAATACAGTGCTACATCTCTTGACTACATCATGGAGTAGCATTTGGGCTGGGGCAAAAGCCACATTAGTAAAGAGGCTGAGAAGAGGAATGTTGCTGCTGCTCCTTGAATCATCCAGTAGCTGAAGGCAACAGACACATGATTCATTATCTAGAATAATACACACCCAAACACTCTAAATGTATAAGGCTGTGAGACAGGAATGTGAAATTAAAAAAAAACAAGCTATATATTTCTGTGGTTTGGCATAGAAGAAGCAATCCATTAAAGGACAAGGAAAAGCAAAAAAATAAAATCCCATTTTACTTTCTTTAATGAAAAAGAAACCTATCTCCAATATAATTTAATTCAAAATGTGTACTGTTTTTATAATAAACCTGACTGTTTTCAGTGAAATTATCCCTTAATTTACTGCTGTGGATAGGAATTGTCAGACTGTCCCTTAATACTGGCCAGGGAAACAATCATACTTATGAACAGCAGGGGGAGCCCCAGCCTTACTTCCCAGCCATGCAAAACTCAAGCAGCTTTGTTTGTTTCCCTGTTTTGATAATTTATGACAATCCCTAAGCAGCCCAGATCACAATGAGCATGTGCACGGTCTTGGTCTTGCAAAGATGTATAACAAAGTTACAAGATGACAGTCCCCTGTGGCCAACTTTGAAAGCATAAATCATTTGTTTGATTAGACTTGTGGTGCAGTAAGTTCATGTTTATGTTAAGTATACTAAATACAGCATTTCTAGCCTGATTATATTTTATTTCCTTGTCCTTTAATACATAGCTTAGAAATGTTTATTTGGGGCCCACCTCCCGTATAAATGTTCCTGCCATTATAAACTCAGGCAATGCTTCTCAATCTGGAAGACCAGCCTCACAAATAAGATTCACTTTCAGTTCTGGGAAGGTTGGAGATTTTAAACCACATTTTATACTAGCGTGATTGATTGGTGATTGATTTCACAACTTTTCCTGGTGTAAACCAATGGAGGGGGAAGTGTAGTTGGTGTCCAACATCCAAAAAACAAATCTGCCCTGGTTCTGCCATGCAAACAACCAAGTGCAAAGACCTGCACATTGCCTGAATGCAGCACTGTCAATGGGCACATGGGCATCCCTCCTCTTTCTTACCTTGCCCATCATTCAAGCATGCAAGTTGGGGAGTGATGGCTAGCACAGGTTGCAACTGAATCCTTATTTTAACTGTATAGGTTTTAATACAGTAATAAAATTTGCTAAATTCTAGGGCTATGATCAGACCCGGACTGGCAATCTGTGGGTTCTGGCTAGGGTTGCCACCTTTTTTTGAAAAAAATACCGGCCTTCCTATATATTTTTCTTGTTTTCCTATTAATAACATTGAGATCAAGCAACAAAAATACCGGCCAGGCTGGTAAAATACCGGTCAGGTGGCAACCCTAGTTCTTGCAAATGCCAGAGGGGCTGCTATAATGTGCCATAGAAATTCAGCATGGCTGGTGGGGGCTTTTTTTGCAGCTTTGTGGGCTGATTGGGCCTCTGTGTAATGCCAGGGCCTACTTTGGACCTCAGTCCAGGCCTGGCTATGATGGCAAAAAACAGCACTAGGTCCAAAAATGGAAGTAGAATTGCATCCTTTAAATTGCCATCCACATCTACGGTAATTCCTGGTGCATATGCGCTCCTCTGCGTTCACATTTCACCGTGATGGTGTCCTAACACAGTGCAGAGTGCGGTGGGACCAAGGCCGCTCCGGCCAGGAGGCAAGGTGAGAACCTTGCCTCAGGCGGCACGGAGTGGCCGGTTACAAGGGGCGGCAAAAAGCCTTCCACGGTCGGAAGTGGCTGCTAAACAGTTTCTGGGTTTGCAAAAGCTATATTAAATATGCACAAAGCAAATTTGTTTGCGCAGAGGCACTGCGGATAGTTTTTCCTTTACCGACTTTTATTACATTCCCGTATATGTGTGTTGTAAATATAGGCGCTCTCACATACATCAGTTCCATTCTGTGATCACTTTTACTTTCTTTAACTGTCCCGCTCACTCACAAGGAAAGGACCTCCTTCTTCCAATGTCTCAAATCATGGCAGTCAATCTTTGCTGTATTTATCCAATATACATTGAATATATTTTCTCTCCTTCCCCTGGATGAGTAGAGCCAACACAGCGTCTTCTGTTGCCCTGTGCTGCCCCCAAGTGGTGCATTTCAATTTAATCTCTTTAGGCCTCAGTCATCTGATAGGAGGGACATCTCAGGTCACTTGTTAAAGCAATACCACCTAATATGGATTAAATATAGTTCATTGTTGCCCTGCACTTTTAACATGGAGTATTTAATCACATATGTTCCTTTTCTGGGGTAGATATTGTAGCAATAATAATAATGAGCAACAGAGAAACTCACTTAGAATATTTTTTTTTTTTTAATTGGATCTAAAGTTATTTGTAATTGTAAAATTGTACTACTAGTCTTGACTCTTGGTACAATGTAACACAAACCTGCACAATCTCACATTGTCTCCTGTTCTCCTGCTCAGGTCTTTTAATCAATTGGCTTTTGCTACATTGGTTCAGTAGCCAAAACCAGCAGTGCAGCTGAGAGAAAAAAGACAGATACTTCTTCCAATTGCACTAACATGTATTTCTATTCACTAGAAACAAATCTACCCCTATATTTCTTGTAGCTAAATAGTACAGTAGAACCCCCATTTTACGTTTTTCAGGGGACCAGGAAAAAAATTTAATGTAAACTGCACAAAAATGTAAAATCAGGGAAATATGTTACAGTAACTTTTTTTGAAGTACTGAAAGGATATAAGCAGGACTGGACTGAGAATCAAAATAGGCCCTGGCATTTCAGGTACACAGAGGCCCAATCAGCTCACATAGAGGCCCAAACAGTCCCAACCAGCCCACTAAATACTGACTTTCTATGGCACCTTATAGCAGCCCATCTGGCATTTGCCCTAACCCACAGATTGCCAGTCCGGGCCTGGATATAAGCACAGGAGTCTGTTATTAACAGTTAAAGGGGAATTCAACCCCTCTGCAATGAATGGTCTCACTGTTATTGTCAATTATTATTTGTTTCAACTGTCCTGTGACCCATATTACTGTTTTGCTATTTTAATATGTTTTAAATAAAGATGAAGGTTTGGTTATGAATAATGAGTCTCTGCTCTGAGTAATACATCTGTATTATACATAAACATTTATTTTGGCTATGTTCGACTGCACAGGTGTGTAACTTAGTTATATAGTTCCTTAGATGGGTCAGGCAGTAGAAGACTGTGCCCTCTGGAGTGCCCCAGTGAAGGACATTTGGGCCTAGGGTAGGACTTTCTACTTGATATCACACTATGATGCCAGATTGAGCAGCAGTAGTGAGAGTCACCTGTTGTGCTTAATGGTAATACTTCTGCCAGCCAGCAGGTGTCACTGTTCCCAGAGATAGGACATACACTAAAGGTATAATCACTGGGGGTGTAGGGGGAGGAGTTAGGTAATAGTCCTATAGCAGTCCAGGTATGACAACTGCAATACCCTTAAAGGAGAATTCAACCTGTAAGTGAAAAAACCCTCCCCCGTGTAGGCCCCCCTCCCTCCTACTTACCCCTCCTTCCAGGTCCTGTCCAGTGGAGTTCACAGGCTCCATCTTGTCTTGATCGCTATTCATCCTTTACTGACTGGCGTTTTTGGGTGTATGCTCAGCGCGAGTGTAAGGAACTTACCCTGGTGGTCTAGTGGGGGGTACGGCAGGTACGCCTGCCACCCCCTCGGCGGGGACGCCCGTCGCATCTTTTCCCCTCCGGCGCCGGCTTTCTCTAGGCGCGCGGCGCACTTCCGCATCTATTTAAAGGCGCAGGCGCGCTGACGTGATGACGTCAGCGCGCAATGGCGCCAAATTAAAAAATTAAAGGGGTATTTAAGGGGATTTTTGGAAATTGATGGTGCCCATGATAGGTTTTTGTTCCTGGTGCCTTTGCTTGATTCTGGTTGCTGTTTGTTCTGATTCCTGTGTTTGACCCCCGCCTGGCTTTGACTACTCCTGACTTCTGTATCCTGATCCGTGTCTGTTATCCGACTACCGATTCTGTCTCATCCTCTTCTGATTGATTACCTGGTTTTGACCCTTTTGCCTGACTGACTACGCTTACTATCCGCCTGCCTCGACCCAGCCTGTCTTCGATTATGATTTTCGTCTCACGCCTCTGTACTTCGACCTTCTGCTCAAAGACTTTTGCTTATAGTTGTGCCCCTTTGCCTGCTCAGAACCTCTTGTCTTGCACCTCTTGTTTTAAGAGCTGGCGGCATCCGATTAGCCAAGGGCTCCTCCCGAGGTGAAAGGCGGCTGTTATAGGCAGAAGTACGAGCCGAGACCAGGGTGCTTGACACTGGTTCTAAGTTTAGGGTGCCAACCGTTACAGCGAGGAATCTGATGGTGCGGAGCTACTGTGCATGCTCCGAAAGTCACAAACTTTCCAAAAATTTTTTCGGAAAGTTCGTGACTTTTGGGCGCATGTGCAGTAGCTCTGTACTGGCAGATTAAGGCATGTATTTGTGACGAGGCCTAGGGCGGCAAAATCTTAAGGGTGGCATTCCACCCAGCTGCTTTCAAAAAAGTACTGGGGAGCGCAGCGCATGTTCGCTCCCACCAGAGAAGGCGGGCGGTAGGACCGTGCGGCCGGGCTCCAGCACCCTCCCACCAAATCTGGGCAGATTCCCCCAACAAAGCATGCCCTGCATGCGCATTTGGAGGAATCTGCCGGTAATAAAATCCACTACCCCCTACTCTCCATAGTCCCCCCTCCCTGCTCCCCCCTGCACAGGAGTTAAATTAATTCAATTAATTAGGTAAATACAGGGCCGGGCAGTACCGAACAGGCGCCCTAGGCAAGCCCAGTGGACGCGGCCTGGCTTAGAGCTCCTGCTCCATGTGCGAATTGGAGCGAACGTGCATTTCCGTGCATGCGCAGGAGCACAGAGAAAAGTAAATGCATAGATAGAGTCGACGAAGAGAGGGGTGTGGACTGGGGGTAGGTGACAGACAGGGTTGCCACCTTTTGAATATATTTTTACCGGCAGTGGTGGGGGGGCAGGAAGAAAGGGGCGGATTGTGACGCACAGGGGACGTGTCATGCTGCAAAGGGGTGTGGCTTGCCATAAAGGGGCGGAGCTATGACCCAACGCGGTGGGAAAAGGTATATTTTTTTCTGGGTTGGGGCAAGCCAGGGGCCTTTAATAGGGGTATTACAGATTTACCGGTAGCTACATTGCCGGTAAATTTGTAATACCGGCCCCAGCTTTGTCCAGTGTTTTATCGGCTGGGTAGCAACCTTAGCGACAGAGGAGGTACATGCCTGGCGCCCACCCAGCTTTGCACCCTAGGCACGGGCCTACTCTGCCTACCCCTTGGACCAGCCCTGATTAAATACCCCTAAGCCGATAATTACCCCTTGTTACAGAGTCAGCAAAGAGGAGCTCATGGGGGGGGGGCATCTTCAGTTACTTCGGTAATCTTCGGGACTTCTTCCGGCACTTCGGTAATTTTCATCACTGAAGGTGGCCCCTGTGAGCTCCGCTGACTCTGCAACAAGGGGTAATTACCAGCTTAGGGGTATTTCAGTGTGTTAACTCCTGTGTGTGAGGGGGCAGGTTGGGGGGGAATGTGGATTCTCCTTTAACTACACTGCCTTCACTCCTTGAAACTGCTTCTCATTCACGTGATTAAATACAAGCTACCCTTTTTGCTGGCACAGATGCTATGAAGCAGGTATTGCTTGCAAATTGGCTATTGTACCTTAGTGCTGTTCATAGGGTTACAGTTTTTCCATTTCCACCAGCGCTAAGACACTCAATCCCTGCAAATTTGCCTTCCTGTGTAAACTTAGAATTCAGGGCATAAACAAATAGGAAGTTCCAAAAACATTCCACAACAAAGCACAGTAAAAACAGACACCCAGATGAATATAAAACAGGACACATCATTTTCTTTCACCATTTTGTTGCCAAATAGAGTTTTTTTTTGTTGTAACATCACTTATTGATACAAAAGTCGAATCTCCAACATGCCCTTGGATACATAGACAAATCCAAGTGCCTGCTCTGAACCAAATCCGAAAACTTATAATCATGTGACTTTTCATTACAGTAAGAAGGAATGAAAAAGGTTTGACCCGTCCTATCCCATAATTGTAAATTTCCTTTCACAAACGATTAGAGATTCGTCTGAATGCCAAAACAGTGGATTTGATGCATCCTTAGACACAATACAAAAGGCAGAAAGCTTCTGAGTGATAGATACATTTATACATTTACTCAAGACCCGAAATGTAAATATTGTTTTCTAATTTTTATGGTTAATACTTTAGCCCTGCTAGGAAAATGTACTAGGGCTGATGTATTATTGTTAAAGGGACACTGTCATGGGAAAATTAGTTTTTTTCAAAACGCATCAGTTAATAGTGCTGCTCCAATAGACTTCTGCACGGAAATCCATTTCTCAATAGAGCAAACATATTTTTTTTATATTCAATTTTGAAATCTGACATGGGGCTAGACATTTTGTCAATTTCCCAGCTGCCCCATGTCATGTGACTTGTTCCAGCACCAGTCAGCTGTTATCTTGTGTTAGGGAGCTGTTATCTTGTTACCTTCCCATTGTTCTGTTGTTAGGCTGCAGGGGGGGGCTAATATCACTCCAACTTGCAGTACAGCAGTAAAGAGTGATTGAAGTTTATCAGAGCACAAGTCACATGACTTGGGGCAGCTGGGAAATTGACCATATGTCTAGCCCCATGTCAGATTTCAAAATTAAATATAAAAAAATCAGTTTGCTCTTTTGAGAAATGGATTTCAGTACAGAATTGAGCTGGCACAGCACTATTAACTGATGCATTTTGGGGGTACGGAGGGGGCCCTGGGCAGGAGTTCCAATGGGCCCTGGGCCGTTCAGTCCGATCCTGATTGTTAATGCTTTATGAGCAGTACCAATGCCTAAAGGGTAAGTTAAAGGTTTAATAGATTCCATTCATAACTGTCCATGTTGTTGGCTCATGAATGGAATGTGCACTGGGAATTAGCGATTGGCATAGGCATTAGCATGCAGTACTGCCCTCTGACTGCAGTCACACACCCACATTTGGACAAACTGGCCTGTCTATCCGCCCTAATGAATGTGTTAGATCCACTGTTTAAATGTGGCTTAAAGGGGGTTGTTCAACTTTTGAGTTAGCTTTTAATATAACATAGAGAGAGATAATCTGAGACAATTTTCAATTGGTTTTCGTTTTTTATTATTTGTGGTTTTTGAGTTATATAGCTTTTTATTCAGCAGCTCTCCAGTTTGCCGTTTCAGCAATGTGATTGATAGGGTTCTAATTACCCTACCAATCATGCACTGATTTAAATAAAAGATAAGAATATGAAAAGATCATCTTTAAAGAACCAGTAACACCAATAATGAAAGTGTATTATACCCTGCACTGGTAATGTTTGCTGCAGAAAATTAGTTTATATAGTTTATATACATAATCTGCCATATACTGTAGCCACAGGGGCAGCCATTCAGGCTGGAAAAGGGAGAAAAGGCACAGGTTACATAGCAGATACCAGATACGCCCTGTAGAATACAATGGTGTTTTATCTGTTATCTTCTATGTTGCCTGTGCCTTTTCTCCAGCTTGAATGGCTGCCTCGACTACACAGCAGCTTTGTTTATATAAACCTATTTCAAGAAGTAAACACACAACTTTTGCCAGTGCAGGTCAACACCACATTATCTTGTAATTACTTTGATACACTTTCAGTTTTTGGTGTTACTGTTCCTTTAAGTTAACTTAAAGGTGAACCACCCATTTTTTAAAAAAAGAAAGAAAAGACTTATATTTCAGTAAGTATGGATTCTTTCTGAAGTATTCAAAATGTAAATATGTGTTTCTGCCTCAAAGTTTAAATTTTTGATAATGTTAGTGGTTAAGTCCATTACCCCCTCCTATACTGAAAAGACCCCACTTTCCATTCATAAAGTATTCCTCTTTAAGGTATTTGTTTGACAGCTCCTGACATTGGGACAACTGGTGTTTTATTAATTGACCTCAATCAATACAATCACTCACATATATTGTCTGAGCCTTTTAATGGACATTGGGACACTAACTATTTTGCGATCACATATAAATCACATATAAACTTGTACTTTTTAAGATCAACTTGTGCGCAAAATAAAACATGTTTCTAATATAGTTAGTTAGTCAAAAATGTAATGTATAAAGGACTTCCTGCTTTTCAGCTCTCTAACTATGAGTTAGTCAGTGACTTGAAGGGGGGTCACATGGGACATAACTGTTCAGTGAGTTTGCAATTGATTCTCAGCATTCAGCTCAGGTTCAAATGCAACAGTTATGACCCATGTGCTCTCCCCTCAAGTCACTGATTGCTTACTGCTTGATAACCAATCAGTGGAAACCAAGAGAGCTGCAAAGCAGGAAGTAGTAATATAGTAGTAGGCTAATATGTTAGACATCCTGTCACTCCAGCCTTTTTAAATTACATTTTTGGCTAACTAACTATATTAGAAACATTTCTTATTTTGCACAGCCTCTATTTACCCTGTTTTTATTTTTACATTGAACAATTCCTTTAAGTGATTTTATTACACAGTTGTCCAGGCTTGATAAAGGGTAGACGCTAGGGTTGCCACCTTTTCTTTATAAAAATACCGGCCTTCCTATATATATATATTTTTTTCTTCCCTATTACTAACATTGGGATCAACCATCAAAAATACCATCCAGGGTGGTAAAATGATGGCAACCCTAGCAGAAGCTCAAACCGTTGCCTGGTTTTTGGCACAAGCAATTTTCTATACTTATTGGAGTTCTAATGTGTGAATTTTTGTGATAAATTGCCCAGTAGCTACATTTACATATACCAGCCATACTAAGTAGAAAGTTTTAGTTCTCATTAATCATATAGTGACTGCTAAACAGTAAAATAAAGATTTAACTTTCCAGATATCCACAAAAATAAGCTGGTACCGAATCCTTCTGCCTGGCCGAACTGAATCCTAATTTGCATATGCAAATTAGGGCGAGGGAGGGAAATCACATGACAAAACAAGGAAGTGAAAAATGTGTTCCCCTTCCCACCCCTAATTTGCTTATGCAAATTAGGGTTCGGATTCGGTTCGGTATTCGGCCGAATCTTTCGGGAAGGATTCGGGGGTTTGGCCGAATCGAAAATAATGGATTCGGTGCATCCCTAAAACTTTGTGACTTTCGGCGCATGTGCAGTAGATCTACATGGAAAAATGTCTCCTACTGCGCAAGGAAAAAGACTGCTCGGGGGAAGATGGCGCCTGTGAACTCCGCAGGCCTGTGCACCTAGGGGGTTGAATTCCCCTTTAAGGTAGGAGCAGGGCCAACAGACATCATCCTGGCCACGCTTGATGTGGAGAGCCTGTACACCTCCATCCCACATGATGGGGGTGTGGAGGCGGTCCACATCGAGCTGTCCCGAGATGAGTCTTTGGATGGATCACAAAAAAACTTTGTTTTGACCTGTTTAGAATTGGTCTTATATAATAACTTTTTCCTATTTAAGGACCAATTCTATCTACAGATATGGGGAACCGCAATGGGGTCCAATGTGGCCCCGTCATATGCAAATATTTACATGAATGCATTTGAGGAGACTTTTGTGTATATGAATGAGTTGTACAAGACCCAATTTTTATGCTGGTACAGATTCATCGATGATTTTTTCATGATATGGACGGGGCAACAGGGGACCCTCTTAAAGTTCCGTGAGGAAATTAACAGTACCAGCACAAACCTAAGATTTACATTACATAGTGATCAAAAACAGGTCTCGTTCTTGGATACACTAATTAGTCGAGTGGACAATGCATTGGATCTTTATGTAAAACCAACAGATAAAAACACTTTACTGCATTATAGATCATTCCATCCAATGCAGATTAAAAAATCGGTACCGAAATCACAATTTGCTAGAGTTAAAAGAATAGTCTCTGATGACAGTGCACTAGAAACTCGATTAAGTGAAATGCAAACTAAATTTCTAGAGAGGGGATACCCTATGGAATTATTGGAGAAGCAAAGGGATGAGGTCCAGCGTAACATTAAGAAAAGTAAAAATCGTGAAATTCAAAGAATTCCTTTTGTGTCCAGATATAGCACTGCTAGTACCTATGTAGAAAAAGCAATTAGAAAACATTGGCCATTACTAAGAGAGGGCCTACCGGAGATAGAGTGTTTTAAAAATGGCCCACTTATTTCATATAAAAAAACAAAAACTATTGGATCTATGGCTGTAAGAGCAGACATAGGGGGGAGTGGTGCCCAAGAGCGACTGTTGCGGCCAAGAAGAAATGGGACATACCCATGCCTTGGCTGCAACTGTTGCTCAAATTGCTTAAAGGGGGACACATTGTACCATCCCAGAAAAGGAACAGCAATTAAGATCAATGGTTTTTATACCTGCGGGAGTAACCATGTTATATATGTGATTAAATGCCCATGTGGGTTATCCTATGTTGGACAAACTTCTAGAAGCGCAAAAGAGCGCATAAGAGAGCACAAGTCCGCAATAAATACAAAGAAAAGTGACCAAGCAGTTGCAAGTCATTTCCTAGCTGCAGGCCATGGGGTGCAACAGTTAAAGTATCAAATAATTGATAGTGTACCAAAAATGCGAAGAGGAGGAGATAGATTAAAGATGTTACTTAAGAAAGAGGCAAGATGGATTAGAAAATTAGAAAAGATGGCCCCCCATGGCCTCAATAGGGAATATGACTTGAGTAAAATATATCGTTGAATTGGTTTTAGATATATCGCTGAATGTAGTGTTTTATAATAATGCGCAGAGGATATTTTTATAAGTAATTTTTATTGGAGATGTAATTTGTATTTTCCCCTTCCCCTTTTTTTCAGTAAAGTCTGTACACATCAACACTGTTGGACACTTGAAGGAGCACTGGATTTTATGTATAAAAGTATAAATGACATATGTTTGTCTAGTTAAATTGACACTGATATGGCGATTTTAAACATTGTTAAACATTGTAATTATGTGATACATTGTAATTATGGTAAATGTCACTAGAGGTCACTGTGATACATTGTATAAAATAAATAACAGAGCACAGGTGCTGTTTTAGTAGCTTGAAAAAAGACCAAGAGGGGTCTGAAACGTTGCCGTGTGTTTGGGGTCAGAGCCCTATGTCTCAATAAAGGCATTTTAAGAGAAGATACCACTGATTGGTGCCGTCAATTATTACGTTTGCAGGGCCTACAGTACAGCAGACCCTGCAGTCTAGCACCACAACCAGGGACGCCATCAGAGCCCGATGGATTCTAGATGTTATGGGGGCCCCGATCGTTCTGCGTTTCTGGGATTATCCGGGCCCCACTTGAACTGGCAAAGTAGCAGCTGAGCTGCACCAAACTAGGTTGAGCCGAAGCAGAAGCTGAGTTGTGCCAAAGTAAGAGCCGAGTTGCGCTGATGTAGGAGCCAAATTATGCCGAAGTAGCAGCCGAGTTGAGCAGAAGTAGGGTAGGAGCCAAGCCACGCTGAACACCAATTTTTTTAAAACCTTTGTGCACCATTTTTTTTTATCTTGAAAGGGGCCTGGCCACAAATGTTTTTTTTTTTTAACTTGGGGAGGAGTAGGGTTACAGTTGCCACCTGGCTGGTATTTTTTGCCAGAAACTGTGGCAACCCTACTTGTGGGGGGCTCAGAAAATATTGTTGTACGGGTAGGGTTGCCACCTGGCGGTGGGCGGGCCCTGTTCCAATCGCACCCTCTGTAGTTCCTCCACTGCTTTTTTCCCCAGTATATACAGGCCTCAGTCTGTCCACAACTGCAGGATCTTCTGTATATATTGTTACTCGCACTGTTCCCACAAGCTATTTTTAGGTTACTCGTCAGGAAAGCCAAACTATGCCTGAGCTGAGATTAGGGTTGCCACCTGGCCGGTATTTTACCAGCCTGGCCTGTATTCTTGATGGTTGATCCCAATGTTATTAATAGGAAGAAAAGATAAATATATAGGAAGGCCGGTATTTTTTTCAAGAAAAGGTGGCAACCCTAACCCTAGCTGAGATCAATGCTTTGGATGTAAAACATTTGCCTATTACAATGCACAATTATTCTATAATACTAATATATTACACTCCAGCTTGAGGGACCAAAGGTAGGAATCCCCAGCTGTCATTACTCAAATGCCAACCAACCAACTGACAGATGCAGAAATGGGCGCGCCTGCCAGGCCTAGACCCGTCTCATCGCGGGAATACAGTCAAGCCCAAACAGCAGGTGCGGCCATTATTGATGTGGGAATCAAACCCTTTCCTCTTAGCAGGTAAGGACCCATCTGATCATCTATCGCGTGACACAGCCAATCACAGTAAATAAAGTCACTGCTCATATCATAATACTAGTAAATATTAAGGGGAATATAAACACTAGCATGAAACCATTCATTCGATTGTTCCTAGTCCAACAAACTAAATTTCCCTAAACAAAAATGGCCATTTAGCTGGCTCTGCTCTAGTCCATTTTAGTTCCCACAAAAAAGATGTCCGCTTGAACAGCCCACAAGTTACGTCTACACAGGCAGCGTTTTTGAGGGGTACCGCCCATCTTCTCGCTCATTGGCTAACCAGTGAGGAGACGAGTCACGTGCTGCCTCTTCCCGTAGGAGAAGCAGAAGTGCTGGTGCCTGGGCGGTGGGCTTACTTCCGGTCTATTGACTGACTGATAGAGAGATCTCAGGCTCCGGTGCCGGCGGAGGAGGGAAACAACTACATAATGGACAGCCAAGGCAGGAAGGTCGTGGTGTGCGACAACGGCACCGGGGTGAGTTCTTATGCCCGCCAAATTGTACAGGGTGTTGGTTTTCACTTCCTGTTGCTGTGCTGAAGCCCAGCAGCTGACACCCATCGGGCCCGGCTGCTATATGTGCTGCTGCTGCACGGAAGTGGCAGTGTGCTCTGTAGCGCGGATGTTGCTGCCTCTGCAGGGACTGTCCAACCTGTAGCTGTCAAGTTCTTGTTCAACTATAACTCGCTGTCTGCTTCTCAGCTTGGCCTTTTATTGCACTGGGAAAGTGGAAGTTATTGATTTGTTAGGCCATTAATGTTCGATGGGTAAAATGTAAGAGAACAAAAGTAGGAGAGCGCAGTATCCAGCCTATGTTGTATGAATGGGACTTGCCGTACTCATTGATTCTGCTTAAAGGACCAGGGGATGCTGAGAACTATTGCTTGAAGGGTCACAAGTTGGCTCTCCTTGTCCTAACATAAACATTCCTGTTTGTGCTGAAAGTCTTCCAGCACCAGCTATATGCCTTTAATAAAGCCCTGCAACATTCGTGGCAAAATGAGAGAAGCATGTATGTATGTAGGTGTATGATGAATTCACCAGCCAGCAGACAGTTCACAGACTCCTCAAGTGTTGTTTTATTTTAGGTTTGTAAAGAGGAGCGAGGTTCTTGTAGAGGAAGAAAGCCCTGCAGCAGGTACGGGTAGGGTTGCCACCTGGCCGGTAAAAATGATGGTTGATCTCAATGTTATTAATAAAGAAAAAAAAAATATAAATATATCGGAAGGCCAGTATTTTTTTCCAGAAAAGGTGGCAACCCTAGCTGTGGGGTGCCTAGGAAACATATTCATGCTTTTAAAGGAATTGTTCAGTGTAAAAATAAAAACTGGGTAAATTAACAGGCTGTGCAAAATAATAAAAAAATGTTTCTAATATAGTTAGTTAGCTTAAAATATAATGTATAAAGGCCACAGTGACTGGATGTCTAACATAAAAGCCACAACACTACTTCCTGCTTTGCTGATGTCTGAGCTGAATGCCGAGGATCACTGACTAACTCTGAGTTAGTCAGTGACTATAAGGGGGGCCACGTGGGACATAACTGTTCAGCGAGTTTGCAATTGATCCTCAGCATTCAGCTCAGACAGCTGCAAAGCAGGAAGTAGTGTTCTGGCTCGTATGTTACACATCCAATCACTTCAGATTTTAGAGCCAGCACTTTAGGGTGGAACTGCTTTCTGGCAGGCTGTTGTTTCTGCTGCTCAATTTAACTGAATGTGTCACAGTGGGACCTGGATTTTACTGTTCTTAGATCTACCAGGCAGCTGTTATCTTGTGTTAGGGAGCTTCTATCTAGAGTCCTGCAGTGGGACGGATACCTGCGGGGTACCATGCAACAACCTGCGGTACCCTGAGGGTTGCGGGTATAAGTTCCGGGTGTGGGTTTAAACAAGGTTCTGTGGGTTGCTGGTCAGGCCGCAGGTCTTCTCAATAGTGATTTTTACTCCTTTTTCCTGATCACACCCACTTCCGATGATGTCACTTCCAGTTTATGACAGCACTTTCTGATTCTTTATGGTCAGCAGGTCATGGATTGGGTTGCTGATAAGGAACTTAGGGGTTGGGTAGCAGGTCTAAGCGGGAAAGAATGTGTGTTGCGTGTACGGGTTCCAAAAAATGGACCAGCGCAGGACTCTACTGCTATATTGTTACCTTCCCATTGTTCTGTTGTTAGGCTAATGGGGGGGGTGCTATTACTCCAACTTGCAGTATAACCGTAAAGAGGGAGTGAAGTTTATCAGAGCACATGACTAGGGACAGCTGGGAAAATAACAATATGTGTAGCCCCATGTCAGATTTCAAAATTAAATATAAAATGTTTTTGCTGTTTTGGGAAACTGGTTTCAGTGGCGAATTAGCACTGATGCATTTTGGGAAAAAAAACAAAACATTTTTTCCCATGGCAGTATCCCTTTAAAGGTTGCTTTGATAACGCCCTGCCGAGCAAATTGAGCATGCTGCAAAGTTGTACTTTCACACCAGCAGCAGATAATTGTGTTTATGGGGGTGTTTCAACAGCGGAGGGGAAAATATGTTTCCCCACCTCATATGTGTGTGTGTTGTATGAGTGCTACAAACCATCTTAGAAGATTAGTTTAACTTTATACAGTACTTGTACTACATTATAGCTCAAGTGTCTCTCGTGTTTGTGATTGATTGTATTTTGTTGGTGGTGAGGGGAAATGCTACTCTGAACAATAACTTGAAAGCACAGCTGCCGTTCTGAAGTCTCTGTAGCTGCCTGTTTCACTCCCTCTCCTGGCATTCCGGGGTGTGGCATATTCAGATTAGAGCAAAGGTGTGTGTTTTACAATGATCAGAATCCTTCTGACTTCCCTATTAGGCTGATGTCATACAAGTAAATACCACACTGCAACATTTCTGAACATAGACAAGTTAAGGCAATAGATCTGTTGGTCTCTCAGCAAGATTCCTGTTAAGATGTTCGTTTAGCAACTATTACTCAAGAGACCAACATAGCAAAAAAACAAAGTGTTTTGACTCCAGAATAGTAGTGATGGCTAATATCAAATATCACAGTGTGACCTATACTTTTTCTCCCCAGAAATCATGCCCATTGCTAATCAAAGTGGTATTAAAATAGGAAAGTTTGTTTTCTTCCTGTAAGAAAATAAGACCTGCAAATAATTCCATGCTAATTCCATTTTACTTCACCTCATCCTCAACTAGGGTTGCCACCTGGCCGGTATTTTACCGGCCTGGCCGGTATTTTTTATGGTTGATCCCAATGTTATTAATAGGAAAAAAAGATAAATATATAGCAAGGCCGGTATTTTTTTCAGGAAAAGGTGGCAGCCCTATCCTCAACCCTTTGTTTATGCCATAGTGTTTCATTTTGTGATACAGGTATGGGATCTGTTATCTGGAAACCAGTTATCCAGAAAGCTCCAAATTACAGTAAGGCTGGCTCCCATAGACTCCATTTTAATCGAACAATCTACATTTTTAAAAGTTATTTCCTTTTTCTCTGTTATAATAAAACAGTAGCTTTTACTTGATCCAAACTAAGATATAAATAATCCTTGTTGGAAGAAGAACCCAGCCGATTGGGTTTATTTCATGTTTACATAAATTTCTGGTATACTTAAAGGACCAGTCACATAAATTTTTTTTAAAGGAGACATATAAATGAAAAAAAAAAAAAAATTTTGTAGGCAGTTATAAGTAATATATGGCATTGCTTATGATGCTAAAAATTAATATTATCTTTGAAAATAGCCCCTTTATTGGAGCTCCCTATAGATGTTCTCTGGCCCCTGTCTGTGTTTCAAATGAGGGTTGGTCGTGTCCTAACGGTCCCTGCCAGAAGCACAGTAGGAGGGGCACAGCCAATCACAGCCCCCGCAGTCACACAAGCACAGACAGGCTTCAGTTCCCTATAAGGTCCTGCTAGCTAATGATTGGTTCCTGTCCTACAGTGCAGTGAACTGAGAGCCGCTGGCTCCCCTGCACAGCCTGGGAATTCAGGGCGCAGGAAGTGGAAGAGAGGGATTATTAGGGTTTTTGCAGAGACATTCAGCCTAAAACACTGATTTTTTAAGCCCAATTCTTCTATATCTAAATGAGCATAATGAACTTACATTCTTAATTTTTACATATGTCTCCTTTAAAAAAAATTAGTTTGTAAAAAAACACAGATGTTAAAGTTTAATATCGCTAAATCTTTAATAAGAAATAACTTACCAAAGCTTCGCTTCCGCTCCTCCTTTGAAGAGGCAATAGAGCGATGATCCATTGTGCAGCGCTCGATTTCTCCTCCCTGGCTATCTCCTATAAGGAAGGCAGGGAGGAGAAATCGAGCGACGCACAATGGATCACTCGATCGCCTTTTCAGAAGAGGATTGGAAGCTGAGTTTTGGTAAGTTATTCCGTAATAAAGGCTTAGCGATTTTAAACTTTAACAAAAAAATTATGACTGGTCTTTTAAGGTATGAAGATCCAAATTACGGAACAATCCATTAACTGGGAAAACCCAGGTCCTGAGCATTCTAGATACCCGGTCCCATAGCTGTATTTCCATCTCTCCAGTAGAACAGGACCACAGACATCCTAGAGGTGAATTGGGACAGGTTTCCTTTGCCTAGTCAGCCAATGTCTGAAACCAAATCCACCCAAAGCTATCAAATTTGAAATAACAAGTATTAAATGAACAGTAACACCAAAAAATGAAAGTGTTTTAAAGTAGTGAGAATATCATGTAGTGTTGCCTTGCACTGGTAAAACTGATGTGTTTGCTTCAGAAACACTACTATAGTTCATATAAACAAGCTGCTGTGTAGCAGTGGCAGAAATTGAATAAGTGTATATGGCGCAGGATAAATAGTGGATAACAGATAGCACCATTATGTTCTACAGAGCTTCTCTTCTGTGTAACCTGAGCCTTTTCTCGTTTGTATGAGCACCCCCATTGCTACACAGCAGCTATTTCTAAGGGCTAGAGCAGACGGGGAGATTCGGGGGCATTTTGTCGCCTGGCGACTTGTAGCCGCGACTTGTAGCCCCCGAATCTCCCCGAATAGACAGGTCCTGGGGCGCACCGGCGTTACTTGAAAACGCCTGCGCCTATTCACACGCAACGGCGCGATTTGTGGAATCGCTCCAAATTGACTCACGATGCAATGAAGGAGTCTGACAGCCACAGTCAGGCAAATGCATTGTGGGACTTGTAGTTTCTTAACAGCTGGAGGCACAAGGTTGAAAATCACTGCCTTAGCGCAGCATGTTTGGGCGACACTGTGTTTAGAGTGCCTGGATTGCTCCATGTGCCTTAAAGGAAAAGTAACATCAAAATATTAAAGTTTTAAAGTAATAAACATATAATACAGTGTTGTCCTGCATTGGTAAAACTGCTGTGTTTGCTTCAGAAACACTACTATTGTTTATATAAATAAGCTGCTGTTTAGCGATGGGGGCAGCCATTCAAAAGAAAAATGACTTGGGTTACACAACAGATAGCACATACGTTCTGTAGAACATAATGGTGTTATCTGTTATATAGACTTTTTTTTTTTTTTGCTACACAGCACTTTGTTTATATGAACTATAGTAGTGTTTCAGAAGCAAACACATCCGTTTTACCAGTGCAAGGCATGACAGTACATGATTAAACACCTTACTTTTTTGGTGTTACTGTTCCTTTAAATCTATCAGTGTATGGTAGAGTCCTGCGCAGGTCCATTTTTTGGGACCCGTACCTGCAAACTGGACCCGCATTCTTACTCGCTTGGACCCGCGACCCGACCTGACCCACAAATGCCTTATCCGCAACCCAGACCCGCGACCCGCTGACCATCAAGAATCAGGAAGTGCTGTCGTTGTAAACCAGAAGTGGTATCATCAGTAGTAGACATGCTCAGACAAAAGGAGTAAAAATTGATATGGAGAGGATCTGCAGCCGGTCCCGCAACCCGCAAACCCGCAGAACCACCGACGCGCTTCTGTACCCGCACGTGGAACTTCTACATGCAACCCAGGGGGTACTGCAAGATTTTGCGGGTAACCCATGGGTACCCGACCCACTGCAGTACTTTAGTGTATGGACAGCTTTACATTGTTTTTGCTTCATATTTAAAGGTTATTGATTTAAAAAAAAAAATGGAAATAACTGAATAATATATAAGATACAAAAATTAAATTGCAAATGTAATGTCTTGTGCATTGAGTTAGTAATGCTAGCAAATGAAAATCCCCAGTATTCATTTACACACACGTTCCATTAGTCAGAACTGTTGCAATTGTTGTATCATTTCCTTAAAGCAAATCCTTATTCTTATGCATAAACTATTCATCGCTAGCGACAGAAAATCTATAAAAATCAACTAAAGTTCAATCATTAACCCCGTGCAGTTTTGCTGAGACATCAGATAAGATACCTGCATATTACAAAACTGATAGCAAACATACCGTAAAAAAAAAAAAAAAAAAAA
>CM044440.1:24578927-24590866 GCA_024363595.1 Xenopus borealis | reverse complement strand
AGGGGGAAGTTTCATAGTTCAATAAGGACGTGTAGCATTTTAGGTTGAGGAACTCACAAATCATTAGTTCTTTATAATATTATGGTATATTATCCTTTGGGGGAGCAGATTTACATGGACAGTATAGCAGGGGCCCACTGAGGGTCCCCATGCCCCCTACTGTGATGCTCCTGTGTGGATGACGCTAAGCGCATGTGCAGATGGTGCTGCGCGGCGCCTAAAAGACTTTTTTGTAGACTGCGATATGGCGAGGGTTCTGGCCCGGCAGGGGCCCACTAAGGGTCAGGGCCCACCGGGTTTTTTCCCGGTGTCCGGCCGGGCCAGTCTGACACTGTCAGGGGTTACATACTAGAATAGCTCTGGAAGAAACCTTCACTGCATAAAAAGTGGCTCTCATAAGAAAACCCCTGTTTTATCCAAATGACAGCTATGGCCCTTACCCGTGTGACTTTTCCAAGGAGTCTAAATATGAGGTGATATTTTATATATGTATATAGTAAAGCTTTGACATATATACACAAGATTCCACACCTTGCCATAACTAAATATAACTGTTAACAAGTGCGGCTCATTTTTTTTCACTTCCTGACAACTTTTTGGTTCAGCTCAGAATGTGGTCAAGACGCACAGCAGACAGGGTATAAATAGCCCCGGCTAATAAATCTCATTGTTAGAAATTCTTGATGTCAAGTCTATATCAATGTAGCCAACACTGGTGGCTTTATAAATAAGGTAAGACGAGATCTCCTGAACTAAAGCACTTCTACCACCGGAGTTGATATAAGTAGAGGGGAACTTTTAGTGCATTAAAATCTACCAAGTGTCATACACTGATAGATTTGTTTGTTTAAAGAAATCACCAAACGGCTTTGGGCATCACCGCAACGTTTCAGGCCATGCGGCCTTTTGTCAAGCATTGACAAAAGGCTGCATGGCCTGAAACGTTGCGGTGATGCCCAAAGCTGAAATAAAGGCTTTTTAAAAACTAAAGTTTCACAGTTTGGTGCTGTTCTACATGCAAAGCAAAAAATTAGGGGCATTTAAGTAGGGATGCACCGAATCCACTATTTTGGATTCGGCCGAACCCCCGAATCCTTCCCGAAAGATTTGGCCGAATACCGAACAGAATCCGAACCCTAATTTGCATATGCAAATTATGGGTGGGAAGGGGAAAACATTTTTTACTTCCTTGTTTTGTGCCAAAAAGTCACGTGATTTAGCTCCCTGGCCCCAATTTGCATATGCAAATTAGGATTAAGATGCGGTTCGGCCAGGCAGAAGGATTCGGCCGAATCCGAATCCTGCTGATATAGGCCGAATCCTGGCCGAATCCCGAACCGAATCCCTACATTTAAGTCAGGGTTGGGGAGGGGAGGTTACATCCAACTGAAAATGACCCATGTCAGATACCTTATTGCTCCATGTTTGAAAGTGAAAACACGGCAACGATGATTATATAAACTGCTTCTAACAAGGTACAAAGAAACAAAGGAAGAGTAAACCTTATATGTAGGGCATATCTCAGTTTACAATGTGACTGGAAAGAATGCCCTGTGGGTAGTATTTGCTGACACAGTGATACCATTAGAGTGCCTTGTATGTTTTGGAATGTACTTAGGGTCCCTTCTGCCTTAAGGGATTTATAGTTACTTTTCCTTTCCTCAAAAAATACATGCATCTTGGGACAGAATTAGAAGAGCCCTCCTCCTCCTCCTCTTTCTTTGCCTGCCAACATTATCCAGCCTCAGGGTTTTTTTTTGGTATCACCAGTAAGAACAAAAGAGCATTGGAATGTGACAAATCTCACAGGCTCCACACCCCTAGGCAAAGAATAGACAGAATACAGGTCTAAGGTTTCATTACCTTCTGTGAGGTCTTCAATGGCTTTGCGGACTCCTCTGTCGAAAGCTCTGGCATCAGCTGGACTCTGAAAGGTGAGGCCAAACCGCCTGTTGTCAACTAACCAGTGATGAAATGTTGGAGTTGCTTTCCAGTAGACCAAGTCCTTCCTCAAATAGCATTCCAATAAGATCTAGGAGCACAGCAAGTGGAGAAGGCTTATTATATCACAGATAAACATCATTACATAGAATTTTTACTGATAAGCAATTAAATCATTAGTTATAAGGTGTCATAAACATCTCTGCCAACAAGAGCTTACACCAAAGTACAGCCAGTATAGGCTTGCGAAAATTAACCGATTAGTCTTAAAGGGATCCTGTCATGGGAAAAAAAATTTTTTTCAAAATGAATCAGTTAATAGTGCACTTCTACACTGAAATCCATTTCTCAAAAGAGCAAACAGATTTTTTAATATTTCATTTTGAAATCTGACATGGGGCCAGACATTTTGTCAATTTCCCAGCTGCCCCAAGTCATGTGACTTGTGCTCTGATAAACTTCAATCACTCTTTACTGCTGTACTGCAAGTTGGCGTGATATCACCCCTCCCAGCAGCCTAACAACAGAACAATGGGAAGGTAACCAGATAACAGCTCCCAAACACAAGATAACAGCTGCCTGGTTGATCTCAGAACAGCACTCAATAGTAAAACCCATGTCCCACTGCATACTATTCAGTTACAATGCGAAGGAAAAACAGCCAGTTCCCCCCTAAAGTGCTGACACAAGTCACATGACTAAGGGCAGCTGGGAAATTGACAAAATGGCTATCCCTATGTCAGATTTCAAAACTGAATATAAAAAAAAATCTGTTTGCTCTTTTGAGAAATGGATTTCAGTGCAGAAGTCTACTGGAGCAGCACAATTAACTGATGCGTTTTAAAAAATCCATGTTTTCCCATGACAGTTTCCCTTTAAAAAAAAGAAAATTTAGCTATAGAGCTGAATAAACAAATGTATTATTTTTTTTAATTTAATTCCCCTTTGTTATGTAGGTTCCTTTTTGCACTTAAAGGGTTACTCCACATAATTCTAGGCAACTTTCCACTGAACACTAATTCACAACATTCAATGGTTTGTAATTATTTGTAAATGTAATTGTTATTGAAAGCAGTATTTGTCCTTTTATGCACTGGTTGTTCTCACCACTAAAATAATGTAGCAGAAGCCAACTAAATAACTGATGGAAATCTTGGCAAGATTAGAGCTGAACTGTGCCACCCCGTCTCAAGAGTCAGAACCAGTAGTGCACAGAAGGACACAAAGCTGTTTGCAATTAGTAAATGTGTTTATACAACTAAGTCACATGACTTACATACACAGACCATATGGAGTTACATGCATCACAACCAATACACCACAGGTGCAAAAGAGCTTACAATCTAAAGGGGAGGTAATAAGACACAAGTTGTGGGCAAGATCAGAATTAAGTGGTTGAGAGGTGTAGTCCTGTATGTGGAATTGCATTTAGTTATTAAGCAGTGCGAGAGTAGGCTTCTCTAAATAAGTGTGTTTTGAGAGATCTTTTGAAAGCAGAAAGGTTGGGAGAAAGTCGTACAGAACGTGGGAGAGAATTCCAGAGGAGGGGTAATGAATTATTAAAAAATATAAATTGAAGCATGTTGAAAAGAGGGTTTTTTTTTTAACAATTTTTCTCTATTCACAATTTCAAAATGCAAATCAGTGCTGAACGTTTTTCTGCAAACACATTCCCCCCCATTGCAATTTTCACCAGCTCTAACTGACTGCAGCCTGATTTCAGCAGAACAATGATCTATTCTAGAACATCTAGATGCTGGTTTCTGTAAAATTACATTTTTGGACAGATGTTTCGTGCTTAGTACAAGAAATTGTTGGCAATCAAAAATGTAAAGAAAAACATCAAAGTGCCATATTTACGTCCCGCTTGCGGAGGAGGGGCAGGTGAAGTAAGGGGTGGAACATACAACATTAGGGGTGGGGCTATGATGTTGATATAAGGGCAGTGTCATTAAGGTCTGGATTATTTTTCAATCAGGGCAGAGTCCTCCTTGGATTTCAGATCTTTGAAATTGACTGAAGAGCTTGCGTAAAAAAAAAACAGACTGTTCTGTTCAAACCTGAATAAGTGCCAACCCTATATCAAAGGGAAACCACTCATGTCAGTCAGGCCCGGAAATGCCCATGGATGATTTTTCAGGCAAGTGTGTGGTCTTTTACAATAAAGTCTATGGGTGGGTGCTGTGTGCCATATGCCTAAAGAAATGTGAACACTATGTTCTCTTATAGAGCAACATTCTGCATAAATTACGTATATGGAATGCTGATGGGCTCACAATCGCCACCTTATTACCCCCTCCTACCCATGCAAAAACGGCAAATGAATTATAAACATCCAAATATATCATCTAAAAATTGCATTTTTTCATGGAAGAGAAACTTGTTTGCTGGTACCCTCTATACTATATAATGCCATTGACCGGCTTTCCCAACAACAATGGGCTTTTGTTTTGACCACATGAAGGAAGCTCTGTGGCCCTGGAAAGCAACATACAAGCACACTGTGTTTCATCTTCATATACTCCAAAGTGCAGGGAATCTGCGTGAAAAATCTGTGTACATTATTCTGATTCTGTGACTCTTGGGAGTTGTAGAACTGTTGTACAGACACAGATATGGCAACTACCCAATCTGCAGGCACCATGAAATGCTCCAGAAATAATGTAGTTTATGGTCAACCCTTTTTTCACAAATCCTACTGTTCATCGAGGGTCTCCCAGGGCCTTGTGGCTGGAGTAACATTCTATGTTTATCTGTTAGGGATGCACTGAATCCACTATTTGGGATTCTACAGAATCCCAGAATTCTTCGTAAAAGATTCAGCCTAATACCGAACCAAATCCTAATTTGCATATGCATATTATGGGAGGGGAAGGAAAAAGTGGAAAGAATAGTTTTTACTTCCTTGCTTTGTGATTTCCCTCCGCACCCCTAATTCACACTACAAATTAGGATTAATTCGCCAAGGCACAAGGATTTGGCCAAATCAAATTCCTACTGAGAAAGGCCAAATCCTGAAATGAAATAGTGCATCCCTAGTATCTGTACTTACTTACTTCCTAGTTCTGTTTCTCACATCAGCGTGGGCAAAGGAGTCACAATGTAAGTACTCACACTGGTGCTGGCTTCTCCTAAGGTGCATGGCACACTTCTGGGTCCCTTAAAGGTGCAGGCATCACGTCAGCGCGAGATTCTAAGTATTTAAAGAGACATTCTGGATTTTCACATTGCCCATTATAGGTTCCTGGTGCCTGTGCGGTTTAGTCTGTGACTTTATCTGATTCCTTTTGTGACCCCTGCTTGATTTATGACTACTCCTGACTTCCGCTTGTGACCTGACCATTCTGATCTGATCTCCTGGTTTGACCCTTGCCTGTTATCGGACTCTGATGCTGCCTGATCCCTCTGCTAGTCTTCCTGGTTTGACCTCGGCCTGCCTAATTCTGTCTGTTTTCTGCCTGTCCCGACCCGGTCTGATTTGACTATGGTATCTGCCTCCATCCTGTGACCTTCTGCCCAAAGACTTTGCTTGAATGTCGTGCCCCTTGCTAGCCAGAACTTTCACCTTGCGCCTCTCGTTAAGTCCAGGTGGCATCAGAGTAGCTGAGGGCTCCTTCAGAGGCCAAAGGCAGCCACACTACTGGTGAAGCACGAGCCGAGACCAGGGTGCTTGGCATCTGTTCTGGTTTGGGTGCCGACCGTGACACACACTTTGTTGCCCGAGGACAGCAGAGAGCTCTCAGTGCCACTGTATTTATGAGACAAGGCTGATCTGTGAACGGTTAAAACGCCACCAAACTGAGTAGGAAATGCCAAGCTGTAATGCTGGGACTGCTTCAACGGTAATTAGTGAGCTTATATTTATAAAGACACGCTAAGGTAATTTTTCTTGGTATAAACATTAACAGGAATTGTATGAAACATTATCTACACACACGTGTAAAACAAGAAACCACATTTTTCCTTACCAGTTTGTCATTCAGTCTTTCCCCGAGGATGAGAAAATTGCTCCTCCCACTGCCCTCTGGGTACACCTTGGAGACGCCGACGCGGCTCAGTCCACCTCCTTCATGCGGTAGCCACCCCCCACTGGAGTCATCCCTGCTCATAACCACCGCCTTCACACGCACAATGTAGCTGTCACTGCAAGAGAAAAGCACACAGGTCAGTCAAGGCAGCTAATATACAGAAAGTCGACCTTTTTGTGGACGAACAGCAGAATTTATAATGTATATTGAATGCAATACACAATCAAACACCATCAAATGAGCAAAAAATGTATATATGTATATATACACACATTTTCAGCTGCCTGGGTGCTGGCAAAACATAGTTATAAATATATCACAAACAAAAATTTATTTACTCAACGTTTCAGCCCTGAGGACAGCCTGATTTTTTGGCTGAAACGTTGAGTAAATAAATTTGTTTCTTTTTTCACAAATAAGAGACCTGTGAGGGTGGCTGTTCTGATGTTGTATTTGGTTATTTGCTGATTTGGAGCACTTTATTCTTACGAACCCTACATAATCCCTTTAAAAAAAAAAAAATAATAATAATAATATTGTTAGATTCCTTTATACTCTAGTGGCTGAACAAGCAAATGCTTGGTCTATTCACCAACACATGGTGGGCAAAACAGAATAATGAAGACCCATCGGTAATTTGGAAACCAAATTGAGGTCATACATGTCTAAAAAGTATCAGTCTCCTCAGTCATTTAGTAGAACAGGTATGGGACCGGTTATCCAGAATGCTCCGGACCAGGGTTTTACGGACAACGGCTCTTTCTGTAGAAACAGTCTAACAGAAAATCATGGAAACATTAAATAAACCAACAGGCTGGTTTTGCCTCCAATAAGGATTAATTATATCTTAGTTGGGATCAAGTACATGGTACAATTTTATTATTACAGAGGAAAAGGAAATCATTTAAAAAAAATTGGATTATTTGATAAAATGGAGTCTATGGGAGGCCGCCATTACGTAATATCAGCTTTCTGGGTTTCCGGATAACATTTCCTATACCTTCCAGATAAGGAGTTGGAACAGCTCTAGTGCGTGCATTTTGTTAGCCTGAGAACACAAACCTCCACCACTTGCAGCCACCTTTTCTGGAAAAAAATACCGGCCTTCCTGTATATTTATTTTTTTCCCTATTAATAACATTGGGATCTACCATAATTTTTACCAGCCAGGTGCTAACCCTAGTCACAATCCTCCTCCACTTGCCCTCCCACTGGTAGGAACGCACCAATAGCAATACTTGAAAACAGTTGCTATGGTGACACGGTATAGGAGCAGAGGGTAACAGGAGCTAGAAGAGGGAATAAGCGCAGAAGCTTTTCAGAGTTTTTGTGGTGGGCAGAATAATTTTGGCACATGCAGAATAATTTTGGCACATGCAGAATAATTTTGGCACATGCACACTAGATTCACAGGAGCTATCTTGATTGCGCAAGCAAAGGAAAATGTCGGCACCAAATAGGAATAAATACTATTTTATTGGGCTGAAGAGGACAAAGGAACATATTTGGGGAAAATAAAGTTAATAAAAATAAAGTTAGCGATCAAGTACAGCGTGGAGCGATCTTTCAAATTATGTAGTATTTATAAAAATACTTTCCATTCCTTAAGGTTTAAAAGTGTTTTCACAGCCACTTGTCTGCCAGCAGGGTGAAAGAACAGATTCACAGCCAGGGAGCGAGCAAGTGGTTAATATTCCAGGTAATGCTCGGCAAACAGCAGAAATATGAAATCCTTTTATTCCGCAAGCCTTTGCCAGTGTTTGTACATTTTGTGCCATTTTATTTCCTGAGCATGCTTCAGGTATCTGAAGGCTATTCGCTGCCTGATGAATGCAATGTGACCACCACCCTGTCAGAAAGACCGGAAATTAAGGATTACACAAACCAAAGGATTTTTGTTAAGGCAGCTGCAGAAGAATATTGCCAAAGGCGTGCACAGAAATGTCACCAAGAAGCTGCACGATTCTGAAAAATTCCCAATAAGATGTGCATGACAGCCTTGCAGATAAATACTTTTAGATCTCGCCCACCACCTACTGAATAATAATGTCATAGGATGATATCAAAGCCGAACTCTTTGCACGTATACACCTACTATATTGTACTTTGCAATTGTATTGCAGCTCCACTGGGGACAAAATGTATGCATCTATACTTGTTGCAACAAATGAATGAAACTTTAAACAGGAACCAAGAAAGCTGCACAATATCTAAACTTTAACTGGGACCCAAGAAAGCTGCACAATAGCTAAACTTTAACTGGGACCCAAGAAAGCTGCACAATAGCTAAACTTTAACTGGGACTGAAAAAAGCTGCACAATATCTAAACTTTAACTGGGACCCAAGAAAGCTGCACAATAACTAAACTTTAACTGGGACTGAAAAAAGCTGCACAATATCTAAACTTTAACTGGGACCCAAGAAAGCTGCACAATATCTAATTTATGCTAACGGTACATATACCCTTGGTTTCAGATATATTGATAAGTTATTTATCTAATACGGTAGGTATATTGTTCCCACTGGATTCAGCAGTTGGCTTTACTAGCATCAGGGTTGTGCACTTTTTAATGCTGATTGCCTACGACGTATAGCGGAAAGATCAGTACTTTACACTGCAGCAAACGCCCCTCAGATCAGTTAGAAACTGTGCAACATAACGTCAAAGCAAAACATTTTGTTTTCATTATGTTTTACTGTTGCTCGTCTGTGAAAGATTCCCTATTAATTCTAAATAGGCCACAAATAAAATGTGAAAAAATGCAAATGATTTCATTATGTCTGTTAGGAAGCAAAAGCACAAGCCTATACCCGTTAAGGGAAGAGAAATTCTTTTCACTGGTTAGATTTCCTCTCTAAACAGCATTTATCTGAAGTCTGTCTGGATGTTTATGCCAGCACTACATTTTATCACAGCATTTAATGATATATAATAATTTCCTGTCTGTTCTTTAGGGTTTCTGGAACATAGCAGGGTTTTTACATGTGGTCAGGGACTTTCTCAAGAGGAGTGAGTGTTTTAAGTATGTGCAAGCACCCTGCCCCACCCACCCCCAAATGAAATCAGGATTAATGAAACCGATTCTGCCACTCTTGGATTTCCACAATATAGCACTGAGGGTGAATACAAAGTAGGGCAGATACAAACTGCGTTTTTCTACTAAGAGGGTTACTTTACTTATCATTAAATTCTGGTGCATGTGCAGTAGTTCCAACCAGCAAATGCGTCCTACTGCGCATGCGCCGCCAAACGCTGGCGCATCAAGGAAAAAGATGGTGTGGGACAAGATGGTGGGGGGTGGGGTCTACAGGGGGGAGGGGTTTTGCACCGGGAGGGTTGACTTCCTTTTAAGCAACAAGTTACTCACGATAGAGATTTCGCGTGGAACCAATTTTTAAGACTCGGACGGGACCCGAACCCAGAGCTCGAACCGAGCCGACCTCGACCCGCAACCCGACCCCCAACCACCAACAAACAGCGATATAGCTGCAAACTGGAAGTGACATCATCGAAAGTGGGCGGGGACAGAAAGTTTTGTAAAACTTTAAAAAGGACAAAAAAATAGACAATATAATAAGATAAGACATTTAGATGAGACCCACAACCCAACCCACACCTGAATATCCCACCCTCATTCCGCAGGGTGCCCGCTTTTTTTTTGCAGGCTTGTAATGTGTTAATCTTCTGAATCTGTGATAGGGGGCATGGAATTGCAATGTAGCGTGGAATTAGGGGTCTACACCCCTCCAGATTTCTTAGTCTCGTCCCAGACTCAAAAAACATACAGGCAGGTTAATTGTCTAGAATCAACGTGAACCTAGTTTGTGTGAATGTGACTTTGATTGTAAGCTCCACTGTGGCAGGGGCTCATGCCAATTATTAACTCTAAAGTAATACGTGGAATACGTTGCCCTAATTAAACTGAGGATAATAATAACAAACCACTGGGGGCATGGTCTGGTAAATGTGCATTCGGCCAAGCAAAAGCAGAAAGAAGTCCAAATGTTCAACGCCTGTACAAAATGAGAAGCATAATTCAGCAGCAAACATGTTAGTGATGACTGTGCCTTCAGATAATGCTGAAAGGAGAGACCAGCTCAGACAATTGGGGACACCATAGCAAGTTCCTCAGAGGAATGTCTTTCAAACAGGCCCATTTATGTAAGCTCAGTGTTTGCTCTTTTAGGCTGAATGCAGGCCGAAAGGTCAGGAAATGGTTTAGTTATACACCGTGGCTTGAATACCAAACACTGTGGCCTAATCCTTTTCATAGTCTACAAACACGTTCTATGAGCAAACTCTGTAAGGCCCAATCTGTTCAGCAGAACCACCTGGCCCACCTTGGCATTAAAGGAGAAGTAAACCCCTAAGCGCACAAATATATAGTTTGTGTAGTGATTATGATTTAAAAAGACTAAACACAGTTGTTTGACAATAAATGGCTTCAGCCAACCACTAACCATGAGTGAAAGAAACGTTTTTGTGTTATCATTCATATTCTCTGAAAAATGGTTCAGAAACCATAAATTCTGCCAGGGCGTGTAAACTTATGAGCACAACTGAAACTGATCAACAATGATGATGCATTCAGTCATCAGCCAATCTGGAACAGCATTAGACCATGCACTTAGGACTGTGGCCAGGGATTAGTATATCTAGCTAGATAATAAGATTCCATACCTGTATATCAAGAATCTTTGCCATAAAGCAAAACAGGACTGCTGCTGTAAACACAAGTACACAAGAAGTAGCAAATCGATTCTACCATGCAAGACCAAACCATATTCCCTTATGCCAGAGGTTCTAAACCTATTGGTTTGTACCCACAAATTGGTCCGCCTGCTGTTTAAATGGGTCTCCCTGAAAACAATAAAATTCCTTTAACAAAAGACAAGGTGCATTAAGGGTTCAAATAAATTTTTGGGTCCCAAAGAACTTAATTTGGTCCCCCTGGCAAAAATGTTGAAAAACACCGCATTGTACAATATTACATATTGTTTTCTGGCAAAAAATTGTCTTTTATTTACCAAATGCCTTTAAATAGCAAATAATAATTCTTTTTTTTTTCATTATAATCGTGCTGTGCCAAAAGGTATTCAGAAAAGACACTGGAAATTGGACAAGATGGAGTTATTAACAAATATCTTGAAGAACACAGCAAGACCATCTACAGCTAATTCCAGGGCAATGAAAAGTGGCAATTTCCCTTTAAACCTCTTTAGGCCTCTGCTGCTTATAGTTGCAGCAACATGAGTGGGCCCTTCAGACAGAAATCTCATTGATCTTATCTTGCCTGACTGCTATAGCATGTCTGTGTGGTATGTCATTAAACTTGTTTAGAATCTCTCATAAAACACAGCCAGGCAGTTTTATCTTTTAACCGAGAAGGAACAATGAGCAGGGGAAAAAGTCTCCGTAAAAAACAAATTCGCAGAAAAAGATATAATACAATATACTGGATGGCACAACACAAAGGGCATGGGCCAAAGACAGAAAAAAAAAATCTGGGCCCATGGTCACGAAGAAAGGTTAGATGCTCTATGAGTGAAAAATTTAGAAAATCTGAGGTTTTTAAACAGCAATACATCAGCTGTGTTGAACTTCAACACCCAACTACACCCTCACCTTTACCTGTTAAAATGAATGTGTGATTTGCAGTTTTACAACATCTGGAGGGCTTTTCTAGAAATTTCCCAGGCTTCAAATAAGAGGAGCGCCAACTCAGGGTAGAAGGTATTAGATTAGAGTCACTTGGGAGTGCTTAATGGTGATTTTGGGTTTAGTTCTCCTTTATAACACAGCAAAAAGCCAGCAGTGTTTTTTTTTGCTTCTGTCACATGATGTGGAGTCTTTGCTCCCAGCTCATGAAAAACGTAACAAAAGGAAATAAAGCTGGTGCACACATTTCTCCACTTAGGGTAGGGACAGACAGGGAGATTCGGGGAGATTCTGTCGCCTGGCGTTTTTA
>CM044440.1:24500785-24512556 GCA_024363595.1 Xenopus borealis | reverse complement strand
TTTCTAGTAGACTTAAGGTATGAAGATTGTTATAGTTTGATATGAACGATTCTTTAATTAATATGTACGTGCTGGGTTGCTAGGATATGGCTTTGTCAATCAAATCTAATGCCTCCATGCACTTGAGTTCCATGCTGGAGCAAATGGCTACGTCATTCTGCCGGACAGACTGTCCACGGAGGTGACATGAGTGGATGTGATGTCACATACCAGGAATAGCAATGCGTGAGAAATTGGAGGAGATCGGGATATAATTGACTAGGGTATTTATAGCGTCTACAATATTTTAGACACCAGAAAAAGGATAATTGCCAAAATGTCTGGGTAATTTTCATTCTGTGGCCAGTGTATTTGCTTCTTTTTGCAAATCTGCTTTTGATTATACTTTCTGTTTTGCTATAATGGAATTGCTATTTGCTGAATAAATTGTTAAATGGATTCCTTTTTTGTGATCATTTACTTTTTCATGAACTATTCTTGCAATAAAACCTTGTCTGTATGTTCATCGCACAAGCCCTTTCTAGGAAAATTCACCAAACGAGATTTTCTCCTAAGTTTTGCCGAAGCTAATAATGTCTAAAAATCATTATCTGTTGCATATGCAGAGAAAGGAATGAACTGAGATGATAGTGCAACAGGATTTCCGTAAGATATTATCTCTCCCACAGATTTCTTAGCAAATGAAAGGCAGCTGTTTGATGTGAAACCACATTAACCCTCCCAGATGTCTGTAAAGATAACATCTTCCTTTTTAAATTTAACTATAAAGAAATCCTACTCTTTGCAGTGTGTTGTAGCTTTATTGACAACCAAGAATTGCAAGGTTTTAAAACACTGATCACATAGAGCAAATTTACTAAGCTCGGGTGAAGGATTCAAGTGCAAAAAATTAGATTTTAGAATTTTTTTTGGGCTAATTCGACCATCGAATTTTCAAAGTGATTCGGATGAATCATTTGATAGAATTGAATGATTAGAAAAAATCGTACGATTCGAATAAGAAAATCGTTCGAAGTACTTGCCCTTTAAAATTTTTTTTCGATTGCCTAGTTCTGTGGGAAGCTCCCCATAGGCTTCTGAGGCTAATTCCTGCTCGAATACCATTCGTACGATCGGAGCATTCGTATGAATTTTTTGGACGCTCAAATGAAATTTCACGATTTTTTTGTGAAATCGAATGATCGGTATCCGATCATTGTATTCATCGAGAAATCGTATTGCGAGCAAAACAATTCGATGGTCAAATGCTTATCAAATTGCGAATTTGGTCGAGCTAATTATAGGGAATAATAGTAATTCGCCCCTATGTGTTTAGTGGAATGGAAGCTGGAACTTATAGGTTACTACATTAAAGACTTACTATTGGTTGAATTTCGAAATTCGACCAGGGAATAGTGGGGAGGTAAAATCCTATGAATTCGACTATTGAATTTGAAGGATTTTACCGCAATTCGAATGATCGAATATAGAAAATTTGTTCGTTCGAATATGCGAATCGAATTCGAATCGAATATTCGAACGATTTTTAGCGATCGATCGAATTTTTTATATTCGATCTTAGGGATTGATCCCCATTTTGGTAGATTTAATCTGGCGAAGTAGGTCATCGAATTAAAATTTAAAGGGGAAGTATTCGACTATCAAATTTTCGAATATTCGAATAAAATTAAATTTGAATATTCGAATTATTCGAATTCGACTATTCGATGGTCGAATTTGCCTAATTTGCATATTTGAAATTCGAATTCGAATTTTTTAAAAAATTCGATTGAATATTCGAATCACTCATGTGAATTTAGTAAATCTGCCCCTTACTGTCATCAAAGTAAAAGAGAATATATAATATTTCAGAGTGTTTCTTTTCACGTAAAAAGATTTTGACCTGTACATAACTTGGAATGTGTGCACTTGTATTGTAATTTTGCCATGGGACTTTCTCTGTTGTTTTTCTGATAAAAGTACAGAATTTTCTGTCTTGCTTTATGGCAAATTCAGTATGAAAGAAATTGTCTCATGATTACATGCTTTTAGTGGGCCGTTATATTTACTGTAAGTTCCATAAAGCTGTTCTGACTCATCTCAGTCATATGGAGTATGTTCTGACTTCTCTTTTTGTTTTCAGGCTTCTCAGTGTAGGGTTACAATTTTTCCCCCCACTACCAGATTGAATGAACCTTGGCCTCAAAAGGTATATCTCCAGGTATCCTCTCAACCAACCATGACTGATGCTGAAAAGCCTTTAAGGAAAACTATACCCTGAAAATGAATACTTGAGCAACAGATAGTTTATATCAAATTAAGTGACATATTAAAGAATCTTACCTACCTGGTATATATATTTAAGTAAATATTACCATTTTACATCTCTTTCCTTGAGCCACCATTTCGTGATGATCTGTGTGCTGCCTCAGAGATCACTTGACCAGAAATATTTCAACTCTAACTGTAACAGGAAGAAGTGTGGAAGCAAAAGACAGAACTCTGTCTTTTAATTGGCTCATGTGACCTAACTTTATAGTTTTTTTTGGTATGTTTGTGTGCACTGTTAAATCCTAGGATCCCAGGAGGCTGTCCTTATTTTTTAAAATGGCTATTTTCTATTTATGATTATCCAATGGCTCATGCTACTAAAAAAGTGTATTATTATGAAAATGGTTTATTTACATGAAGCAATGTTTGACATATGAGTTGTTTTATGCAATATCTGTTTACAGAGATCTACATTGTTGGGGGGGGGGTATAGTTTTCCTTTAAAGCATTTAAGGGTTATTTATCAAAATCCAAAAAGTTCAAATTATTTTCTGAAAAGCGCAGACTTTCCCTCCTATTTATCAATACATTTTCACAAATTTATCTTGTATAGAACAAGTCACAATAAAATCGTAAAAAAATGTGTTGATTTTTTCAGATTCTTTTGATTTTGTCATAAAATCTTCCAAAAGCTATAATTTTTCTGGAAACCTAGTGCAACGAAAATCTTCTTAACAGAACATCTGGCATTGATTTTTACATGTTCTCGGCAGTTCTGAGTAGAGTAATTTTTTTCTGCTGACTTTTAAGACCATGGGACTTTAAATCCTGAAAAATTCGAGTTTTTTTTCCCCTTGTATTTTCCCCTTTTTGCCCAAAGTCTGACCAGAAAAATTCAGAGCTTAATAAATAACCCCCTTTGGGGGGAAATGTAACTACAGTCACACCATTAAGAATAAAAATGCACATCTCGCAATGCAATATTGTCCCTTAAACTGTTGTTGCATATAGTAAACTTTTGATGCAAATATAACAACTTTTTTAATAAGAAGTTTTATTACATTTACTGCACATTGGCACAAAGTGTACAATTCCCAAATAGTGATGGGCACTTCGCCAAATTTTTCACAAATTTCCTGAGAAAAGTGCGAAATGGCGAAACATTTGAGAAAATAGTAAAATTGGAAAGTTCACAAAAAATTCTGAAGTTTTCATGAAAAATTAGTGAAATTCAAACATATTCGTGAAGTTCAAACTATTTCACTATAAATGCGTGAATTTCAAACGATTTCACAAAAAAATTTTCACGGGCGTTTGGCAAATATATTTGCTGCAAATTCGAGCTAGGCGAATAAATTCCTAGCTGTCAGAAGTGGTCGCTAAACATTTTCCGGTTCAGGCATAACTTTTTCACATAGTTTTTCCCCATTACCGTCCTTTATCGTCCCATTAATGTTGAAATAGTTTATAGTATGGTGATCCAAATTAAGGGAAGATCCCTTATGCAGAAAACCACTGGTTTGTGTTTAATGCTGATTACTTTTGCTTTAGTGGGTGTCCAAAGTCAATTGGCTGTTTTATTTTACAGACTTGAGCCTACCACTTTGCATATACAAAAAAAAGTTCAGGATGTTCGAATACAAACAAAAGCATATGATTAGAGTATCTTCTTTCATTACTGTATGGAAAGCTAGAATTTGAAAGATGGACAGAGGTACAAATAATTAATTAATTTTTCCAGTTCCATAAAATATAGCTTGTAAAAAATGAATATAAATGCATTTCTTTCAACATTAATCTAATAGTTTTCAGGTGTAAAGCCTTACCTTAGTTCATCCCTTAAAACCAACAGAGCCCAAGGCTGATATACAAGGAGCAATTTGCCAATCTCTCAACAACATATTCTTAATTGAGGATTACATTTCTAATTTTATTGGTTTTACATGGCCACATGACAAATATGAAGCACAAAGCAACACATTAACCCATTTCAAAATGGTTTAATGATGAGGTGTTATTTGTTCCCCATTCAGACAGGTTTTAATAAGCCAGAATAAAACTCTATACAATGTACCTGCGAATGGTGCTGTATGCAACGTTTAATGCTCATGGGCCAGTTTCTCTGCTCTACTGGATGAATGTGTGTGAACTGATACAAAAAAAAGGCCATGGAATCGGCCGAAACGTTAGTCCTTCATGTAACAATACATTTTTGTATATATATATATAAATTTTAAAAATGCTGTTGCACTCTGGGGTCTTGTTTAAAAGCTAAAAAACTTTATTAGTATCGACGTTTCGACCTTCAATGAGGTCTTTATCAAAGATGCAGGTGTTTAGTGTTCTGGGTTCTCTGCCAAAAAGCCTCTTACTTTAAGTTTCAGAAACTTTGTTTCTTTTTCTGGCGTCAGTGCAGGAGATCAAAGAGAAACTCTAGACATCTCGATAAGATGGGACTATGGGCTGAGCTGTTTGTTCACTGGTGGGTGCATCTATAAAGCACTTTTATAGTGTATAGCATGTTGTAAAGCATGCATCTTAATAAAGGTCCCTGGTGAAGTCCTAAACGTTAATCCAATAAATAATTATTTCATTACTGAAATTCCTGGTGTGTATTAGAAATGTTTTCAAAATGTGTACACACACATATAGTTGTATATACACAGGTAAATATACAATTAGCCTTAGGCTATCCAATCATTTTGTCTAGGTCAAACTATCAGCTCATAATGTAGGTAAATGCAGGCTTTTGGGGGGAGTTCAGCATCAACAAGCTGATACAGTCCTCCGGCTGACAGAAAAACCAAACCTGCCCAATTAATGTTGACCAGATACTGGTTGGGAGGCCCCATACACAAGCCATCTGAACCATGTCAGCAGCTTATTAGCCTGTTGATGAACTACCCAACCAATAACTGACCCATGTATGGCCACCTTTATTTTAAGCTACTACCAACTTTGTAATTATTCCTATATCTCCCCTAAAGTCTCCCTTTCTCTTCTGCTACTTCCTGCCAACCTCACCAATTCTGTTCCTGCAATGTTCTCTGCCTAATCTATAACTCATAACCTACCAGGTTCCATTCAGGCTTCTCTCCTGAATTGAGTTTTGCTCTTCCTACAATTATTGCCATGGGTTCTATGTGACGCAGCTTTGAAGTGATATTGCACAATTAAGTTCCATTTGGTGGCATATGGTTTCAATGTCATTTTTTTGTGCGCATGTAAACCAATTTTTAGTCTTAGAAAATCCAAATATTGTCATTCAGGTAACACAATCAGATGTACATTTTTAAGACAATAGTGACTCATTCACATATTAAAAATAAATTGTGAGCTCAATATTCTAGGTTTTATTTGCAGTTGCTTTATACAGCTTTTATCAATAAGCAGGCACAATGAGAAAATAATCAAATTACTTGGGTGGTGGTGAGGTTTATAAGCAGAACGCTTTGATGATTCATATGGATGATTCATATCTTAGGCTGAACCAAACTATAATCACAAATACTGGGAAAGTGTTGTTTGTACAAGTGAATTGCCAAGGAACGATGAAGGTATTTAATTACAAGAGACTTTGATACTTGGCTGGCGTCTTGGGCATTGATGGCTTCACAGTGTTGGATACTATGCATGTCTTTATATCTTAGTTTATACAGAATTACTATCTTTAATGATTGGTATGATTAGTTTTGAGGGATAAATGTTACTTGTATGAACCAGGGAAATGTGCGTTTGTGTGCCTGAGTTTTTAATACAATAGTACTAACACTTAAATATATAGAATATAAGCATGGGATATCTTACATGGAAACCAGTTAAGCTCTGACTAGCGGGAAGGCCATTTCCTATTGACTTAATTTTATCCAAATAATCCAAATTTTTAAAAATGATTTCCTTTTTCCCTGTATTAATAAAACAGTACCTTGTAATCCAAATTAAGATATAACTAATCCTTATTGGAAGGAAACAAAGCCAGTTGGGTTTATTCAATGTTTAAAGTAGAAGGAAAGCTACAGAGGCAGTTTATTGCCAGTAGATTAACCATAATAGTGCTAGAATGCTATATTTATTCTGTAGAATGCTTTACCATACCCAAGTAAACTGCTCTACAATCTCTCTGTTTGTTTAGGATAGCAGCTGCCATATTAGCTTTGTGTGACATCACTTCCTGCCTGAGTCTCTCCCTGCTCACTCATAGCTCTGGGCTCTAGATTACAGCAGGAGGAGGTAAAAGCGAGAGAGAGGCAAACTGAGCACGTTCATGCCCAGGCCCTAGAGGTTTAAGATGAAAACAGAATTCTTATACAGACGTCCATGTATACAAAATAGAAGAACAGAAATGTGGTGTTTCTTTTGACAGAGGACTCAGAGCAGCATTGCTTTGAGTGTTTACTGGTGTATTTATATAGACCTTTCTGATAAAGCTTATTTAGTTTTAACCCTCCCTTCTCCTTTAAAGTATCATCTCAATTTAAGGTATGAAAATCCAAATTATGCAAAGATTCATTATCCAAAAAAAAAACCCCAGGTCCCAATCATTCTGAATAACAGGTTCCATACCTGTATGCAGAATAAGACTGATTAAGAGGCAAAGGGTAAGTCTGTTGGGCTGAGCTGAAAATCTTTGCAGCCACATGTTAACTATGATTATGATTTAATGGATCATTTATTTGCATAAGGGATTCCATACCTGTACAAAATAAAATATTTTGACCTAATATTCTGATTTTGGCTAGTAAATAAGAGTAAGTTAAAAAAATATGAAGAGAACATTGTTAGTTTGGTCACCTGACCAGTATTTTAACAGTTGTGCTGGTTAAAATGATGCCTGATACCAATGTTATCAATAGGGAAATAAAGATATAACTATAGGTATCAGCCCTACAGATGTCTCATTGGCTGGTACTGTATGTGGTTCTTGAATAAATAAAGTTTTTGCCCATATTGCTATAGATGAATTCTTCTTCTTCAGAGAATATCTTCAATGTCTTCATTTCTAGAAATTAAAAATCAATTTTAGGTCCAAAAGCAAGAAGTGATGTTGTATAGTAATTTCAAACATTCTTATCTGTCCTTCACTAATTTGGGAAATCCATATGTAGTAGTCACATGAGGGTGCCTGTGCATTTTTAATATATATTAATATATTTTTAATATATATAAAATCCAAAAGTTTCCAAAAAAAGGAAATATTGTCTCATTTTTATCTGCTTACATTGTGTCCAAAAGTTCATCAAATCTGGATTGGATCACAAAAATGTTGCTGCAGTTAAACAAGGCCTTAGCATTAGGAGAGCTTGTTATGCTAGTTGCAATGATTTCAGTTTTCATTCTTCATATTTTTCCATCTTGTTTATCGCTGCAACATGTGACTCTAAATGCCAATCTACCCAACCTGTTTTGAATACTAAAAATAAATACAAAGGCAGGATGGAAATAAACGCAAAAGAAATAAATGGCAGTGTCCTGTGTGGTTGTGTAGGTTAGCGGAAGATCTTGCTTTTATTTTTATGAATCATTGTGTGTATATAGAAAAATCGATTCTTTTGGATTTCTCTTTCTCTCTATTCAGTTTGGTGTAGGCACATTACTTAGGATGCTAACAACATGTTTTTAATGCTGCAGCTACACAGCATTTGATTACAAACCCACTCACTGTGACTCAGTCCCTGAGCTTATTCCACATAATGTTTAGATAAGTGTAACGGCAGCGATTAGAACAAATTGTACTCTGTGACTAACTCCCTGTCCACCCTAGGATGACAATGAGTAAACTTGGTGGGGGTTATCTTTTTTCCCCCCCATTTTCATGGAAATGCCTAAATATAGATTTTAATACCTGCATGGCAACATAAATCTGTCTTTTCATTAAAAAAAAAAACACTTCTAGCGCCATATGCCATTAATTAATTATCCCAAGGCCAACATTACATATAATGCCTTTCCATAAGGCTTCCAGTTGAGATTTAAGCTGAATTTCGACTTGATCCACTGCCGGTGAAGCTCTAATCACAGGAACTAGCTGACAGCGCTGGAGAGAAAAGGAGACAAAGGAGTTAAGGATGTGGGAGTTGAAAATTAAACTGTATGTCAAACTCTGAACAGGATGAGGAGGCATTTGCAATATGGTAATAATAGTTCAGTACTTTGAATTAAATGATCGTTTGTTTAAATCATCTGGCATCAAGACTCTTGTTTTCCAGAGAACATGCAATGTGCTATCAGGGTTGCAGAAGCAATGTTTGTGATTCTATACATGATGACTTCAAAGCAACTCAGTCAACATACCCTTTTTCTATCAGCATTCATGGTATCTGATGTGCTTTGGGCAGGGTTGTAATAATGTAAACTGAACTGTGGCTGATGGTGGGTGGGGAATTAAAGGTGGCTTAGAAAGGATTTCACACAAGGCTATGGGGACTCTAAAAGTATTTAATTACTCTTACAGTAATTAGTTATAGATAGTGCCAAATGGTTTGCTTTTGATATAGTCCAATTGTAGAATTAAGCAAGGGTTGATGTTATTTAGCCCTGATCTACATGGAGATCCTCTGGTAGGCCAGTCTAATCAGGCTGGTGGCTTTGGTTCAAGGGAACTCTGGAATTTCCTCTTGCTTTGAGCATCTAGTCATTCCAGAGCTAACTTTCCATGATGCTGGCACAGGTTCTACCTCATCAAGGCATCAGCATTGCATGCAAATGTAACACTATGCATGGGAAAGCCACAAGAAGACTTGTGTCTGATTCACTGAATGGCTGAAACTTTAACACCAGCATGGATGCATCAGGGGCAAGAAGCGTCAAGCACAATTTTGAAGCAAGAAATTTGACTTGTGGATAAAAACATGCTTAGGTACCCATTACACTTGTCTAGTCTGGTAAATGAGGCATATTACACTAATATTATTTATCAGCTGGGAAGATTGCTTAAAAATAAATACAAATTGAGTGCAGACACCCGGTTGAAAGACAACCATCAGATTTTCATTGTCAATCAAGAGAAAGCAAACATTTTAAATGTTTATGTATAAACAGCTCATATGATTAGTGTTGTGCCAGAATTATACAGAAGAATACTTTTCTTGCTTATAGTAGTACTATGGGGGCTGTTATTGCTGAGTGATCAGTTGATACAGTTAGTTATCAATCAATATGTACAATACAAGATAATTGTGTTTTTGTTTTCTTTATGAATATAATTAGATTTATTATATTTCAGTACCCATTAAGGGGAAACCATATTTGTTGCCACTTTAGTAGAAAATACAACAAAGTCAAAAATAAAGGAATGTTTTCCCTTAAAAGTTATATTTTTCATATAATACATATTCATATTTATATATTAGTGTTTATAGCATGTCATTGGGTTTTGCCCACAAAGGCACAAGGAAGGAGACGTTTTAGACAATTTCATTCCCCGAATAATCATCAGAAATATGGTAAAGGAACTACTAGATAAGGGAATTTTAGATACTGTTGTGTCTGATTAACCAGTCATTATTACTAATTCATTTAATTTATTTGAGTACAATTGTTTGTTCCAGAAAAATACAGTATTTAAGTGGTTCTAACTATAGGATGTACCTGTCTTGTTTCACTATATGAAGAAGAAAGTTCCTATGACTGAAGCTGTAACAGTATATTATGATAAGACATTGGACTTTACTTTTGCACATTTTTTAATTTTACATCCAGGATACAAGTACACAGAGAGGAGAGAAAACAGTGAACTTGTAAGGTATTGATGCCAATTATAATTAGTTTATTATATATTCTTGCAGTTATAGGAGATCTAGTTAGCATTTTAAAACATGGTTTAGGCATGTGACAATACAAATTGGCTTTAACTCACTCAAGAGGACTTGCTGCTTTCAAAGTAAAACTCCCAATCTTGGTTGCCCTTTTATTAGACACCAGTGGGATCACCTGACTATAGCTGGGAAGGGTGGGGGCTACAACAAGGAGCTGGTCACTGCTCCAGTATAACTACAACAAACAAGGAAAAGTTGTGCTCACCACTAATTTATTATATATATATATATATATTTATATTTATTTATTTATTTTTTTTCTTTCTTATTTTGGTCCTGTACATTACCACAATGAATTTTAAATGAAACAACTCAGCTGCTGTTGAACTGCAGACTTTCTACACTACCCTACACCAGTCAGTTGAACTGAAGAAGCTGCTTGGATGAGCAGTGAAACGTCTTCATTAAAATTTCTCAACAAGTCCAGTTGCTTTGAGTTACTTTTGATAAATACAAATATGTTTAGCTTATGATATCATACTCTCTTCTCTTACCTCCTGTCAAATTCTATATCGGTCTGAAACCAGTTCGTTAGTAGAAGCATTGCAGAAGGTTCTCCAGCAATGAACTGCGTCAAACGTATCCATCTCAATTAGGGATGCACCGAATCCAGGATTTGGTTCTGGATTCGGCCAGGATTCTGCCTTTTTCAGCAGCATTCGGATTCCGCCGAATCCTTCTGCCTGGCCGAACCGAATCCGAATCCTAATTTAGGGCCAGGGATGGAAATCACGTGACTTTTTGGCACAAAACAAGGAAGTAAAAATTTTTTCCCCTTTGCACCCATGATTTGCATATGCAAATTAAGGTTCGGATTCAGTTTGGTATTCGTCCAATTCTTTCGGGAAGGATTTGGGGGTCCGGCCGAATCCAAATTAGTGGATTAGGTGCATCCCTAATCTCAATGTCTGGAGTAGGTTCTGTAAAAATATGAAACATAATCTTTACATCATACAACAATGAAGATTATATTAGCAATTGGATTTGATTAAACTAAAAATAAATAAAAGAAAAAAGGTGAAAAGAACGCAGATTTGGTTTTAGTTCCAGCGACGTGTGTATTATTATTTCTGGTTAGTCAAATACTATGAGCTGTGCTGCTGCGCGCCCTGATGGTGAGTATCAGGCACAACATCATAACAATACAACAGGCTTTGGCTTGTAAAGCAAGTGAGGACATTTATGTCAGTGAAGGCAAAGTGCTAAAAACAAGTGTAGTCTGCCTTGTTTTGCACTTTTGCGCATTGTCTTGCTTGTTGCCTGAATGGATGCAAGTCTCTGAGCTGTATTTCGGAGAACAGAGACCTGCAAGTAACGTGCATATCTTGTACTTATCCTACATTGTGACACACAAATAACAGGAATTTATTCCTGTTTTAAATGGATCTTTTCCTTATGGGTTACAGATATATCTACTGCTGCTAACATCAAATCTTGCCATATCTGTGCTAAGGGGCCGATGTACTAAATTCACCTGAATAGATCAAAGTCCGATCAAATTCGATCGAATTTCGAACGTAGGATTTATTCGTTTGGTCGATTAATTTAGGCATATTTGATCATCGAATAGCGAATGGTCGAACGATCGAATACATTCGAATAGATTTGAATGAACGAATATTTGATCATTCGATCAGTGAAGGATTTATTTTTTCAGTTTATTCGATTGCCTACTTCGCCAGATTGGACCTACCGAATTGCAATAGA
>CM044440.1:24472645-24482886 GCA_024363595.1 Xenopus borealis | reverse complement strand
GTTTTGCACAGAAATAAATGCCAATTTTGTGGTAATCACTGCACATCTAGGTGGCACATTCCTGTTCCAGGGTTGCAGAGTTATTTCCTCTGAATTAGGAAGTGTGACCACAGTAATTAGCAAGCGGAGTTCAGACATAAATACATTTCATTGAATGCAGGCATCCGTCCTACCGCGGCTGACCTTGTGAGTGAAGAAGAGCAGAAGAAATACAGGATAAAAATAAAAATATCACACGTGTTTTCTACTTGATTTTCCTTCTTTAATGTTTTCTTACTTGAATGAAGAAGCACTCTACTGGGGTTTACAGGAATGGACTTCAATAAAAATAGGCACAGATGTTTTCTTCTTCTAAACTTTTTGGATGTGGAATATTTCCTATAAATTTACTTTTCATATGGTGCTTTCTTCTTATCCACATCATTTCGTTATGTTGTGACATACCTTCCTCTATAGCTGATAAATCCGGAGTAGAGGCTGATAACTCTATATTATAATTGCAAAACCTGCAGTACAGGTATGTGACCTGATATCTGGAAACCCATTATCCAAAAGCTCTGAATTATGGAAAGGCCCATAGACTCCATAATAATCAAATAACCCAAATTTTTATAAATTACTTCCTTGTTCTCTTATCTGGAAAACCCCACATCCCGAGCATTCTGGATATCAGGTCCCATACCTGTAGTGTAAAATCTGTTTGCATTTTAAAACAGTGCCAATACACCTACTATTACTACTATATCTGTTTAAAATCTTTCAACAAGGTGTTGAAGCTCACCAATATATAAGTGGCACTTTTCCATCAAAAGCCCATGGAGCTCTTACTTGTCAGAGGTACTCTTCAAGGGTCTAATAAGGTCCAGCTCAGTCTCAACTAGTTATCTTGAAGGGGATAAGAAGTAGATAAGAAGAATAAGACATTTTCTAAATACAATATAATCAATTAAAAATTTTGTATCGTTTATCTTCACTATCCCTCTGTCAGAATCTGTTTCTCTTCATTCTGTCTTCATGCAGCAGTTGGATGTCAGATATTCATGACAGTTAGATCAAATATATTTTATAGGGGGGCTCTTTTTGCCCAGAAGATGTATTAGAATTCACTCTATCAAAATCACCAGACATCATGTCTCTCTACATGCAGGATTTGTGTAAAAGGCAGTTATTTTGTTACCATGAAGATCTTACTTGTCAGAGGTACTCTTCAATGGTCTAATAAGGTCCAGCTCAGTCTCAACTAGTTATCTTGAAGGGTATAAGAAGTAGATAAGAAGAATAAGACATTTTCTAAATACAGTATAATCAATTAAAAAATTCTGTACCGTTTATCTTCACTATCCCTCTCTCAGCATCTGGTTCTCTTCAGTCTCTCTTCATGCAGTGGTTGGGCATCAGATATTCATGACAGTTAGATTGAATATATCTTATAGGGGGGCTCATTTTGCCTAAAAGATGTATTAGAGTTCACTCAATTAAAATCACCAGACATCATGTCTCTCTACATGCAGGATTTGTGCAAAAGGCAGTTGTTAAAGGAAAACTATACCCCTCAAACAATGTAGATCTCTATAGAAATGCATTGCATAAAACAGCTCATATGTAAAACCCTGCTTCATGTAAATAAACCATTTTCATAATAATATACTTTTTTAGTAGTATGTGCCATTGGGTAATCATAAATAGAAAATTGCCATTTTAAAAAATAAGGGCAGCCCCCCTGGGATCGATTCAGGGGTCACACAAACAAACCATGCATGTTAGGTCACAAGAGCCAATTAACAGACAGAGTTGTGTCTTTTGCTTCCACACTTCTTCCTGTTAAAGTTAGAGTTGAAATATTTCTGGTCAGGTGATCTCTGAGGCAGCACACAGACCATCACAAAATGGTGGTTCAAGGCAAGAGATGTAAAAGGACAATTTTTACTTAAATACATATACCAGTTTCAGGACTGGACTGGGATTCAAAATAGGCCCTGCAATTCCTGCTACAAAGAGGCCCCACCAGCCCCACCAGCCCAATTAAAAGTCACTTTCTATGGCAAAGTACAGCAGTCCATCTGGTATTTGCCAGAACCCACAGATTGCCAGTCCGGGCCTGACCAGTTTAATATGATTCTTAATTTTATATAAATCTGTTGCTTAAATATTCATTTTATTGTATCGTTTTCCTTAAAATTTTGTTTATACTGGAATCAGTTATTATAGCTCTAATTCATCTGCTAGAAAAGAAAGCCTCCCCCAATAAGATATATTGGATCATTCATCTGACACCCAACTGCTGCATGAAGACAGAATGAAGAGAAACAGATACCGAGAGAGGAATAGTGAAGATAAACTTGATTATTTCAGAAACAATTCAGAATATTTAATTGATTGTATTTAGAAAGTTTTTTCAGTATCATGAAGCTTATATTAAATTAAAATTTTCACGGTCATTCCCATTTAAAATACGTACTATCATAATGGATGGAGGATGCTCCCAATAGGGCACTATCCCCATATATTACACACAATCCATAAGCACTAGGAACACATGATAAGTTACTATAGTCAATACAATGACACCAGAGGAACCAATAGAATAGTATCAGAAGCAATCTTTGTTTACACACAGGGCCACCATTAGAAATCACGGGGCCCCGCACAACAAAATTGTCGGGGCCCCCTGGGCTCCGCCCACCCAGGCATCTAAGCCCCGCCCCAATCCCCGCCGAATCCACATCAAAGTTAAAAAGACCAAACAGACATCAGCGCTAAAAAAGTAAACCCCCCCAGGGCTCACTTATAAGTTGAAAAAAAATTGGTGCAAGCCCCCCCCAAAAAAACCCCTCATACAAGTTTAAAAAAATTGGGGCCCCAAAAATAATTTTTTTAATAAAACATTGGCGACAGGTCACAATAAAACACTGTTTTATTATAGAGAAACAGGAAATATTGTCTGTAATTCTGAGATTTCTGGATAAAGGGTTTCCGGATAACAGAGCCTATACCTGTCCATACAAATACATGCAGAAATTGGAATAGAATATGAGGAATATTTTTTAGAAAGTTGGCTGCACAAAAATATGTTATAATGGTGCAAGAATAACAGGCACCAGGGTGCAAAAGTTATTTCTATTTCTTATATATCTACAATAAACATCTAATAACTAACTCAATCCCCAGTCCCAAACTTGCTGACATACAGTATGTGATAAAGCTCCCTTTGTACACAAAATAGCATGTGCCTAAATATCAACATGATGGATAGGGAAAGCAGAAAATAGAAGAGCATTACATAGAACAGAAACCTATATATTATTTCCTTTAATCCTGGATCAGAGCCAGGGCGCTCGTTTGTGGAGTTTTTCAAGGAAATATGGAATTTCAAATGGGTTTCAGAAAGCAAAAACCATATATTACATCTATATAAGAAGGGAGAATCTATCTGGCCTGATGGCTACAGTGCTCTACTTCTTCTCCGAGCTGTCACAAGAAGTATGTTGTAGAGAGAAAGGAGCAACCACTTCACATATTTATTGATTACATGTGTTACTGGTTTGGGGTTGTAGAAAGGGTAAATGGCAATCTAGGGAAAATAGACGCATAGCTTTCCCTTCTGTCTGATCCATAACATATAATGTAATTTACATTTAGGAATGTCTCTGTACCACTGGAGGGCAGACACACACTGTGAAAGAGTGTAGAGGGAAACTTAAAATTGATTGCGAATATTTCACTGAATTGCTGTTTGTCCATCCATGTATCTACCTGCCAGCCATGCTCACTTTGCTAGCTGCTCGCTGAATTGTTTGCTTGTATAACAATGTAGATAAATTCTAAAGAATTGCTACTGTTTAGTTCAGATTGTAAGCTCTTTTGGGCAGGACCAGTGGCATAACTATAGAGGAAGCAAAGCTTCTGGACTGGGGGCTTGGCTTCCTCCATTGCAACTTTACTCACCAAAAGTTTGTGAGCCCAATTCCCTGGTGGACAGGCGCATGCACATGTTTGAGCGAGCAACGGCCCCTCGGAAGATTTTTTTTGTAGTGGCCTGGCACCCTCATGTTACACCTTTGGGAAGGGCTCTCTTTACCTCTTGTGTTATTGGCTGTTTTTATTTATAAACTTGTATTTTCCATATATCCAGCCAGTGCTGTGGAATATGTTGCTGCTTTATAAAAATGTGGTAATAATAATGAAATGGAAGATATTGTATTTAAAGGGGTTGTTCACCTTAGAGTTAACTTTTAGTATAATGTAGAGAGTGATATTCTGAGATAATTTGCAATTGGTTTTCATTTTTTATTTTTTGTGGTTTTTGAGTTATTTAGCTTTTTATTCAGCAGCTCTCTAGTTTTCAGTGTCAGCAATTTGGTTTCTAGGGTACAAATTACCCTAGCAACCCTGTATTGATTTGAATAAGAGACTGGAATATGAATAGGAGATGGACTGAATAGAATGATAAGTAATAAAATGTAGCAATAACAATACATTTGTAGCCTTACAGAGAATTTGTTTTTAGATGGTGTCAGTGACCCCCATTTGCAAGCTGCAAAGAAACAGAATAAAATTGCAAATCATTAAAAAACTATGAAAAATAAATAATGAAGACCAATTGAAAAGTTTCTTAGAATTGGCCCTTCTACAATATACTAAAAGTTAACTTGAAGGTGAACCACCCCTTTAAAATGCTGTCATTTATGATGGCATAAATCCAAGTATAGTAGAAGGAAGAGGAACTCCAGCCGTATTACTGCAAACAACTTTTTATTCCAGGCAGTGGAAATATGGAATTTCAAATAGGTTTCAGAAAGCAAAAACCATATATTACAGCTATATAAGATGATTTGTGATGGCATAAATGTCTGATTCACTTGCTACAAGCCATTTGCAGCTATTGGCACAACTTGAAAAAGAAACCCTGTAGTTATGATCTGCTGCAGGTTGGAAGAAATCCCAGGGTTTCCTTGGGTAATTGGTCAGAGCAGGCTGGAGAGGCACACTGGCACTCCCATTGAGTAACTCTAAGTTGCTGGTGTGGGTGCAAGTACCTTTTTTGACAACCGTCAATGTATGCTCAATTTTGTGTCCAAATTGGCTGTGTGCAATTGAAACTGAGTTCTCCAGTGGAACTGGAGAATATAATAACTTAAGTATCAGCAGAACATTTGTCAGTTTACATATTAGTGCACGTTCTGCTAGAGTTTGGACCATGGTCAGACTGGGCTGGCAAGACATTGGAAAAAAACAAGTGGGCCCTGCCTGCCTAGATACGTCCCCTGTGCTGCATATGTGCACATACTCGACGGTGGTCTGAGGGGGCCCTGAGACAGCAGCCACAGGGGGCCCCATGCCCCCCAGATTGACCCTGGCCAGGCCACCACACTACGACATGCAGGGCAAGACTCCTTATAAGCTTGCCCCCCCTCTGTCTCACCAACTCCCTTACCACTGCCACCCCTCCACAGGAGGGCCCTACTCGCAAAAACATACAAGAGGTTTTAGTAAGGCGAGGGCCACATGGGGCTGAAATCAGCCTGCTGAGATCCAAAGGCTGATTTCAGACCCTCACTGCAAGCAGTATGCTATTCTTCCTGTGTGCCCAGAACCCTTCTGTCATTCTGTCACATACACTTTATGGATTTTGGTGCAAAATGCAAAGTATTGTGCTTCTTTGACAAAATCAACTGAGTGTATTCTCACTATTGCAGACACAAGGGTTCCAGACACGAAAGAAGAAGAGGATACTACTCGCGGTGAAAGGCTGAAATTGACATGTGGATTTCAGTAGGCTGATTTCAACCCCCCTTTTGGCCCTAATATAAAAATGTCAAAATGTGCTCCTTGCAGTTCCATGTGACTGTGCTTGGTGCTCTTCCTACCTTCTGTTCTGAATTTAGTGCTGTTGCAGATATTGTCTGGGGGTTGTACCAAATATTCCAGTTTATCATTCTAAATTCTACTTAATGGATTGACCTGCATACCCAACCAAATCTGAACCCTTGGTGACACCAGAAAAAGCTGGTGTGCGGACAATCATATTTTTTGGTTATATAGGGTTCAGATTCTGGCTGGTAGCTCTAGGGTTCCTTCAGTGCTCTGCATCAATCTCTGCAATTCAGTTCATGTCACCTACTGACAGTCATGAAATATGCAGTTGGTGGGGTTATATTGAAACTATTGCAGCTCTGCATTAGGTCAATCTAAACAATATTGCCAAAAAAAGTCATTGATATCAACTAGACCTCAAGAAGAGTTTGGATGTAGTTTCAAATAGAACCAGTGTGTCCTTGTTAATTCTGTGAACTTGATAAAAATAGACAGCAGATGCTGTATTCTGGAGCATCTTTTTATTTGGTTTTATATGTTTTTTTTTCTTCTATGATCTTTTGGGAGGGGCGTCTCTCTTCGTTTGTTTCAAAGCAATACAATTCAACACAGCCTTCCTGGGCAGAAAAAAAAAAAGAAATAATTTGTTTTACTTTCCCTGGAGCAATACAATGCAATCACTGTCTACCTGTTACAGGGATAATTGGATGCAATGACGAAATTATGGCTTTGGAAATTTGATAAAGAGACTTCTGCAGTCTTCAAATCTTCTGCACCAGAATAGTTTTAATACTGTTACGTGGAGCCATTAAAAGGCTATACATCCTATGAAACAACATCAGCCAGCCAAGGAACAATGGAGAAATAGTGCAGCTTGCACAAGTCCATCCTTCACATTTATATAGAATAGAAGATTACAAATAAAATATGAAATTTAACAACATTTTAAAACATTTTTATAAAAGGGGCAGGCACCCTTGCATTTAATATCAGTTGGTTGTCTAGTTGGGCATTTCGGCTAGCTGTTATTATTGCGCCTTACCATGTTGTTTGCACAAAAACTTAGCACATGAATTAGGGTATATGAAATATATTTCCTGCATGTGAGCTCAGCTAAAGAATAGTCTTCATTGATCCAAAATTCCACTAACGAGACAGTTGCATGACTAGAATTTCATGAATGAGACCCATTAGCGATACATTTGCGGCTTTACTGTATCTCAGCCATCATCAGCCACGTGTAGCACAGCAAAAATCTTAGCCTATGCCAATTTTATGGCCACACCCCAATTACCATGTCCATTTTACAAAATTATGTATATATGTATAATGTAAGATTGCCCCAGAGTAGTAAAAAATGGTGTATTTGCTTAAAGGGATACTGTCATGGAAAAACATGTTTTTTTTCAAAACACATCAGTTAATAGAGCTGCTCCAGCAGAATTCTGCATTGAAATCCATTTTTCAAAAGAGCAAACAGATTTTTTTATATTCAATTTTGTAATCTGACATGGGGCTAGACATATTGTCAGTTTCCCAGCTGCCCACAGTCATGTGACTTGTGCTCTGATAAATGTCAGTGACTCTTTACTGCTGTACTGCAAGTTGGAGTGATATCACCCCCTCTCTTCCCTCCCTCCAGCAGCCTAACAAAAGAACAATGGGAAGGTAACCAGATAGCACCTCCCTAACACAAGATAACAGCTCCCTGGTACATCTAAGAACAACACTCAATAGTCATTTTCCGAAATCGTCTGAACTTGCCTCACGAGGAAACTTTGGGCGACTTCGGAAAACGAAGTGCAGCGAGTGCCATCCCGCTGGAGATTTTTCATTCTATCCGGCGGGAAGGCAGAGAAAGGCAGTTTGGGGAGATTGTTGCCCCTGTGCCTGAAGCCTAAGAAACACTACTAATACTATAGTATAAATAAACAAGCTGCTGTGTAACCATGGGGGCACACATTCAAAGCTAAAAAGGGAGAAAAGGCACAGGATACAAAGCAGATAACAGCTCTGTAGTTTACAATGGGATTCTTCAGAACTTATCTGATATCTACTGTGTATCCTACGCTTGAATGTCTGCCACCATGGCTACACAGCAGATTGTTTATATAAACACACCAGTTTTACCAGTTCCGGGCAACAGTACATTGCATTGTCATCCCTTTAAAGGTGAAATGAAATGAAAGTAAGGGAATATCAATATAATGTACCATTGCCTTGCACCAGTATAGCCAGTTTTTTTTGCATCAGAAAGCAACAGTTGCTGACGAAAACACACAGTCTTACCAGTGCAGTGCAACAGAACATTATATTTTCACTTCCATTTTTTTAGTGTTACTGTTCCTTCAATATCTTGAAGGGGCTTTTACAGTATCTCAAGTCTTAGCTGTGAGTAGAGTTGCCACCTTTTCCAGAAATAAATACCGGCCTTCCTATATATTTATCTTTTTTCCCTATTAATAACATTGGGATCCACCATCATTTTTACCGGCCAGGTGAATCTTTAGCTCAGAATATAGAATGGGTTGCCTTTCAATTTCTACTTTCAAAGAAACCTTTTTGTGAATACTTAATTATCTGATTTCCTACATATTCCCATGACAGTTCTCCAGATTTGATGCTGCTCATCTGCTGCTGTGTGGACAAAGTGATCACAGGAATAAACAGGGAGTTATAGGCTTTTTCAGCAAGTACAGTACAGCAGAGAAGTCAAAAACGTGTGTGTTATTTTTTTACTTGAGGAAAAGGCAGAACACACTAAGACCATAACCCAAACAGTTTCCAAGTAGTTTAGTGTCTCCAGCTTCCCATTTTCTTGAAGAAAGCAATCTCAGATTTTAATAAGCAATCCACTTATTGTTTGTGTTCACTTATGTATCATGTTTGGTGGCAGTGCTTGGGTTTGTAATCCTTTTATTAGTGTTCAGTATTTAAAAAATGCTTATCCTCTAAGGTAGGAGTCCCCAACCTCTTTTTACCCATGAGCCACATTTAAATTTAAATAATTGTTGAAGAGCAAGATAAGCATGCAAAAGGTTCCTGGGATGCCAAATATGGCCCATGATAGGCTATTGGTATCCCTTATATAGACTGGCAGACAACAGGGGCTTCTGTTTGGCAGTATACATAGTTTTCATGCAATTAAAGCTTGTCTCCAAGGAATTAAAGAAAATATGCACTGCTTTGAGGCCACTGGAAGCAACATCCAATGGGTTGGTGAGCAACATATTGCTTGGTCTACTGGTCTACTGGTCTAGGACAGTGATCTCCAACCATTTGCTCACTAGCAACATGTTGCTTCCCCAATCCTTAATGGATTTTTGAGGCATACCAGATTCTCAAATAATCCTATTCTCTCCCCTCCAGAATCATGTGACGATGTCATTTTCCCCAAAAAAACAGAACAATGAAAAAAAGCCCTGAAACACTTAAGGGCAGATTTATCATTGGTCGAATATTGAATTCGAAGGATTTTACCGCAATTTGATTGGTCAAACAATCGATTAGGAAAAATTTGATTGATCGATAAATCGTTCGAATCGTTCGAAATTAAGGAAACCCAATTCGGTGGCCTTAATCTGGCGAACTAGATGGTCGAATAAAAATTTAAAGGGGAAGTACTACGACAGTCGAATGGTCAAATATTCGAATAGATTTTTATTCAAATTATTCAAATCATTCGATTCGATCGAATTTACAAAATTCACTGGTCGAAGTGTCTTTGAAAATTCGATTGAACTTCGAAATCCTTCATGTGAATTTTGTGAATCTGCCCCCCTATGTTCAAAACAATGACAAGCTTTGAGGCATAGTCCATAATTAGGGCTGTTGGCTGAACAAATGCGGAGAACCTTGACTTTAGTGAACAGGGAAAAAAACAAGGTAACGTGATGAGACGAGAGAACTCCAAGAAACTGAAGCCATTCAAGCATAAACCAACAGATTTGCTGAAAGAGTCAAATATCATTTGACTAAGTTTAAAGGCTCCACGAGAACGTAATTTCAGATCCGTGCTAGGGATGTAACAAAATAGCAGGCTGTAGCAGCTTTAGCTGTGGTTTATTCTAGTGGAAAGAAAAACATTTACTGCAATGCCAATTAGCTCACGAACACAGAAGTATGCCATAAAACCCCAACATTATAAAAGACTTAAATCCCAAATCCAAAGAGGTATAAAATGCAAGACAAATACTTTAAGAACTGCATTTGAAAGCCAAATAAAAGGAAAGTGTGGCTTTGCATTGCAAGCCAGAAGCTTTACTGCTCTTATCCTAGACAGTAATAACAGGAATAAACTCTAAGGAGCTGTAAACATTTGCACGTATCTCCACCGATCAAGGAAATATAGTGAACAATATAGCATAAAGAAAATTAACTTTTTTTCCACTTGGACACTGCAAACTGAAATAAGATTAGGGATGTAG
>CM044440.1:24460660-24471606 GCA_024363595.1 Xenopus borealis | reverse complement strand
AAAAAAAACATGTTTTCCCATGACAGTTTCCCTTTAAGCATTGCAAGTGTTTTCCTTCATGCTGTTTGGAACTGGCACTGGAAAAGAACATTTTTAAATTTATAAAGCTTAAATGTATAATTAAAGGGCACCCATCACCCAAATGAAATATTAAAAATCCTATTTTATCAAGTCAAGCAAAATGAACTTTATTAATGTTATATAAATTATTTGATTCTTGTTTCCTTCAGTCTGGGAATTCACAATTATAGCAAGCAGGCAGGAGCCATTTTGTGGACAGTTATTATTAAGGCAAGCATTATATCATCTTAGAATCTTGTTTGTGCACCAGAATGTGGGACCCAATGTCCATACCCATCCCCATGCCCTGGCCACACAATTAAACAGTGAAGAGAATGTGGGAATGTTTGGAGAGCAGTGACATCTAGGAAGTGCTAAATGGAAAGTGAAAGTAATTGTCTGCCCCGCCTCTATGCCATTGGCAGACAATATTTGATTGACAGACAGATATTTTTAAATGAGCTTACAACAGCTATGAATGCTTTAATAAAAAATAGAAATTGGATTTCATATTTAATTTGAAAAGGAATTTTATTATACAGATTTTTGTGTCACGGTGACAGGTCCACTTTAATGGAGTATTTTTTTGGGATTATCTAATTTCGAGAATCTAGGGTTCATGCCCCCAAAAACATTTTGCATAAAGCAAGAACATTTCATTATGTTTCCTTTTTACATCAGTTAAGCAGTATTTGTTTTATCCCTTTCTGTAATTCATTTGTCATCAATGTTGTAATTAATGTAACTTAAGTTCTCCTTCAGGTCTGTTAATCAACATCTTTCAGCTACCTTGTTCCTGGAGTGATAACCAGCATTTCAGAGGCTTGCAAATGAGGAAACTACTTTTACATGCAATAACAATTCTTAAACAAAACGAGGGTTTGGCAGATGACGCATGTGCCTAGGATGTAATGGTTTGGTGGGGGAATGGTTTGGGTGTTAGGCACATTGCATCGGCAAAGGAGGGGGGGAATTATTTTGTGTATTGCTTAACAAATAAATGGGGTGGGGAAAATGAAACCATAAAATGAAAAACTTTTGAAATTAATGTGTACTGGAAAGCTGTTAAAATGTAGACTTCTTTGACTTCTATTATTATGCAAAACAGTTTGAGGCTGTGTTCCCCTTTAAGTCACAGGGTAACCAATCCTCACAAGCGCAGGTTTGTGATGGCTTCATTCATCCCTCAGCAATATATTGCATTTTTGTGACAATAACAACTGGGGGGTGGAATTTGCAAAAGAGGAGTAGACTGGAAATTGGAGTAAAAAATATTATTGGAGTTACAGAAAACTAAAGGTTCCTTAAGCTGCCCCACAGGCCATGTGAAATCTGTGCAGCATGCCTATTTTTGCAGTTGTGATCAATGCAATGCATAAAGAATTTATCCAAATGTAAGCCTTTATATTTTTTGCTCCATCTTCCCTTCAGTCATTCACAGAATGACCTCCCTGACCACAGTGCATGATGTTCCTGCACTCAGGAATTTCAAATACTGTGGAAGATCTACTTCCTTCTCTCAATCCTCGGTGGAGCTACAACTGCTGCTACATGCTGCTACACCTTTCTGTCCCAAACTCGCCTAGGCTAGTTTTACCTCATTCACGGGGTTGCCTGGACCCCGACTTCTCCACCAAAAGTGCTCAGTCCCTTTGGGGTAACCTCTTCAGAGCCAAGGCCTTTCTGTACCCAGGTTCCCCCTGGGCACACCCTGCTGGATCTCCATCCAGAGGCCAAAGAGGAAGCTGCCCCTCTCTTCCCAGCACTATAAAGTGTACGACAGGATGTGGTCATAGCGCCACCTGGCCAATAACTGCAGGCATTAACACTACATAGCCTTCTGCCTAGTAACTAACATGGTGGGGTTTTAAAGCTATAGGAATCTGTTCTTCCTTTACATCCCTATATTTATATATTACTTAGTTTTATCCTTTCCTTCTCATTTAAGAGATGTGGATCATCTGTATGTTTGTTTCACATGGATTCCCTGATGTGAGGCCTGGGCTCCGATTCTCATTGTCTTGTTCACCATCAGAGCTAACTCTTCTAAAAAAGTTAATTCGATTTCCGCTTGCTTTTTTGTTGTTTCATAAAGAATGAGATCTTTAAATATAGTACTAACAAACGTGTTTTTTTTTGCAGGTTTAAGAATCATAATGTTTAAGTTGAAGACACTAGGCTGCTATAAAATATTACTTACACCCTATATACATTCAATATTTTGAAAAGTTATCCTTGAATCAGTATTTTTATTGCTGGAAAATTCCAAGGCAAAAGAAAATGAGTGCCTATATATTTCCTAGAAACTACAGCTTAATATATAAACACAAGACAATAATATCACTAAATCTCAAGAGAAGGAATGCAGACAAATTTCCCAGAAGACACCAGAAAGCTCAGCAGTGATTCTACTTTTTGCAGATCAGTTCAGCCCACATAGAAAATAAGCAAATTTTATTCTGTCATAAAAAGCTGCACATTTTGTTGTTTCATTTGAAAATCACTAAAATTATTTTAAATGATATGCCTATCTATTATCTACCCCCACCTCTGTTCTACCCAAATTTCCAATCAGTTCCTGATATTTTCAGATACAGGTATGGGACCCATTATCCAGAATGCTCAGGACCTGGGGTTTTCCAGATAATGGATGCTTCAGTAATTTGGATCTTCATACCTTAAAAAAATCATTAAAACACAACCAAATAGGATCTTGTTCCAATAAGGATTTATCATTTCTTAATTTGGATAAAATACAAGGCACTATTTTATTACAGAAAAAATTAAAACATTAAAAAAAAAGAATTGGATTATTTGTATCAAATTGAGTCTATGTGAGACTGCCTTCCAACAATTCGGAACTTTCTGGGTAACGGGTCCCATACTTGTTTTAAATCTTTTAAATATTTAAATCTTGCTGGAACATATATAAAAAAAGGTAATTAAGAAAAATACTTGAATACTTTAATGCATGGGTGCAACTGCAAGCTATCATCTTAAGCTTTGTGAATGCATTAAGGGAATCTGTTGTAATAACCAATCATTTATTTTATCTTAGGGGCAGATTTACTAATGGTCAAATTTGAAATTTGACCATCACATTTTTTTGGAGGGTATTGTTTCGAATGAAAATGACCGTTTTCGAATTATAATCGAATTATCACATCATTCGAATTGAACGATTCGAATGATTTCCCTTTAAAAAAATTTGAATTTGCAAAACTTTGCCAAATTGCCTGTAAAAGCTATGGGAGGTCCCCCTTAGGCTATAATGGTAATTCGGCAGGTTTAAGGTGGCGAATGGTCGAATTAGATTTTTTTTAAAGGGACAGTACTTCAAAATTCGAGTTTATTCAGTTCGAATCGAATTTTGGGCTATTTGATAGTCGAAGTAGCCCAAAATTACTTTGAGTTTTAAAAATTCAAATTTTATTTGAAAATTGTAAATTGTAAATGTGCCCCTTATTGTTCTCTTAAAAGTTAATGCCTTTATGTGAGAATTCTATATTCAAAAGCCACAACACTATCACTAACTAACAAATGACAGTTGTCTATTTTGACCTTTTGTTCTATAAGACCTTTCAAGTCATCTCAGATCATCTACTGGTAGAAAGAAGATTTCACCATCAGAAAGGGAAATGTATTTACTGTTCGCCTAGCCAGATCATGGAGTTTCCTAAAAAGCAAAGCAAAAATTAGTTTTTTAAATATTAGGTAGCCAGTGGAAGTTAAAGAAAAAAATTTGATCTGAATACTTATTTGCAGTCAGAAAGGATTTTGTTCCTTGTGGAGCTTAAATGGTACTGATCTTTTGGGGCTTTTTCTCCACTTGCTTTGGATTAGTTTGTAAAAGCCTGACTTAATGGCAAATGGAATTTCTCCCTGGATAAATGTCCATACTTGTTATTTACATTCAAAAGCCTAGTTGTTTTGTGTAAATTTCCTTGCACTCAGTTGCATGTTGATGGTGAACTTGATTCTCATCCCATTTGTTATTATATTTTATTGTTTCCATTTTTCTCAGTTTTGAGAATCTTATTCCACACTGCGCCACATTGGAATGGGTATCATCTTCAGTTATTTCTTTGTGTTGAAAACTTTAAAAAAAAAATCCTGATAGTGTTCTTGGTAGATTAATTAAATTGCTATGTCAATAAGCAAAACCGAAGACACTTTCCAGATTTGTTTTGCTAGCCGTGCTTCCAGTCTCTACAGAAAATGAGGTGGCAGGATTTAAGAATATGTAGGAGTATTTGATCACGGAGGCATGGTTTAATCCAAACGTCAATAGCAAGTCATCAATTGAGTCCAAAGCTGCTGTCAAAGGGAACTTCTGTTTTCAGGGTGTTTCAGTTTTTTTCATGTAATAGTTTTTTTTGATTTGTGAAGCTGAACTCTTTCTTCTAAACTTCAGATATGTTAACTCAATTACATTTAAGAGAGTGTAGTCTCCAAAGAGGATGTGCATTTTGCAAATCTGTAGATTTTCCAGAAATCTAATTCTTTTGTAATTAGATTTTCCTAGAGCTCTAGGAATAGTAACAGCTGTGGTCATCTTTAAGACCAGCCTTTTCATACATGGGTAGTTATTGCTGATTGTTAAGCAACAGGCATCACCAAGATTTTGTTTCTTTTTCTGCCAGTCCTGTACTTAAAGGTTTCCATTCTAAAGAAAATGGAAACCTAGTATCAACGAAGTCATAATTATGTATAATGCAGTACTCTAAGGATAGTGAACAAAAATGACTCAACTGACAACTTGTAACCATTAATGGATTCAACAACTAATCATTGTTTGATTGACTAAGGAAAAGCTGAATATTTTTAACCTTTTTTTTAACTGAGGAAATATATTTTTCATTGTTGGAGGAAAAATTAACATAAAATTCCAAATTAATATAACACACAAGAAAGGAGGAAGCAGCTACAAATATACAATCTAGAATACACAAGACCATGATGGAAGAGAGATAGTTTAGTCCTGACACTTACATATAATTCTAAATTGCTTAGAGTTGCCACTTACAAGATAACCCTTTTAGTAACCAGTTGGGAATATGGAGTCAATTTCCTATTAAGTGCAGTGTTATCATTGCCTCACATGTCCTCTCACACTGTGCCCAATGGTCTTTAGTTTGGAAAAAAATCTAAATGGGGTAACCCATTTTTTTCATATAAATCTAGGGTTCTATTGAATCCTATTGCATGTGTGCAATGAGTTGGGGAGTTATAATTTAATATTAGATGGATTTGGATTTTTAAGGTATCCAACCAAACATAAGACAGCAGTCACTCACAGATCCTGCAAAATCCGGCTTGTAAAAGAACTGAGACCTTTATTTCAGGCCACACAGTAAATTCATCTTTAGCCTTACACGTTTTGTACACTTAATCATCCATCTATGAAGGCTATGTATTAATTTACTTTGTGGCCTGAAAGTTCTCAGTTCTTTTACACGCCTGTTTTTGTGGAATATGTGAGTGCCTGCTGTCTTCTGTTTGGTTGGATACCTTCACCTTGAGCTGTAGCACTGTGCACCCAGACCCCACGTACTACTGGTGAGATTACAAATTTATTGGCTTTGCATTGGAAATTTCCTTCCTTGAATGGATTTCTAAGGCCCCCCTACATTATTTCTGTGAGGATAGGCTCACTTTAAGGAAGTATGCACTGGACACAACCCAGTGTTGGACCGGGTTTCTGGGACCCAACGAGGCTGCAACCCCAAAGATTCCCACCCCAGTCTCAAATGTCTCCTCCCACCACCAACCTATCCCACCCAGTCCCTTACACTTGCGGTGCATACCTCATTGTTTTCCTTACACTTGTGGCTACCCCCCGCACACACCGCATTACTGGAGTGTAGCAAACCTGGGTCAGCAGGTGGGCTTTTTCCCTGAACTGACCCAATCTCATACATATGAACACCTACCCCTGCTGTGGAATGCAGATGAGGATGGTTCTAATGTGTTCTAATATGCATCTAAATATGTGAGCAGTGCTTACTGCCTTCATTTCCTGCTTTGCAGATTTGTATTTTAACTGTGACTAACAGATGCACTCTTCATAGACTTCAACTCAGCAACAACCTAGTGGTCGGAAATACAAAATATATTTCTTTTACTGTATATCTAAAGCATAGGTTAAACAGGGGAAAGCTTATACTACTGCTCAGGGGTCCATCCATTTAAGATTCTACATTTTTTTTCAGGGCAAATTTTTTTTTTTTAATTCATGAACACCATTTAAAAGGATTAAACCACAATGGGCTTGTATAATTCTTGTTTTATAAACTGTTGATACAATAGAGCATTTTGAGCGTGTCATTTACATTTTGATTGAGCAATTTGTTCTTGACGTTTGTTTAAGGAGTATGTTCCCATGGCATATGATGTAAAGCATCTCTTCATATTATGTATGAGTTTACATTTTCTTACACTTATTAACCAGAATATCTCTTACATTTTATAACTGCAAATCCTCCAGAACAGCAGTCATTGTTTTAAATGTATCTGGGTAAAGAAATTACTGTATTTGGGTGGATTACTTTATGGGTGCTCTGATTTAAATGGGCAAATTGGAAACCTAATCTGCATGCCTTATAAGTTTACCTGTTTGATGTGTGGTTCTCTGATCGTTGCTTTAAAATTGAAATCTTATTGGCTGAATCAACCCTTCTTATTGGCTGAATCTTATTGGCTGTATCAACCCTTTTGCAAACAAGCAAAAGCAAAACTGCATGCAAGCAAGGAAAGCACTGTCATCCTCCAAGATGCATTTTGTGTTAAGAAGTGATCCGGTTAGCCTGGTATAGGGATAAACATGTTGTATGGCTGAATAGTAGACCTTAAGTTTATTACAGTAACCAAAAAGAAATTAGAATTTTTTTATGTATTGATACACTGCAGTGCTAATTAATCAGCTCTAGAGGATCATTCTGTAATTCATATAGAAGTATTTGTATTGTTTACACCCAGAATGTTGTGAAATTTACACCTAAAAGACAAAAAAATTATTATTTTTCTGCATTCTTCTGGATATGAGCTCTACATATACAAGCCTGTGGTTTGACTTCAGTAACGAGACAGGGTGTTGTTTGTAAGTTATTATCAGTCTATAAATATCTATTGGCTTTCCAGCTCCAGTTTTGATGATTGTAGATCTTTTAGGGGTTACAGAAGGTTTCCGGCTGAATCCCATTTCATAGGATATTGTGTTAGACTGGTGTTTACAGATTGTAGTAAAACGAGTAGGTTTTAGTGTTTCACTGATTAACATTCTCAAATATGTGTTGGGATCATAGTTTTTTTTGTCTCTGAGGTTTTAGAATAGTTCATTAGATTTTAATTAAAATGTTAAACTTGCAAAGCAATTTCAATATATCTGGTGGTTTCCAAACTGCTCTTCAGTTATCCCACACCATTTGTGAAGGTATTGCTGTAATCTCCACAATATCACTAATGCATAATGTTATGACTGCAAAACCAAAGGCTGAGTTATACTACAAATTATAATATTACTCATTGGGTATTTCTACTCATTGACTGTGTTTATTTTATAGATATATATTGCTGATTTTGTTCATCTGTTTTAAATGAAAAGTGTAAAGCATATTAAGGTAGGAGAGAAGTCTACAGTACAGTAGAGGTAGACTTTAGATGCACTTGGGTTTCCTTTTTACTCTAAAAAGAATATATTTCAGATGGTAAGTGTGATTGTTATGTATAGAGTAAGACATGGGGCATTTAGTGACCATACTGGTAAACTCGGCATATAGACTCTTCCAACAATTCAATCGTAAAGGAACTCAGAGAGGTGACATCTGAACTACACAGAACCAACACCTGTGAATTTCAGATGTCACCTCTCTGAAGAGTTACAATGTGCCGTTGTGATTGGGTTGTTGGAAGAGTCTATACTCTGCTTGGATGAGCAGTGAAACGTCTTCATTAAAATTTCTCAGCAAGTCCAGTTGTTTTCAGTTACTTGTGTTAGATATAATTGAACTATGAGTGTACAGTAATAAATGTTAAAATCCATTGAATTATTCTATTTTTTTGCATTCTCTATTTTATTCCATTTTATTTCTTTTTGTATTATTTTTTTATTTTATGTATAGAAACAGTAAGGCAACCCACACACACACAACTGAAAATTTTCGATATGATGCCATGTAACTTAATATCACATAGCGCATAATTTTGGGCTAATTATAATATACACACATCAACAAAAAAACTGGTAAATGACAATAATGGCTTTGTGTATATTTAACAGAGAGACAGAGAAAGGTGATTGTTACCAGCTAGCTGTAGGAGTGATAGGTAGTTAGGGTAGTCATCAAGGGCAGACTGTTGTCCCAACGACGAATGAGAAATTGAGGTAGAGTCCTTAGCCACAAAGCCCCCCTCTGACCCTCATGCCGAGCTGCAACCCCCATCTCTGTCCACATGTATGCTTTTTGCTTCTTGTGCTTCTTGTGCCCACAACAGGGCCAGGTAGGCAGGTTGGAAGCAGCAGCAAAGGCTTTGTGGGATTCTGGACCAACCAGTGTCTCGCCTGTCCAGTCTGACCCTGAATAGAGCTGTAAGTTTAGGCAAAAGTGTGCTGGACATTACAGAGAAGTAAGGGAGCAGTTTATTGGGAGAGGAGGCCCACTCAATGGCTAAGGTGGTCTGCTAGTACATTTCCTCATGACATGGGTCCTGGAGGCTTCATGAGAGGAACAGTGTGTGTGTGTGTGTGAGAATTGGGGAGAATCTCTAAAGGGTATAATAATGTAACTGAAAACTGCTGGTCAGTTGTCTCTGGTTTACCACTGCTAATGCACTGCCTAATAAAGACTGCTTTGGTTCATTGCACTGATGTGTTGCATGTCTACTTCTTAAAGTAGAGGTCTATGCTATGCCTGGCCTGTGAGCATACCAGTACCAGGTACCAACTTTACATATAGATCCCTTGCTCTCTGTTTTAGCATGAAGCATGCAGTAGCTAGTGGTGGTTAGTCTAAAGAACTGAATTTTTGTAAAATGTTTCACCACCCATCCAAGTACCCATCTTGAGTAGTAATACTCATATTGGTGTGAACTTTAATAATATAACAATGATCCAGTCACAACAGTACCATGAAACTCACTAAGGCAGGTGTTTATTGTTCAGTTATATGACTGGAGGTGTGAATTGTTGTGAAACCATTTTCCCCACAACTTTTTTCCCTGTTTCAGGCTTCCTTTTCTGGAAGGATAAGTAATTGGTCTGCACTTTCAACGCTTAATAATCTTAAATGTGTGCTCAATGGACAACATGAAACTGTTACAATACAAAGAAAAGACTCATACATCTCTGGAAATATGTTCTTTTTCTCTATATTTTTTTCATTTTTTTAATTCAAAAAATGGCATGAAAGTATTAAATACACCAAGATACGGAAAATGAGTAACTGCTTTGCATTAGGCAGTCGTCTGTGTTATTTGACAGCTCTAAGATCATTGGGAAAAAAAATGGCCGCTTTGCATTTACGTTTTCAAATACTTTTAATAAATCTACATGTGGCTCAATTTACTGCTGCATTAAACTCTGCTTACCCGCCGGAATTTGTTGATCATTTTTCAAAACAGTGAGTGAATGTGATGATCACGCATCTTACAGGATTACAAGATTTATGGTCAACACATTTTAATGCAGTAGGCTTTATTTTACTGGTTAATAAATCTGTGTTTGTTCTCCTGTCTAGTAAATATATGTATTCGTTCTATTTCAGAGAAAGTATGAGATTAATGTGAATAAAAAAAAGCTACAAATTGAGTTGGGGTCTTTTATTTATTAAAATCAAATTTTCTTAGTATTTAAATTAAAATGTCCAACCAAACTAGAATCCATGAGTTGACCTTATTTATTATTAAAAATGCACAAATTAATTGGTTCTGGTAAAAATCTGAAAAAATCATACCAAAATTGTATTGTATGATTTTTTTATGAGTTTTTTCCCAAATCATATAATTTTTTCAGATTTTTGCCAGACAAATCCAAAATAGTCAGATTTTCTGGCTAATACCAGTGCAGACCACAGAAACTTCCAAATCCAAACCCTAAATCCAGAACCAATGCTAGGCACTCTGGTCTCGGCTCTTTCTTCTGCATATAACAGCCACCTTTCAGCTCGGGAGGAACGCTCGGCTAATTGGATGCCGCCAGGTCTTATTAAGAGAGGTGCCAAGCTAAGGGTTCTGATTGAGCAAAGGGGCAAAGTTCATAAAGCAAAGTTCTTACAAGACAGAGGCAGATAACGTAGTCAGAATCAGGCCGAGTCAGGACAGACAGGGCAGAAACGGAGTCAAACAGGCAAAGGTCAAACCAGGAGAACAATCAGATAGGGTACAGGTTAGAAAAGTCAGTTACCAGGCTGGGTCAGGATTGCAGAAGTCAGGATAGTCAAAACAGGCAGGGGTCATAACAGGTAATCAGATCACCGAATATAGAAGCTTTAAACAGCACAGAGGCACCGGGAACTCACTAGGCGACAGGCCCGTACTGGCAATCTGTGGGTTCTGGCAAATGCCAGATGGGCTGCTATAAGGTCCCATAGAAAATCATTATTTAGTGGGCTGGTGGGGGTGCTGTTTCGGCCTCTATGTGGGCTGATTGGGCCTCTGTGTACCTGATATGCCAGGGCCTATTTTAATTCTCAGTCCAGACCTGCTAGGAGGAAACCTATAACGGGTAATGGTCTGCAGACAGAATGCGCTATTTATAGTGTTTGAATGTTCCCTCCATTGAGCGCTGATGTAAACACGCTAGCATGCATGTGCCTATAAAAACAGTAGAGGCGCGCCGCGTGCACCATAAGAAACCGGCACTTAAGGGGAAGAGGAGTGGCCACTAATTC
>CM044440.1:24423513-24437359 GCA_024363595.1 Xenopus borealis | reverse complement strand
TTAATTGTACTCTATGAACTTATGTGTATCAGAGTGCTCCTAGTAAGGAAACAATAAGGATGCAGCCTTATTAAAATAAAGCCTTCCTTTGTCTCTTAATTATTTTTCCACTAAAACTCATGGTACGCAGAGCCATTGGTTCAGCATAGTTCTCCCCGGGTGTCCAGCTTTGAATACTATTGAAATTAAAGGGCCCAAGTGGACATGCATTGAACATGACAGAGCTTGCAGCTAAAACACTCTGCATTTTACTAACACCATTTATACCATATCAGTAGGAGTTAGAGAAGGTACAAATTTGTCATTTGCTTCCCAATGAGCAACTGAAAGCCAAGGATTGTGAGCTTTTTAATTCTTACCTGGGTAACGTCACGGAACCTTACATTTTATTGGAGAACAACACAATATGTACATGGTCTTATTTTGTGTGTGTGTTTATTTTTTAGGACCGTGGCACAGATAATGTTTTAATTTCTTGTGAAGGTGATGAAATGTCACTAGAAAGGCTATTTTCTAATAGACATAGGACAATTGGCACCTGCTACTAGAGTTTTTATATCATTCACTGGGAAGTGATCTAGGGTTAGTAGCGGAATTTTGATCACTGCCATAAGTATGAACAATGAAGATTCAGTGTTTACTATGAACCTAATGCCTCACCCCTAGAATAACTCTTAAACAGTGCCCCCCCATGAAGTAGCCTGCTCCTGTATTAAAAGTTGAGCAGCATGCACATCAATGATCTAGCAGCTCTATTTAGAAGAGGACAGAGCTGTCCAGAATGTAATTGTCCCCTACTTCCCTCACCAGCTTGTTTTTAACATGATACAGTTATAGAACCTGTTATTCAGAATGCTCAGACATCGGCCTTTCCAGATAATGGGTTTTTCCATAAATTGTAACCCATGCTTCCATTCTCAATTTGACCTTATTTATTAATAAAATAACCCAAATCAAGCAGACTTGATAAAATCGAACAAAAACAATTTTTTTTGGGATTTTTGCCTGACTCGCTTGAGTTTTTACCCAAAACCCCCAAAAAAATCTGATTTTTGGTCTAAACCCCCAATACCCTGATAACTTCAGTTTGGGATAGGTGCTTCTCTCATTGACTTATATAGGACCATGACAGGTCTGAGATGGCAGATTTTCAGATCCAGGCTTTTTGCAGCATCGTGGTATAATAAATCAGGAAAAATATTAGTTTTTTTAGTGAAAAAAACTCAAATAGTAAAAGGTTTTTTCCAGTGGGATTTTAATAAATAATCCCTAAATGACACCAATAGGATTGTTTTGCCTCCAATAAGGATTCATTACATCTATACAAGGTATATTTTTTTATTCTTCATTACAGAAAAAAGTTTGAAATTTTAACTATATCCCATACCTGTACACTTATTTGGACTAAATGTTCCAATTTTACAGAATAAAGCTATTCAGTGCTGCTTTAATAAAATGCCTGCAATAAATCAGTTAAAACATGGTAAAAAGGCAAGAAATAATCACTTTTGATCCATTAAACATGCAGAATAACATTTCATATGATTGCCCGCCTCTGGTAGCTGCATAAAAGAAGATTTTGCTAGGGGAAGGTTTTGTAAATTGTCTTCAAATTGCCAGGAAACTATTTCCATTGATCACATTTTTTTCTTTTTAATATAAATGACAGCAGTTAGAATATTTAACCGGAGAAAGTCCTCCTGTCTGTCAGTGGTTGTGATCATTATCGGCATCGTTGTGTGCCAAAAAAGCTGCACTGAGCCGATCAGGATTGTCAAATTAGGCGGTTTATAGGATTCCTGCGGAGAATTTCCCTGTGTTGTATTAACAGCAACTTGCTAAAAAGGGCTATTCTCTCTATTGGGATTTCCATAAAGAGACAATGTTTATTTTTTAAGCTGAAAATTGATTTTAAGTAACGAGATTGTCTCTAAGAAAATGGGGAATTATCATATCATATGATTAAGTGAAAGCTTACCTTGTTATAAGGTAACTAGACATGTCCCATTGGAATTGAGACATTGTTTGATTAATCCAGTCTTTCCTGCTTGAAATTCAAGGAACAAATTAAAGAATAATTGACTCTTTTTTTTTTTTTTGTGCAAATCTTTTAAAAGCTGAATATATAAAAGCCTTGAATGCAGGTGGCACGGCAATTAACTGATGAATGAAATCAGCATCGGTGACATTCATCACATGTTTAAATTCTATCAAGCAGATACATTAATGTGTTTTTTAAGTCAAATAAATGGTTGCGCTTGTAGTATTGATTGTAAAGCCCAAAGGAAGATTTAAAAGAGAATATTGACTACAAGGTTAGAAACTAGTTAATCAGAAGGATCAAGGCAAGTTGCTTTAATTGGTCCTGTGTCATTACTATTTATTGTCTAATGGTGTGTAAGATAATATCAGAACTACTATAAAAGTATCATCAATGCAGTTTCAGCGATACGTTTAAAATTATGACAAGATCAGACTTTCACAACCTGCCAAATTTTCTAAAATGAACATGGTAATTAGGGGGCGTGGTCACAAAAATGGGCATGGTAAAAAAACATTTTGTCCCTCTTTCTATTTACAAAATGTTAGGAGGTACGGAATGGTCTAGTGCATTGTGTTTAGTGGTCTTTATGCATTTATGTGCTACAAATGTGACATATGCCTGTCCCATCAGTTGTCTGATATGAAATAAAAGAATTACGTATGGCTAACATTATATCTTTATTTTTTTATGCATAAATTAAGAGCTACAGGCAGTTCTATAGTAATGAAGCATTCTTCAGAAACAAATATAAAAGGTTATATTAATAGTAGAAGTAGAATGGTTGTTGAGCACTAGGGGCTCAAACTAGGGGTGCATCAAATCCACATTTTGGGATTCGGCTGATTCCCTGAATCCTTTGTGAAAGATTTGCTCTAATACCGTAATGAATCCGAATCCTTATTTGCATATATAAATTAAGGACGGGAAAGGAAAAGGTGGGAAAAATGTTTTTTGCTTCCTTGTTTTGTGACAAAAAGTCATGTGATTTCCTTCCCTACCACTAATTTACATATGCAAATTAGGATTTAGATTTGTACAATGATTCAGCCAAATCTGGCTTAAAAAGGTTGAATCCTGATCCAAATCTTGAATTCAGTGCATCCCTAGCTCACACATCATTACCCCTTTAGAACCCATCCAAATAGCACATGTTTTTACCATTGTGGGTTGCTGACTGTGATTTGTACCTTGTGCCAATGTATGTAGGCAAGTAAGTACAGGGCTTCCCATCACCTTACATGCCTTGGCACTCAGTTGCTTGTTCATCTAAACAGCCTTCAAATTGGGAGAAATCCAAGGGCCTCCCAACCTACTGTACCTTCTGTATTCGGTTCCACCGAACGCTAGTCACATGTCATTTACAATTCCACCAGCCAGCAGTTGCTGTGAAAGATAATATACTTCTCTGGCTTGTGGGCTATGGTCTCACTTTGCAAATAACAGCACAAGGTATCAGCTTCACTTAATTATATTAACAAGCAGCCAATGAACCCTTGAAAGCAATTCTATGGTATGTCAGAGAGCACATATTACAGTACAAAAGGTGTAGTATTTAGTAAATGACCCTATCTTTATTGCAGTGCAAAGTGATATTCTCTAACTTAGTTTTTGTTCCAATTTGCTGTAGAACTAGATTTCCTTTTTGTTATGGCAGGACTAGCCATGCTTTTGGAATGGAGATCCCTGGACATGTATATCACAAAATTAAGCCCCATTGAAGCAGTTTGCATAAAAACTACAAAGGCATTATACAGAAAAAGTCTTTACCAGTGCTGATTGAAATATGCTCTTTGAAGTGTAATTATTAGGAATTCATAGGGGCTTGGCAGGCATTTTAATTTAGACATTATTGAGGGTCAAGCAGACAATCTGGCAGGACTAAATCACATTTAATGTGGTTTTTCTATTAGGAATGTTGTTTATCTCAATGAATGAACACAATGAAATAATCATACTAGTAAAATCATACTTCTGATATGTTTTATGTAACAGTACATTTTTCTAGTAACAAACAATTCAATTAAGTTTGATGAAAATAACAAAGATAAAGTAATAAATATTGAGTAGACTGGGCCAAGAATAGTAATCCTTAGCAACTACTAAATTAGTAGAGCCCTGCCAAGTCAAATGGGCCCCAATGAAAAAAGATAGACTTGCACACCCACAACCACAACCCTAGCCACGCCCCATAATGCTGAAACCTGCCCGTCATCCAGTCAGTAAGCTCCCATTGGCTCCTGCATAGTCTAATGCTAGTCTGACAGCAAGGGGACTGGAAGAAGTCATCTATGCGCCTCTCATGAATACAGGGCTGCTGACCATAGACAATGCTATATTCATCCGTCTCTGTAATTGACCCCTTATAAAGTATATTTACAACATTAAATTGGATGCTATGGGAAATCATATTTTGTTTACTTGCACCTGGTTGCATTCTGGAAAATAGATCACATACATAACAACCCTACTGTTAATCCAGTAAAACACATCAGAAAACTCAATTTGATTCACTGGTTTTATGATTTGAAGGCAGGTTTTGGAGGCATACAGACCACAAATATTTTAATATCATATATATCTACACAAAGTGATCAAAGCTACTGATACTCATCTACCTACCAAAAACGCTGCATTGTGAGACAAAATATGGCACTTGCACTCAGAATTGCAGTTGGCTCACTGCAATTGGAGCCATAGATGACCCCTAAAATAGTCTACAGGTATCAGTTCTGTTACTCAGAAATCTATAATCCAGAAATCTTAGAATTGGGGGAAGGCCATCTCCCATAGACTGCATTTCAATGAAATAATTCACATTTTAAAAATTGATTTCTTTTGTCCTGTAATAATAAAGCAGTGACCTGTACTTGATTACAACTAAGATATAATTAATCCTTTTTGAAAGCAAAACAATCCTAATAGGTTTTATTAATGTTTACATTATTTTTTAGTAGAATTAAGGTATGAGCCAAGTTATGGAAAGATCCCATACCTGCATTACTTGTTTTACCTAGACCATAAATCATATATCTTCTTTATTAATTGGAAACAATGATCAACATATATGAGGAATGTAATGAAAGTTGTAGGCAGAACAAACCTTTGCTAAGACCTGCTTGAAGATGGGATGATTGACTATGTAATATAAATCAGCATTTTGTGTTTTCCAGTCTATTGATTTGCCTGTAAACTACTTTTATTACATTCAACCTAAAATTTGGAAACCCATTATCTAGAAATCTCCAAAGGAAAGGCCATCTCCCATAGACTCCATTTTATCCAAATAATCAAACTTTTCCAAACTAATTCCAAATTATTTCCTTTTTCTGTTTAATAATAAAACAATACAATGTACATGATTCAAACTAAGATATAATTAATACTTCTTGGAAGCAAAACCAGCCTATTGGGTTTATTTAATGATTAGATGATTTTCTTGTAGAATTAAAACATGAAGAGCCAAATTATGGAAAGATATGTAATCCGGAAAGCCTCAGGTCCCAAGTATTCTCGATAACAGGTTGCATATCTGTATTATTGTTTTATTGACATTATAATAATTATATTAACGTTAGTTCCCATGGATGTTAAAGGAATTGTCTTTCCATTGTTGTCCTCACCTCTATACACTTCTATATCCTCTCCAAATACACATCTGAGAAGAGCAGAATTCAGGAGGGCAGGAAACCCTAGGGAACTGCAGAGAACTAAGGATGATTTTGGTGTTTAGCAAGAGGGAAACCCCACCTAGGATTATAAACGACCACCAACAGCCATCCTGGGCATAAAACAAAAAAGGAAGTTTCCCCTACTAAGCTTGGCAAGAAGGAGTGACCTGGTACATAAAGATAATGTGGAGCAATGACTCAGTAACCAAGCTTCAAAATGCCCAAGAGTTGGTCAGCACAACTACCAACAGCCAACATTTCACACGTTTGTAATCTCCAATGATACATCTTTTGAGAGAACTATAGAGAGTAGTGAAGAACAATTTTTTTTTATCAAGGCATGGATTTGCTGTGAAATCCCTCAGTTCGCCATCTGCACATTTTTTTGTGAAACTATGGCAAAATTCGCTGTGACAAAAATGTGGCCAAGACAAAATTGTTGCTGAGACAAAAAAGTGTTTTGCAATTTTTTCACAGTTTCATGAATTTTTCTGTGAAATGGGACAGGTCACTAGCAGTGAGCAAGCTGCCATTAGAATGTGATTTGCAAATTAGCAGATTGAACCAAATTTTAATTTAAAGGAACATTAACACCAAAAAATTGAATTTTAAAGTAATGAAAACATTATGTACTGTTGCCTTGCACTGGTTAAACTGATGTCTTAGCTTCAGAAAGACTGCTATAGTTCATATAAACAAGCTGCTGTGTAGCAATGGTGTAAATTGAAAAAAGCCATGTTTTATATACTGAACTTATTGCACCAGCCTAGGACTTCAAACTTGTCACAGGGGGTCACCATCTTGGAAAGTGTCTGTGACACTCACATGCTCAGTGGGCTCTGAGCAGCTGTTGAGAAGCTAAGCTTAGGGTCGTTGCAGAAAATGAGATTGGCCTGTAATGGAAGCTGATGCTACAGGGCTGATTTTCTGATTTCTGTGCTGCCATGTAGTAATTATCTGTATTAATGACTAATCAGCCTTATATTGTGACTATATTTCTATTCTATGTGTACTGTATATTGTGAGTGGGTCCCTAAGCTCAGTAAGTGACAGCAGCACAGAGCATGTGAATCAGTGAATCAGCAGAAAAGAAGATGGGGAGCTACTGGGGCATCTACTGGGGAGACACAGATCTTTACTGCTAAAGGGCTGTGGTTGCCTTGGGCTGGTACAGATGCACAAAACATAATGTACAACATTTCTACCTACTTCTTTAGTTTAACTTTCCTAGTCCTTTAAACTTCTTTTGCCAATGCATTGTATTGTGCAAACTGCAAATGTTGGGTGAAAATAGTCAGCTTTTTACACACATTGTATTTTGTATTATGTACTGTATGTAGATTTTTTTTTATATATATATGGCTCCTTGAGATGAAACAAGGGGTCATTACAATATAACTACAAATAAGTGCAAAGTACAGTAATAATACAAATGAACACATCATGCAGTTAGAATAAACTGTCCAGGAGAAAAGAGGATGGTGGTCCCTGCCCTGTAAAGCCTACATTTGGGTAATTTACAGACACAAATAGGAGAATATTAAGTGCAGTAGTTCCTAGAATTTCAGCATAACTACATCTTGATGATTTTACATGTAAGTAAGTTGTCATTTTGGGCTTAGGAAATAAATTACATTTTGTAAAATTCTGTGCAATTTTAATCCTTATAAATATTTTATTCTGTCCATTTCTGAACTATCTAGTTTATGTTTCTAGCACATAAACACATTTAACCATGTTTAATCATGCAAACTAGGTGTTGGTATTTTATTTCTCCAGAAAAGCCACAGGGGAGCAGTATAAGCAAAGCTTTAAGAAAATCTCTTTCCTTTTTCCTTCCCCCCCCCCACATGATGACTGAATCCATCTGTCATACATTGTCTAAAACTAAGATACTAGAACAGAGAGCCGTTGACAAGGAAAATATTTCACAGAATAGCCATCTTTCACTTTGCAAAATTCTCCTTTGAAAAATAAAATCTGATTGTCAGATGTGTGTTGTAGTGGGAATCCGTAATAAATTGGATGAAAATGAGCCTCCTGCTCCTGGTGATATATTCAATGATTGGATAATATGAGGGAAAAAAGGAGGAAAGATCTTGCACTTGTGAAGTGTCTATTACATATAATCAACTCATAAATGGACAATGTTGATTTTTCATTTCATTTCTTTGACAAAACGCACTTCAAAAATAGGAAAAGGCTTAAATGTCTTGATGGGTTATTAAATCAGTGAAAAAAGCTTTTGGCCATTTTAACACATTTACCACAGAAAGGACGAATAATACTTTTTTTTCTGCTGCAAATCACTTATCAGTGGAAACCTTATAGGAGCTTTTTAGTGTAATCAAGTTTACTTTGAAAAGCATGACTTTGGTCTTTCAATTACATCATTTGCGATCCATCGGAAAGGTACAACAGCACGCTTTGGTGTATTTTGCTTAGACAAAAAATGAACCTATAACGTTTTGTGGTAATTAATATTTCTTTAGTGTTGAGTTTGTAACTTTTTTTTGTACTACTGTCACTGTTTGGTACACCAGTGCTTTAAGGGGAAGTTCACTTTGTCATTAACTTAAAGTATGATGAAGCCTGCATCATCTAACAATTGTGTGTGGTTGCTAGCTTGCAATTTAAAGGGGTATGTACCTTTGAGATAACTTTTAGTATGATGTAGGGAGTGAGACAATTTGCAATTGGTTTTAATTTTTTATTATTTGTGTTTTTTTAGTTATTTAACATTTTATTTTGTAGGGTCTAAATTACCCTAGTAGTCATGCATTGATTTAAATAAGAGACTGTAATATGAATAGTAGAGACTTTAATAAAAATATAAGTAATAAAAAGTAGCATTAACAATACATTTGTAGTCTTAAAGAGCATTTATTTTTAGATGGGGTCAGTGACCCCCATTCGAAAGGGCTGGAAAGAGTCAGAAGAAAAGGGCAAATAATTAGTGAAGGGGGCGAAACGGCCGCAAATTCGCGAAACGAGTCGCGCGTCGTTATTGACGCGCGTCGCATCAAACGCGACGTGTCGCGTCGTTTTTGACGCGCGTCGTGTCGTTTCCGACGCGTCGCGTCATTTTCGGCGCGCGCCGCGTCGTTTTCGCCGCGTCAAAAACGACGCGCGACTCGTTTTTGTGCTGCGAATTTTTTTTGGCTAATTTTTTTGGCAGTTTCGCGAATCGCGGGAATTCACCGCAAATTCGCCCCTGGCGAATAAATTCGCCCATCGCTACAAATAATATAAAACTATTGACCAAGTGAAAAGTTGTTCAAAATTGGCTATAAAATACTAATAGTTGACTTTAAGGTGAACCAGCTCCCTTTTAAATGTTTTATGTTTTTCCAAACATAAACAATTTGAAGGAGAATCCAACTTGTAATGAAAAAAACTCTCTCCTGTATAGACCCCCCCTCCCTCCTCCCCCCAGCAAATGGCCTTAATTATTTACTTATACTTATCAAATACTTACATGCTTGTGTATGCATAATGCCCCCGTGGAAGCTACCCGTCGGCTGGACTCTGCTCCAGCTATATTAGCACAGTCCAAAAGAAATAGTTGGATGGGAGCTTTAAAAAAAAACACGTATGGGATTAAAGAAAAAAATGTAATTACCAAAAAACTGTTTTAAAATTCAAGAACAGGTATCATATAAGCGACTATGACAACCATATTGTATCAGATCTCCTGACGCGTTTCATGCCTCACTCTGGCACTTCATCAGAGGTGGAGTCTGGTCACAGCACTCTCCCTTATATAGTACTATCAATTAAAAAAATGTACATATAAATTAAAAACACAATACACTTATGGTTTATCCTAGGCTAATAATGATATATCTATAAGTATATTAATAGTCATTTCTTAGACCTTCAAATACATTTAAAGACATTTTAAAGCATTTAAATAAATGCTCCAATTGAAGCAGGATCCTCTCCCTTTATTCATATTCTTCCAAATGACTTCATTTAGAAAAAACAGGAAACTTCCCAGTCACTATTTAACCCTTGCGGGTAACTAGTTTTCAATGTAAAATCCAATATACTTCTCTCTGATCTATTATCCTTTGTAAATCACCTCCTCTTGCTCCTAGTTTAATGAGTTCTATGCCTTGGAATTTTATCAAATTAAAATTGCCATTATGTTCTTTCATAATATGTTTACTTATGACTGATGTTCTCCTATGACTGAGTTGTTTGATCAAGTGTATTTAAATCAATTGATATGAGATGCTCCCTCACCCGTTCTTTTAAGGGTCTGCAAGTTCTACCCACATACTGTTTGCCATATTCACATGTGCCAAGTATATAACATACTTGGAATCACAGTTAATATAGCTACGTATGGGATAGTTAAGCCCTGTTGTATTACTGTAACCAGTTACTTCCGTCTTTTCTTTCTTGTCTAGGGGAATATAGGCTTGGTGAAATCTCATTTGCTATTGTCTTGTTGTGTTTAAAGACAAATTTAATGTCTTCCAAAACTGATTGATCTAATTGTGGGTCTATTTTATGGACATTCAATTTTTTATTAACTATTCTTTTAATTTGATTAGACTGTCCCCTGTCATTTGTTTAATTTATTCATGTCTCTCCTGTTTAATTTATTGCCTCTATCTCTTGTTACATTTTTATTTGTGTTCGCACACATTAAAAGATCCCATCTAGAGTTGGCCACTGCTCTTTCAAAGGAATTATAAAGGAATTGTTCAGTATAAAAATAAAAACTGGGTAAATAGATAGGCAGTGCTAAATAAAAAATGTTTTTAATATAGTTAGTTAGTCAAAAATGTAATGTATAAAGGCTGGAATGACTGGATGTCTAACATAATAGCCAGAATCCAACTTCCTGCTTTGTAGCTCTCTTGTTTTCCACTGACTGGTTACCCTGGTGACCAGACAATAACCAATCAGTGACTTTAGGGAGGGCCACCTGGGCCATAACTGTTGCTTTTGAACCTGAGCTGAATGCTGAGAATCAATTGCAAACTCACTGAACAGTTATGTCTCATGTGGTCCCCCTTCAAGTCGCTGACTAACTCAAAGTTAAAGAGCTGAAAAGCAGGGAGTTGGATTCTGGCTATTATATTAGACATCCAGTCACTCCAGCCTTTATAGTTTTCCCTGACTAACTATATTGGAAACATTGTTTATTTTGCACAGCCTATCTATTTATCCAGTTTTTATTTTTACACTGAACTGTTCCTTTAAGGGTCAGTGTAGTTGACCAAAATAAAGTCACATTGTCTCATTAAAACTGATTCTTGTAATAAAAAAGATTAATGTTTTATGGCGTCAACATGGTGCAGTACATCTGCCAAGGCTTGAAAGCTGAGGCCAGAGTGGCTTGCAAAGCTCATAGACAAGAGTAAAACTGCAATTCCTCAAGTGCCATTACTACCTTGTTGTATAAATATTTATTGTTCAAGCAGATCAGCTTTTCCATTGTAAAAATCATTTGTAAAAACAACATATTTGCAAATGTTAATGCAAATGAAAGAATTGCAGAGCTTAATAAATTCTGTATCACCTCCAAACTCTGGGCTATCACTCAACCACGTGCTCCTCTAAGCAACGGAGTGAGGATCTAAAAATGAAGCTAAGTGATGCCTACATGAAGAATATAAAAATATTGCAAACTCGTTTCAGCTCACACTTTCCACATAATGTCAGCAGGAAGTTTTGACACAGGAGTGGAGTTTCACCACAGTACAGCACTCTTAGCACAAACATGATCTAGATGGAAAAGTCATCAGGAGTTATCTGCAACGTCATCACAACAAACCTCAACGTCTGAACTATGCAAAACAGCATCCTGCCAAACCAGAGACCTTTTGTGCTATAGGACTGATAATGCCATTGGCCACAATCACCAAAGTTTTTTTTGGAGAAAAAAAAAACTGTATTTGCTTAACTTTGCAATGGTTATACATCAGGGTGGGTCCATTATGCTTTGGGGTTGTGTGCCAGTGGCACAGGAAGCATTGTACTTGTAAGGGTGAAGACACACATGGTGATTTGTCACCGCAACTTTTGAAACAAATCAGGTGCCACAATTGCGACTAATCACCATGTGCGTGGGAAGAAAGGATTCTTCTAAACATCAGCAACTAAATGCCATTGTGAAACTTCAGCCCAGAAGCAGCTAAAACTGAAATGTTGATCCATATCCTATAACCAGACAAATATCCTAAACATATTTCAAAAGTCACCATAAGCTCCTTGATGAAAAACATTCAAGCTGAAGAGTGAGCAAAAATCCCTACGAAAAGAATTGAGGGTTTAGGAACTGTGATCTGTGCCGAACTGGGGAGTTACTAAATAGAAACTTTATTTTATATATTATTTTATACTGATGAAATAACTTGAAACACAGTCTTTTTTTCATCACATGAAATTTATTTCAGTAACAATGAACTTAACATAATAATGAATTGAGTATTTTCAGTAGTGTTTTCTCCTTCTCCACATGCTGTATATGGATGGTACGACTTCAATAACTCTTCTTGGTAGTTCCGTTCTTCTGGGATCCTTTTTGATTTAAATACAAACTTACTAGGGGTCAAAACTTTTCCAGAGACAACAACACTGTTTTCTTAATTCCTAGGTGTTAGAAAATTATGTAAAGTAAATAAAAGTATCTGTGTATTAATATTTGCAAATATAGTATGTTGTATGTTTAACATGCTGATTCTGCAGTAATTGTGCATTATGTTAACTGTACATGAAAACACAAAGGTTTGTACAAACGCTCATTTGTATGAAACTCTTCGTTTATGCTCATGGCATTTAAAAAAAAAAAAATTATAGCTAAAACTTATAGCAAATGATATAGCTATTGGCTATAAAAAAATTTATAACTTAGTAGAAATAGTATTATTAAAGATTAAATCAAGCTCTGTTTTATAACCTATGCCTTGATATCAACTGGATTCTAAAGCATAGCCTATTGTTCCCGATAGATGGCATTTCTGCACAAGGATCCAGGCGAGTTGCTTCTATTTGCATAAAGCTCTTTTCCATGAATGTACTTTTTGTATGTGCTTATTCCACCTGTCTGTTTAATTTTCATGCCATTACTGTTTCTGACTAAGCTTGGCCAAGTTCTGCTCTGACAGGCTAAGAAATCCCGACAAAAACTCTATGGAGCATTTGTGCGATTTGTTTAGTATCATTGTCGTCTTTCAATTTCAGTTTCATAGGCTGCATTGCTTTAGCTATTCTATAACCATATTGTGAGTTCCCTAACTTAAAAGCTCATGGCTGCATTAAGAACTGATGTAGAAAAAGATTTAAAATCACAAACAAAAGCAAAGTAATACTTCAATTAAAATATTTGCACAAATGTTTTTACTAAATATTCTCACTTATAATTCACTTTTGAATCAGAATCACCCTCTAATAAAAAGCAGTCACACATCTTGTAGGGATCAAACAACATCTTCTGAATACTCATAATTATCTAACACAATTCCCTTGAGCTAAATAGAAAGAATATACAGACAAGCAGATAAGTTATTCTATTTCTGGCAGGATTTCATAGAGCTCCTGAAAATATTTTACACTTTTAGCCTGTGAACATAGAAAATCCTGGCATTATGCACTAACATGCTTTTTTCTTGTACATTTGATTTAGATGCTTTTTACTCTGTCGGGAGGCAGTATTTGCATGTTAGTATTTATCTGAATGCATGCTACAAATGATGAAAAAGTTGGATTTTACAATTTTTATATAATATATATCCCCCCCCACCACCACCAGACATTTTCCATGGTGTGTTCCTCCATTTGGGGCTATATAATAATTTCTATGTCTAATAATAGTAACATTTTTGTTACTTTTTATTATTTTTGCATAAGAATTACATAAAAGTAATATAGATTTGGGATTTATTCTCTAGAATGCCTAGAACAGTTCCTGGGTTTGCTGGATAAGGGGTCTTTACGTTATTTGGCTCACCATACCTTCAGGCTACTAAAATAATTTAAACATTAATTAAACTAAATAGGACTGTTTTGCCTCCAGTAAGGATTAATTATATCTTAGCTGGGATCAAGTACAAGAAACTGTTTTATTATCACAGAGAAAAGGGAAATAACTGCTAAGGTGCATATTTATTTTCAATCC
>CM044440.1:24398234-24413690 GCA_024363595.1 Xenopus borealis | reverse complement strand
CATTATTTAGTAGCTGTATGCACAAAATGTCTCAATGTCTTAAATGTATTGACAATGGGTTGACTGCAGAGGAGCTTGACAACTTTTACCTGGCACATTTTTGTATTAAGATTTTTTCGTGGGTTTTTATATGTAATAAGCATCAAATTTCTAGAGCTTTTAAGAAATATGGGAAAACCCCAAACTTTTACAGACTCGTGGAAAAATTAGAAATGTGATTGTTAGTAAGTAAATAGGTAAGTGTTGTAGACAATGTAAACACATACTTAAAGGATCTCCCATGAAAAACTATCTATTGGTAGCCTTCTGAATCACAAATTATCCTCATTTGTGTGAATGTGCCACTCTAAAATGTGCCCATATTAATTCTTCCATTTTTCATATCTCAGCATCAACTCTTCCAGTGATTCTTTTCTGCCCATTTTCAAACAAAGGCATATATACTACAAAAGTACTTACGTCTCAGAAATTTTACCTTTTCATTCCATTATTAAAGTTTATATGGGAGCATTTTGCAGAAAAAGCACATGAAAAAAAAGGAATGACTTTAAAATAAAAGGACCCAAAAAGCTCAAACATTTATTACAATTCCAATAATGGCAGGGAAATATATGTGTTTAAACGAGAGCATACGAGGTTATACTAAAACTCTTTTCCATTACATATGATGGTTGATATTAAAAGCAGTAATGATTAAAATCTTTTTGAGGTTAGAACTGAAACACTGGTAATTGCGCACGCTTTCCTTTTACGCACAACTCTTCATCTTGTCATATTGTGTTAAAGTTCATTCCTTATTGCTAGATGAAGTCTTCCCTGCAAAGTATTAAATGGCAAAAGCATACTGTATAAACCACTAGTTATAAAACTATGTTTGATGTAGAGTATCTGTATTAATTTAGTTGGCTCAGCATATACTTGAATTCCAGTATGTTATATATATATATAGATATATGAAAAAAGTTATATTAATCTAGTAGTTCTGGTTAAATTATCAATAGAATTTTTCTGTTAATGTTTAAACATTAAAATAATCAGATGTACGTGGAACCCCAGAGCCTGTAATAACAGGTGCAAATTTGCTTCGAATCTAGTAATCCACATCAACCAATCAGATATTTGCTTTAAAATGTTAGATTTGTAAATGCTGCCAGTAATTGGTCACTGTGGGTTGCACTGCAAAAAAACTGAGGCAAGAAGGTTAACATGCACCAGCTTTATGACAAGTTCTCAGGGGAACCCCATGGGATGAGACTGTTTTGATCAACTGTGAGAGCCACCAGCTTTCTTTGGCTTGAACCTGATCCAGAATGGCAATATAGAATAGATATCTACTATATGTTCACTTTTGATTTTCATTTGTTGTGTGTGCTATACTCAGCATTTCCTACATGTGATATAGTGGGAAGTGGCTAATGGAAATTTATGGTGATTTTTGATCATTTTGACCAGTCCCCCAAGGTCCTTGCAATTCATTTTAACTCTGCTTCATAGTTCATAGTCCTGTAAAAGGACTTCTGAAATATCATGGAAAATAGTTGCCAATTTTATAATGAAATGGATGAATACATAACAGCAATATTATGAAAATAATAGCCATTTTAAATTAAAGGACACAAAATCCCAAGCCACAGGCAGAGTAGCTAAATCAATAAGACAAAAAGCCTCCTGGACTCTCCTGTGTTTTTGTATTACTTTAAATTTACACATACACAATCAGCCTCAATTACAATTACACATTTGTACTATGCGAACTTTACTATCAACAAAGTTCATTAAACATTTAGCACCATGCCCTGAGCTATCCAACCAGGTCCAGTTACACCCTTCCTAGAATGAGGAGATGAACTGAGGAAGACTTTTGTATGCTTGATGCTTGATGGCATAAGAAATCTATAGACAAAGAAAGCTCACATTTTGTTACATAGTAAAGAACCTATAGACCCTTATATGAATAGATATTTAGTATAGATGGTTCTGTTGTCCCATATCCCTCACAATTTTCCTGATTCCAAATTTTTCAAGGTTCGAATTCCAAAATTTGAAATGAAAACTTTGGCAGGCAATAATTTCTGGTTCGAAAAGGTATATTTTAAGCTATTTTAATTTAATTCAATTTTAATTTAAATTATTTGAATTTTTAACACATCAATTTTTATTGAAATAAATAAAACAATATGGTTTCAATGCATTTATGATGACCTTTTTACTTACATTCAAACATGATCGCATAAAAAAACACAAATTTCAAGATTTTATTAATTATTTGGTTTCATAAAAACTCATATTTAAAAATTTGTTCAATGTAAAATAGTATTACATTCTGTGTTGGCCCTTTAACCACTGGATAAATACTCGGGGCAGATTTATCAAGGGTCGAATTTCAAAGTGAAAAAACTTTGAAATTAGACCATCTTATTTTTTGGAAGGGGTTTTCGATCAAAAATGGACCATTTTCGATCGTTTTCCGGTCCCCCATAGGCTAAAACAGCAATTCGGCAGGTTTAAGGTGGCGAATGGTCAAATTTGAATGTAAAGACACAGTACTTCGATTTTTGAATGGTCGAATTTTTCAATTCAAATCGAATTTTGACACTGTTAGCACACACAATATTTATGGATAATTGTAGCTAACTGAATGGATCATGGGAACCAATATATAAATAATGGACACTGTTTTACAAGAAATGAAAGGATTTGTTCACAATTGGATAATTTATTGACACATGGTTCAAGAATGTAATTGACTGAAAACTGTCAATTCCCCTGACCTTTCCCCACCCCCACTTACTAATATTTAACACTGAGGGGCAGATTTATCAATTTCATAGTGAGATATACTTCGGAATTCAACCATTGAATTTTTATAGAAGTGTTTTTTTGATCGAAATGGACCATTTTCGATTGAATTGGTCCGTTTTCTATTGAATTAAAATTGTTCAATTTGGATTCGAACGATTTCCCTATTTTTCAAAAATTTCAAAAATGTTGCAGTTCTGTGGCCTTTGGATATGATTTTCCTGACCTGTGGCAGGTTGGGTAATTTACTGCTAAGCACCTGATCTGAACAGATAATATACAGAGGTAGAGCACTTCACTATCAGGTGGAATGCTTTATTTTATGACACACTCCAAAATCAGCTGAAGTTTTTTAGTAATTGTAACTTTTGCATATATTTATTATTAGGAAATATATTAATATGGGAACTTGGTGGACATGGGATTAAAAATAGCAATGGTTAATTGGCCAATGGCTATTCAACAATATCCATTCCATAATGCAAGGATTTTTCTTGCTAATAATTGTGGCATTAAACTTGAAAACAATAAGGGGAAAATGAATGCTTCATAAATTAAGCTAGCAATCTTGGCAGAAACATATGAAGCAGAATATTCATGTCCCTTCAGTGGGAATAACTCAAGATAAAGCACAGCATTTCTACAGTTTATTTGTTGAAAATTAATTTCCAGTGAGGCCTTGTGTTGAATCCTCTGTGATGTTTGTGTTTTCAGGAAGCTTGTAATCACCTGTGTATCTTCTTATGATCTTGCCATTTGTTTACCTTGATATAAAACTCTAATTACTGTCATCGATATACATTATATTTAAATATGGTAAAGAAATAAACCTCAGGAGAATGTGCATCCTTTACAATATTTACATCCTCAAATAAAGTCCACTAAGGGGAACAAACTCCAGATACAGCATGCAGGCTCAGAACTTTAAAGCAAAGCTCATTCTATTTAATTAGATGGAGACTCTATTGAGCTTTCAATGGTTACATTACTTGAATCTGTCATAGCAGATTTAAAACTAAAATTGAAGGGAAACATTTCTGAGAAGTTTCAGAATTTTATAATAAATATAAAGGTATGCCAATTTAACTTTTAGGGACGATTTATCAACATTTGCATATAAGTTTACACAATACACGTTTTTCTTCACTAACCCTCACAAAATACTAAGGGGCAGATTTATCAAAGTTCATGAAGAATTTGAATTTTTTAATGTTTTTGAAGACCACTTCACCCATCGAATTTTGAAGATTAACCTTCAAAATCTTAATTATTTTAGATCGAATTAAAATTTTTTATTGAATGCTTAAAATCATTTGAATCGTTCCATTTGAACGATTTTAATGATCAAATTATTTATTTGAGGGTAAATTCACCCTTGAATTCGACCAATAGAAAATCTGCCCTAAGGGTCAAAGTGAAAATTTGAATAAAATTCGAATTTCAAAGTAATTTTGGGCTACTTCAACTACTGAATAGCCCAAAAATTTGATTAGAATGAAAACATTTTTTCGAAGTGCTTGCCCTTTAAAAATCTTTGGACTTTGACTATTCGACAGCTTAAAGCTGCTGAATTGCCATTTTAGCCTAAGGGGGACCTCCTGAAAATTTTTCTAAGTTCCAAGAATTTGAAGGATTTTGCGGAGAATCGTTCGAAACTAATGATTGGGCCTATAAGTGAAAAAACTTTTAAATACGACCCTCCAAGTATTTTTAAAGGGCTTTTTCGATCGAAAATGGACATATTTTGATCAAAAAAGTCTTTGAGAGTCAAATGAAGACTAATTTAAAACAGATGTTGTATAGCCAAAGTTTGCTTAAAGAGTTCAGTTTGATTGTGCTCCATTGTTTTCAGTGTTGAAACAAAATGATAATACTGATTTTCTATTCTTACTAACTGCAAACATGATTTAAAAATGTCTGAGTTAGTTGTACGTGCCAATTCACCATATCAGTATGGCGTCTAATTTGTGTTTCTACACAGGAATTGTTAAAAGATTGGAATGTCTTATCTGACACATGGAATGGATCCAGTGCACTTTCAGAATGGTCATCTTCTGATGGTTCCTTTGAAAATACAGAATCATCATGTGATTGTGCTTCTTCTTTCTCACATTCTACTTCAGTTACAGGATAACTCGTATTGTCTCAATTTTTCCACTACAGATGTTGCATTATCAACAACGACAATATTAGGGGTTGTAGAAACATTCAAGAAGGCTCTTGGGTTGGTTTGTTCTAATGCAGTGTTTGCTATTTCAGTATTTAAAGTATTGGGTACATTTGAAGAGGATATTGCTGTTGTAGGCATCAATTGTTGCAAAAAAGGCTTTTGTGTAGGCCACATATAAGGAGGAAATATATAATAATGGAAACAGAATGTGGATGATAAGTGTGTAAAAAAGGATCATGAGGTCTAGTTACTGCAACATCATAAAGTGGTATTGTTGGGTTATTACCAGCATATATGTTGGATATTGTTGTACCATAAACACTATGGGTATATTTATCAAAGAGTGAAGTTAGAGATGGCCACAGTCCACTAGAGTGAAATTCAGCCACTCCATTCATTTCTATGGCATTTTAAAAGGCATACTGTGTTTATCAAAGGGTGAATTTTCACTTTCATGAAATCAGGATGATGGACAATTTCCATATCTTTTTCTGTTGATTTAGTGTTCTGTTGGTTTAGTGTCATGTGAAACAGCATCCATTGTTAAAGTTTGAGAAGATGTGCAATTATTTTTGTCCAAGTTGCTTTTTTTGTGCTACAGAACATGATTATCCCATGTGTGATGATTGTTGTTTTGGTTGTTTGTCTGTAAAAAAAAGAATGTGTTAATCACCCATAAGCAAATGGAAGAATGCTCACAAAATATTGGTGTTGTTCCTTATGCAAGTTGCTCTCTGTCTCTCTCCCTCCCTCCCTTAACCTGAAAATTAGACACTATTTAGGTAAACAGGTATGGGACCTGTTATCCACAATGCCTGTGACCTGAGGTTTTCTGAAGAACAGCTCTTTCCATAATTTGGATCTTCATACCTTAACTCTACTGGAAAATAATGTAAACATTAAATAGACTAAATAAGATGGTTTTGATTCCAATCTTATTACACTGTCAAAATTATTTGAACCTTGTTTCCTTCCATCTGGGAATTCATAATTATAGCAGGCAGGCAGGATCCATTTTGTGGACACTGTTATTAAAGCAAGCCTTGCATTATGTTAAAATCTTGTTTGTGCACCAGAATGGGGGACTTGATGTGCATCCCAATTCACTGACTGCAAAAGTAAATGGTTAAGAGAGCAGGGGGAATGTGAGAACTGAAGTGCCATCTTGTAAGTGCTGAATGGAAAATGAGAGTAATTGCCTGCCCCGCCTCTATGCCTAAGGCAAAGAGGAGGGGCAGGAAATATTTGATTGACAGCTGAGATTTTTAAATGCAATTATGAATGCTTAAATAAAAAAAATTGAAAAGGACTTTTATTATACCAAGTTTTATGTTTGGGCGGCAGGGCCTCTTTAAAGTGATGCTGTCATAGGAAAATTACATTTTTTCAAAATGCATCAGTTAATGGTGCTGCTCCAGTAGAAATCTGCACTGAAATCCATTTCTCAAAAGAGCAAGCAGATTTTTTATATTTAATTTTGAGATCTGACATGGGGCTAGACATATTGTCCATTTCCCAGCTGCCCCCAAGTCATGTGACTTGTGTTCTGATAAACTTTAGTCACTCTTTAACGCTGTACTGCAAGTTGGAATGATATCAACCCCCTCCCTTTCACCACAGCAGCCTAACAACAGAACAATGGGAATGTAACGAGATAGCAGCTCCCTAACACAAGATAACAGCTGCCTGGTAGATCTACGAACAGCACTCAATTGCAAAATCCAGGTCCCACTGCATCACATTCAGTTACACTAAGTAGAAAAATCAACAGCCTGCCAGAAAGCAGTTCCATCCTTAAGTGCTGGCTCTTTCTGAAAGCACATGACTAGGCAGAGCAGAGTGAATTATTTGCAGTGTATACAGTGTAATTTAGAAATAAAAAAACATAAAAAACATGACAGAATCCCTTTAAATATTAATTTTACATTAACTATTTGGGGACTCTAGGACAGACCCAGAAGATTCGAATGCAAGATTCATTGTGTTAAGTAAAAAAAAGGGAAAAGGAGGAGAAAGGACATTTTGCAGCTTCATTGTAACAGCACTACAGTTTTCTGTAGTTAATTTGTATGTGTTCCATGGCTTATTTTTAAATGCTGTTTAATGCTTTCGTTAGACCCCCTAAAATTGGAGAGAAAACATTTCACCAGCCTTGCATACAGGTTGGTTAGAATGTTCCCAGCTTTCTGAGCAGATAACTCATCTCATGATCCCTTTTCATCCATATAACTGTGGACAAAAAGTTATCAACTGATAAGCATTTGAAAACCTTAATTAGCTCAATTACTTTTTGCGTGTTTTATAAAATCAGGATTATTGTTTCATTTAGCTTCACTCCTTGCTCGGTTCTGCTAGACAGCAAATGTTATCATCTTTAAAATTGTCGCTTTCTAAAGTAAGGCTCTGGGTTTTATTGCCTCATATTTTGCTAATAACATGGCCTTTGGAGGCATCCATTAAGGCCTGAAGTATTAAATTACCAGGAGTGTAATGCAACTCAGTTGGAAATTTCCTGTTAAATTAGCTTTACTCACTTTTATAATGGATATCCTAATTAGACATCATTATTAATGAAAATATAACAGTGTACAACGAGAAAATGAAATCTTACTTTAATGCTCATTCTTTCATGCTAAATTGTTTTCTCCATTTCAAAAATGATGTTAGCTGGGATTTATTGCATTTATTATTTTATTTATATTTGTAAATGTAAGTGATAAAACATGGGTGTTTTCATAAATAAGGGCAGTGGAGCCTATAAACAGTATGGATATATATAGATATATATATAGATATAGATAGATATATATAGTCAAAAGTAATGGAGACTCTATGGAGATAATTATAAGTGAATTTATTCAGTCTTCACATATTCCCCCACATCCTTCTGAACCGTCGTCAGGATACACACACACACACAGAGGTCATCACACAATAAATATTTAAAATACACTATAATTTCTTCACTACTTCCCTATGTGGATGTTTTTAATATAAGAACGATATTCACACAATGCAGAATCCTTGCACGATTTTTGCGCATTTTGCACAAGTTTGAGCACTAGGCATATGTGTTTCGCTGATAACAGTTAAAGGAAAACTATATTCCCCAAACAATTTAGGTCTCTATAAAAAGATATTGCATAAAACAACTCATATGTAAAACCCTGCTTCATGTAAATAAACCATTTTCATAAAAATATACTTTTTAATAGCATGTGCCATTGGGTAATCATAAATAGAAAATTGCCATTTTAAAAAATAAGGACGGCCTCCTGGGATCGTAGGATTCAACGGTGCACACAAACACACCAAACAAACTATAAAATTAGATCACATGAGCCAATTAACAGACAGAGTTGTGTCTTTTGCTTCCACGCTTCTTCTTGTTACAGTTAGAGTTGAAATATTTCTGGTCAGGTGATCTCTGAGGCAGCACACAGACCATCACAAAATGGTGGTTCAAGGCAAGAGATGTAAAAGGTCAATATTTACTTGAATATATCAACCAGTTCTTTAATATGTCACTTAATTTGATATAAATCTGTTGCTCAGGTATTCATTTTGGGGCTATAAGGTCATAAAGTGCTCAGGATTTCATTGATATAGAATATTTATGCTGACTATAATAAATAAAATGGAAGATTGTTTGCCATTTTCTATGCACAGTGGAAATAGGCTCAGCTACAGCTGACTTTGAGATAAACAATTAACTAGGAAGGAAGTGTGTTTTCATATAGTGAGTCAATTGGAAACTGGAATTTTTTGTAACATGCTTTTAAATTTAGCCAACAATCTCAATATGTACAGGGTCAATCCGGGCCAATATGCCGCCTAAGGCGGTCTTCTTTTTGGCGCCCCCACCCCTCCCCACAGCACTTACCTTTTAAGCCCCGGACTGGCAATCTGTGGGTTCTGGCAAATGCCAGAGGGGCTGCTATAATGTGCCATAAAAAATCAGTATTTAGTGGGCTGGTGGGGACTGTTTGGGCCTCTTTGTGGGCTGATTGTGCCTCTGTGTACTTGAAATGCCAGGGTCTATGTTGACTCTCAGTCCAGTCCTGCTTTTAATTACCAGAGAGGGTTGGGGGCGGTCCGCGACGCTAGTGCAAAGAGCGCAGTCACGCTCTCTGCACTAGAAGAGCAGAGTTTACGAGTTGAAATATGGAAATTTGGCTCTTAGTTACCAGGAGCAGAATTTTTGCTGCTGGCAACCAGGGAGGCGCTGCCGCCTGAGGCCCCTGGTGGAGCATGTGTAATTTGATGGGACTTTATTCACTATTTGATATTATATATTGAGTGAAATGACATACTATGTTTGTGCACTAACTAAATCATTTATCTTAATATGCAAATGAGTCACATGGTTAATTACGTAATGGTGGTTGGTGATTAGTTTATTTTAAATAATTATTGTGTGTAGCCCATACGACATAACGCGTTGATGTATACAGTGAATACACTTATAATTATTTCTGTGCGCGCATCCTGTACTTTTGACTATTTTGAAAGTGGGAGAAGCACCCAGGATTCATTGTGAATTGTGGTGAGTGCTGATGCTGGACTATATATATATGTAGCCTTTCATAATGCTCCAGCTCAGTTATGAATGCAAGCAATGAAAAGTGCAAGAGTACATGTCGCCATGTTTTTTTACCAACACCTTATTATTTTCTTGTAAATTCATAGAATCTGAAGTCCTTTTTTACCACAATTGTGATTTGTTAATTCTTGCTAATAGCTGTTTGATTGTGATTTTTAAATTGTTGCAGAAGAAAAAAGAGCAATTTTCCACACGTCAACATTCTCAGGAAGTTTTTTTTACTTCTATGCCATCCTTACAGAGTGTACAGAGTGAGCTGGGCAACACAGAAGGTCAAAGGCAATCCCCCCACTCTGCAACTACTATGTCTTTCTCCCCATGACACTCCATGTTTCATGTTCAATAACTTTCCCCTCCACTTAGTAACTCCTCTCTCCTCCACCACCCGTGATACTCAACACTGCTGATCCTGTTGTTCAAGGCAGGGGGTTACAGGGGTAAGTGCCTCCCCTTAAACTGTCTGCTATTTTTCACAATGCATAGGAAATAACAATGCCATTAATAATAATAATAATATAAAGTGCCACACAATATGTTGGCACTATAGAAATACATGTTAATAAACATGTTAATAATAATAATAATAATGATATATATATATATATACATATATATATATATATGAATAGGGACTGGTAAATCTTCTCAGACAAATATAAAGTAGAATGAGATTTGTTTACTTTCAGTGTTAAATTTTGCATTGTTTAGCACAAGAAAGAATAAATATATTTTCTAATTAAAACAATGAATGTTCACCACAATTCACCACTATTCATTGAGCTCATGTTGAAAGAGGGAATATACTGCCCAACGCATTAGATGTTCCTCTAAAAAAAAATTACCTTTCGCATTTTATTGTAGTTATTACTTAAAATTGGTTAAACTGATTCCTACCTTTTCTGCTTGGATGGAATCATGTCCTTCACAAAACACTATTTCATGGGGTCTGTCAAAAGTCACCCTTGATGGATGGAAATGACAAATACCATTGCTTTTGTTTCATGTACAGCCTTATGGAAAAACTAATTACATTTTCGTCTGGGTAAATTCAAAGTCCCCATACTACCGCAGCAATGGTACATGACAAGGAACATGGGCAATTAGGTTGAATGTGAAACCTGGTTATTCCTTGGATCTCATTACATCTTGCTTAGAAAAGCTATAATTTGATTGGTGGAAAATTAAGGCATCTCCTCATGGGTCATTTTATCTTTCTGCAACAATAATTCTTGTCTTAATTAAAAATTGATCTGGTGTCTTAAAGCAAATTTATTATTGCTGCAATCTATCACCTACAGACAGATAATCTGGTTCCTACCCGTACCTGATTAAAAAAACTTGTTCACATATTGTGCTTTTGCCACTTATTTGAATTAATAGTTGTTCAAGCATTTCTACAGTGGCAGAATTTTCTACTAGAAAAGATAAGTAGAGAATAGGTCAGTATGTGGATTTCGTATTGGAAAAATATGATGAAAATAACAAATGATGTGTGCTAAAATTGACTCATCCCATCCATGCGACTGTGACTACTTGTAAGGAGTACCGATGCACCTTCCCAGCATGTTCTGATGAATTATGTTCAATTGCACATATTCAGGGTCAAACTGGGGGAGCCAAGGTCCCACCAGGCCCCCATGCCCCTTTCCTGGCTCCCTGCCCCACCTCCAACACCCCAAGTATACATTTTTCCCTTTTCGCGACCGGGGCCAGGGAAGGTGGTTGGGGCAGTGGCAATAGCAGGCTGGGTCTGAGGGGCCCACTTGATTTTCCCCAGTGTCCCTCCAGCCCTGTACGACCCTGGACATATTGCACCTGGAGGTGGCAGTATGTTCTGGGTCACAAAAATAGGCAGTGCTGACTTGCTGCAAGCAAGTTGCATACTTACATTATTATTAATGTTGTGTACATTGCGCCAGCCCGTATTGACTACATTGTGCTCTGATCATTCAGCCCTAGTGCCTACAATGAAATCAGCCCACTATCTCCCACCTCAATGTGGGCATATCGAGGAGAGATCTACTGGTTTGACAACATGGCCAAACAAGAAAATCCCTGTGTATGGCCACCTTTACTGCTGCCACCTTGCTGGCACTGCTGACTTTATGAAAATACTGAAGGAGAACTGAAGAGTTAAGGGCTCATTTACTAAAGATCTGCTACAGTTCTAAAACCGATATCTGACCAGTGTATAACCAGTAGCTAGAACACACGTTTTATAGTAATAAATGGAGTCAACTCAAATGTATTGAGAACCCGCATCCCGAACAGTAAACCTTTATTTGACACCACAGCAGAAAAAAATGTAGCTACATATATACAATCCTAAGCCTAGTTTTCAGATGCATGCTAAGCCCAATGAAAAACCACAAAACCTGTGAAAGGAAAAAGAAATATACACTTTTTATGTGATTAGGTTTATACAGTAGGTTATTCAGTTACAAGCTTTCTGGGCTACTTAGGTTTCTCTATCAGGTATGTTACAGCGTCCTCTTGAACATAAAGGGCATTCCCATTTACATTACCTTTTAATATGTTTTAGGTGGAAATATTCTATGCGTTGTTTTTGTTGTTCTTTTTTTAAAGTTATTGAATTATTAGCCTTCATATTCTGCCTCTTCCCAATCTCCAGCTAATAATCATATCTGGTTATTGGGGGGACAAAGACATTTCGACCCCAGTTTTACTGTATTCTTTCTGTTAGGACCTCTGCTGTTCATTTTCCATATTGATTTCAAAACTGCTGCCTGTTTGCTAGGGCAGTTAAACTACAACTAGATAGCAGTTTAAATTCAAAGCTTGAGAGGTGAAGAACAAAACAGGAAAAAGGCAGAAAAAGACTAATTTTAGATTGTCTTGGAATATTATTGCCTCCACCATACAATAGGTTGATCCTAAACGGAACCTCTCTTTTAACCGTATTATTGGTTTTAGGATAACCATTCAAGAAAATTACATGAATGTACCTTCCTATTATGAAGGTTTTATGGCCCGGTGCCCAAATATCCATGTGATCAGTCAATAGAATCTAACTCCTATTAATGGTTTCCAGGAACACAGTCAGATCCAGTGAATTAGTGGAGGACTTACTATAGTCATGACCCTCATAAAAAGGACAATTAAAGGTTTTAGTGGATATTGTATTCCTGTTTTAGCTGACAGCACATTGAAATGCAGTGCAGAAAATAGATGGATCAAGTGTGGAACAAATGGATCAATTGCAGTCTTTTGCCTTATGCAGTACTGCAGATTCATTAATAATGTTATAATACTAATTGGAGATCTTTTCTGTAGTCCTAAGTTAACCAGTTGGATAATTTCAATACACTTTAATAATGTTTGCACATGCATGCAAATATATATATATATATATATTGTAATATTGTCGGGGAATAGCAGCCAGCACGCAGTACACAATTTCTTGGAGAATGTCAATTTATTTAACAAAACTGAAACTTAAAGTAGCTTTTGCTCAGCAACAAGGAAATTAACATATAATAAACAGCTTACTTCAGCTTGTGAAAGTCCTTTGGTTTTCTCAGTTTCCAAAGTAGGCCTGGTCAGTCCGCTTGAGGCCAAACAACTAAAGGTGGCCATACACGGGCAGATAAAAGCTGCCGACAGACTGTGTCGGCAGCTTATCTGCCCGTGTGTGGGGCCCTCCGACGGGCTCTCGCGATCGATATCTGGCCGAAAGTCGGCCAGACGTCGATCGGGCAGGTTTAAAAATCCCGTCGGATCGCGGCCGCATCTGTTCGTTGATGCGGTCCCGCGATCCGACCGCCCATACTGATCCGAACGTTGGGCCCTAGGGCCCACGATCGGATCAGCCCGATATCGCCCACCTCAAGGTGGGCATATCGGGGAGAGATCCGCTCGTTTGTCAACATCGCCAAACGAGCGGATCTCTTCGTGTATGGCCACCTAAAGCCAGCAAGGTCCACTATTAGCAGTCTTTCTTTCAAAGTCCCTTGTACACAAAGGTTTTGGTTTTTAGTCCTTTTCTGTAGCCTGTAGAAAAGACTTTTAGCTCACAGGATCTAGACACCCTTATCCACCCCCAATTGCACCTGTGACTCCTCTTTATGCAGAGTAAAAGTCAGGCGTGTACCTGGGTGGAATGGGAAGGCCCACCCTGTACCTTCCCTCCCATTCCAGAGTCTGGGCCCTGTTAACTAAGAAAAAAAAACACAGCAACTGGTGTTGCTGCCAAATAATCCCCAGACTCTTTCCCTGCAACACACGCAGCTTAAAGGGACCACAACCCAAACAATGGTGAAATATACCTCCCATCCAGGAGCCAACCCTGGTGTCCTCTACAACATATATCTTTTTGTAGATAAAATTATTAACTGATAGACTTCAGGGTACCTCAAAGTGTTTCAACCCTTTGAGATTCTTTGACAGTTAGTGATAGAAAGATTAACACCTTAAATTTATATAAAGTGTCTAGTCTATACATGAAACAATAAGACTCATAGGGGTCTTTAACCAATGCATTAGTACTTACGTCCACAGGCAACCGCTTGCAAATAGTTGTCTGAAATCTGACCTATGTGTACAGTGACAGGTGTTTGGAGTCAATGTCTGCCTTCTCTGGCAGTTCATAGTGGTACTGGCGTTGTTTTAGCAGGTCTGGAAAGTTTGACATTGGCCTTAGCCTTTGAGTTAAGGAACACCTCATTATGGAGAGGACTTCTGTTGATTGATAATTTGTTCTACTACTTACTTCTCTGCAAACAGAGGCTTGGCAGAAGCAAGAAGAGCACCAGGAATTTAGAAAATTAAAGTGGTTTATTTATCTTGTTTAGTCAAAGAAATAATTAAAAACAATAGGCAAAATGTATGTTGAGTACAAGCCTTTATTGAACGCATGTGGAAAATGATGTATACTATAATTTTAAGACCAGCTTGTTAGGTGGCAATCACTCAACTTTTTTAGGCAGTACAAGCTGCCACTATTAGAGTATATAAAAAAATAGAAGCAAAGAAATAAAATTTGAATGCAGTAGCCCTTTGGGTTTTTATGATCAAATCAGAGCTTTTGCTTCCTTAAATATTGACTCTTTTTGATCTCATAGTTTCCACTGAGATGACCACTGGAATATGAATGGAGGTTCCAATCTATAACAAACCTATCAGCGAGTACAATATAAATGCAAGTAGCTCATGCCCAGCTAATATAAAGTGCTTTGCACTTCCCATGACTTCCCACCATCCCCAGAGCTATAATTTTTCATTGACATAGCCCTTTAAACACCTGTCAAAGCAATGAGAAGATGAGATTGCATCCATACATCTCCACGCTGCAAGTATGATTATAAGGCTCTTATCTACTTACAATTATAACAAGGAAGAGCAAAAACAAGTAATATTCTTATGGCTGCCCTAGAGAAAAAAGCGAAACTGTTTCACAGGCCTAATGAGGTGTGAGCGCATTAGAAGAGCAGTTCTCATTAGTCATATGCTCCTATATGGAATGTGCAGAACCAGAGAAAATCAAAAGATGCAGTTAGATTAAAGATCTTTAAGCAAATATTTCTTCTAAACTAAGTAAACACAATTATTTGATTCAATAGACATTAATTCTAAAGATGACTATGGAAATAGTGATGTTCTTAATCATTATTTCCTTAAATGTTACAGACTTCGTAGTAAGGAAAAAATTATAATCTAGAGGGTTGCTTCATTATCCCTTGAAATTTGCATTTGGTATTACCAAAGGTTTCAGATTTAACAATTTCATTTCACAGAAATTAATTATCTGAATTTCCCCCCCGTATGTTGTAAGTATTAGGCCTTAATCCTTCATGATCCCTCAATCTGAAATTTATTAAATCTGCTTTACAGGTATTGTTGAGTTACATTTTTTTGAATCCTCACC
>CM044440.1:24369373-24390620 GCA_024363595.1 Xenopus borealis | reverse complement strand
CTTAAATACACTATAATTTTGCCTTTAGAGTGCTTCCACATACCCCCTATTTTGTACAATGTGGTCCTTGCCCAATCGGATTTGCAAACCGGTTAGATTTGTTGCCAACTGGGGACATAACGGTGAGGTAAGGTAGGCTGTTGGAGGGTCCCATACACATTCCTATACTGTACCTTGAAAGTACAGTGTGCTAAGTGTGGGATTGGGTGTCCATGGGCTTCACCTTAAGGATCCACCAACTTCACCTGCTTCATGAACTTCTGGGATTATCCCCTCTGATACATACCTCCTCCTTGGCCCGTGGCTCTCAGCTTGTATGTGTGTGTGTGTGTGTGTGTGTGTGGGGGGGGGGGGGTCAAAAACCCAGCCTCATTCCCTGGCCATCAGAAAGGGAGGAAGGCAAGTAGTTTTTGGTTGGTGGGCCCATTGGGCTTTCACCCAGTGCCCCATCAGCCTAGTCCAACCCTGAGTGTGCTTTATCAAGTTACACCAATAGCACAGATTTTATTTCCATCTCTGGTGAATGAAGTTATCAAACTGTATAAGGCATAGAATAGAATTCAGATTCAATTCCATTTTGTATAGAATTCAAAATTAATTCTCAGCTGTAACAGTAATAAAACTAAAGAGATCAGTACAGTGGGGCTAGATAATCAGTCCTTAGCTATTTTGTATAACACAGCACACACTAGGCAGTAAACAGTTTCAGTTGCAGATGTTACTGTGATGTTTGAATGTGCTCAACTGAAAACTAGAAGCCATTATGCTTTCTGGCTTTTGTTTTTTTTTTTTTAAATAAAATCACTTGAAGTTGTAACACCTCTGTGGCCCGCCGAGCTTACAGCATTTACAGCATATACATATACAGACAATAACAGAGGCGACCGGGGTCTGGTTCAGCTTTCCTCAATGGCCCTGGTGGATAGGAGGCTTGTCTTTGTTTGGGGGAAAGGTAAAGAACTTCTGTGTCAGGAATTGGTGGGTTAAAACATAGCTAGAATTTAAAAAGCAAAATAAGTATGCTACATTTTTTTGTAGGTAAAAATATTCCCTTCGAGTAAACCCAAAGCGCCACAAATGTTAAAATGTTAATGCAAAGTATAAAATAAATGTTATAAATATGCATGGCAATTAAATATACATGTATTTTAAATACACGTAGCAATTATACATTTCTTCTGATCACAATTACCTCAATAAAAAATCTGCATATAATCAAGCTTGCATGATAATCAGTTGTCAATCTAGGCCTGATTCCATGAAGTTCTCACTCACGCACGAGCCTCGCATTATTAAAATATCTGCTTTCTTCAGTTGTATTGCAACTTTTGTGCATTATGAATATTCTAAACCACTAAATAGGCTTTTCAGGTAAAATAATAGGTATCACAGTTTTGGCATTTGAAATCTGTAGATTTGTTTACTTTTGTTTAATTTTTTTGCCACCTCCTGGCCTAGTTTTAATATTCTATTGTTTGATTACCCCTTTCTATAGATTTTAGGGCAGCCCACATCTGACATGGGGCAAAATATTATGAACTGTTCAATCAGGCTACATACTGGGATGACCGTGATTGAGCCGATTTGTTCATTATGGAACTGCAGCCTCTTTCTGTTTTAGGTTGACTGATAACCTGCCATTGTCATTAACCAACCAGAATTTCCCTTTTCAGGTTAAAGCAAAGTACTTTTTGTGTCCAGATATAGGGGCACATTTACTAAAGGACAAAGTGGCCCCCGCAACCCCCAAAGGGCCCCCTCCTCAGTGATAGGCCCTCCTCCCCAGCAAACCCCACTGTGCCCTCTCCTTCCCCCCTTGCGGCGCATACCTACTGCGTGCTCATACAGGAGCTAAAGGCGAATTGTCACTGGTCTGCTAATTCAGTAAAGAGTGCATTTTACTGAACGTTACCTCTTTCGCCAGGCGAACTGCAAGAACGAAGCTAGATCTTCCTCAATCTGATGTCTGTTACATCATATCCTGTCTGTCAAAAATGCATTAAATTTTAAATAACGCTGGCTACTTTTCCTTTTTTTAAGCAGGATTGCCTGCAAAAGTCCTGAACTTTTTTTTTGGCTTAACATTTTTCATTTTTTGAGAACAAACGGAGGCATTGACATTCTTTTGATTTACTTCACAACTTATTTGAGTTTATCCATTTCAATGGCCCATTGGAAGTATATTAAAGTGGTTGTTCACATTAAAACTATCTATTAGTATGATGTAGACCAGGGGTCCCCAACCTTTTTTGCTCGTGAGCCACATTTAAATTTAAAAAAAGAGTTGGAGAGCAACACAAGCATGAAAAAGTCCATGGGGATGTCAAATAAGAGCTCTGATTGGCTTTTTGGTAACCCCTATATGGACTGGCAGCCTACAGGAGAGAATGTTTAGCAGGACATCTGTTTTTTATGCAAACAAAACTTGCCTCTAAGCCAGTAATTCAAAAATAAGCACCTGCTTTGAGGCCACTGGGAGCAACATCCAAGGGGTTGGAGAGCAAAATGTTGCTCGCGAGCTACTGGTTGGGGATCACTGATGTAGACAGTGATATCCTGAGATAATTTGTAGCTGCTCTTCGTTTTAATTTTTTTTCTCATCGTTTACCTTCTTGTTCAACTTTCCAGACTGGCATTTTAGCTCCTATCTGGTTGCTATGATCTAAATTATCCTAGCAACCAGGCAGTGGCTTGAATGAGAGACTGGAATATGAATAGAATAAGGCCTGAATGGAAAGATAAGTAATACAAAGTAACAATAACAATAGTTTTGTGGCTGACAGGGTCAGTGATACTGATGTGAAAGCTGAAAAGAGTCAGCTTTTTTTGTATAGTTCAAAAACAAAATAAAAAATAAAGACCGATAAACAGTTGCTTCAAATTGGCCTTTCTGTAATATGCAAAAAATTAACAAAAAGGTGAACTACCCCTTTAATAGTTCTCTTTATTTAGCTCCAGATTAGAAACAGATGGTAATACACTAGGCTAACTAGTAGTGATGGGCGAATTTATTCGCCTGGATCGAATCCACAGCGAATTCCCGCCGCGAATAAATTCGTGAAACACCAGCGAAAATTTGCCGGCGTAAAAAAACGAATGCCAGTGGCGATCATGAGTTTTTCACCATTTCTCGAGTTTCTCATAAAATGAAACAGATTCGCCCATCACTACTAACTAGTAGTTGGTGACACAAGGAGGAAATAGGGTTCATCTTTACATTCATCTAAAAGTATTAATGTGACTACATTATATCATGCTGTACAGATGCGTTAGACACATAATATCAGTGTTGTTAATTTAACCAGATGATACAACAGACAGATTGTAGGAAATAACAGAGGTCAGACAATCAAAAGTGTCCATCTATTGCATAGATCATCAAACAGGGAGTTCATCAATGAGCTCAACAGAGCATGTTGGAAAATAATCAGCTCAGCCTTGAGTGTTTAGCTACACTGATTATACAATGGAAAGCTGAGCATGAGATGACAGGCTGTGGAACTAAATAATAGGAGTTTTTAACCAACAAAGCCAAGTAAGATAGATCAATTTGCAATATTCTATTCTGGCCCTATGCAACAAAACAGAAACTTAAAAGTATTGCATGAAAAGAAGGCTCTGTATGAACTTTACAAATCAATAGACATCAGTGGTAAAATAGAATTTTTTTTCATCTATTGAGAACCTGGAGGCATACTATGTCTTGGTAATATCAGTACCAGTGGCCTATGTCTTTTTTCCATCGTCTTCATCCTGCTGAGCATGTGAAAGAAAATATGCAATATTGTGTTTAGTTATTATTTTCAAAGTAACATTTTGTTCATGCAGACTAGACATTAGATTAATAGCTTAATATGATCTGGGTTGGTAATAGCAGAAAGATGCACAGTTCATTACTTGTAGACCATTAAGAAGGTAAGTTCATGATGGTGAGCAGCTATCATTAACTATCACTCCCAGGAAGCAGACAGTAATGTCTTACTGCACATGGTAAACTCAATAAAGGTATGGGACCTGTTATCCAGAGTACTTGAGACCTAGCGTTTTCAAATTAAGGGGTCTTATTGTAATCTGGATCTTTATACCATAATTTTTTTAAACATTAAAGAAACCCAATAGAATTGATAATAGGATAATGTGTATCTTAGTTGGGATAGTTACATAGTTACATTAAACTGGGTTGAAAAAAGACAAAGTGCATCAAGTTCAACCCCTCCAAATGAAAACCCAGCATACACACAGCCCTCCATACCCTCACATAAATATATATATGCCCATATACTAACTATAGGGTTTAGTATCACAATAGCCTTTGATATTATGTCAGTCCTAGAAATCACCCAATCCCCTCTTAAAAGCATTAACAGAATCAGCCATCGCAACATCACCCAGCAGTGCATTCCACAACCTCACTGTCCTGACTGTGAAGAACCACCAACGCTGCTTCAAATGAAAGTCCTTTTCTTCTAGTCTGAAGAGGTGGCCTCTGGTGATCCTCTTTATGGGTTTTCTCTTGAAAAAAGGGGACATGATTACACTTTACAAATACATAAAAGGACATTACAGACAAATAGCATTTACCCATAAAGAGGGATCAAGTTCTTCTTTATTAATACAGAGAAAAGGAAATTGTTTTTAAAAATGTGATTTATTTTATTATAATGGAGTTTAAGGGAGATGGTCTTCTCATAATTCAGAGTTTTCTGGATAATGGAGAACATATTTTGGAGCATTGCAGTAATTTATCCATGTGCAGGTAAGCGCAAAAAGCACTTTTTAAATGTTGCACTAGTGCAGGGGTCCCCAACCTTTTTTGCTCGTGAGCCACATTTTAATTTAAAAAAGATTTGGAGAGCAACACAAGCATGAAAAAGTCCATGGGGATGTCAAATAAGAGCTCTAATTGGCTTTTTGGTAGCCCCTATATGGACTGGCAGCCTACAGGAGAGAATGTTTGGCAGGACATCTGTTTTTTATACAACAAAAACTTGCCTCTAAGCCAGTAATTCAAAAATAAGCACCTGCTTTGAGGCCACTGGGAGCAACATCCAAGGGGTTGGAGAGCAACATGTTGCTTGCGAGCTACTGGTTGGGGATCACTGCACTAGTGATGTGCTGCTGGCCTGAAACCCATTGGTCAGAAGGATTCAGACCTTACTCTCCAGGCTTCTGGCTCCGGCAGCCACCTTTTATAGCAGTATGCCTGCCCTGCCCCCTTTTTTAATGTCAATGATGGATGGGTGTCGCGTATGAGTCCATAAATGGCGGGTTAGGGTTCGGTGGGTCGAATTTTTGTCTACATGCCCATCACTACATTGTACCTTTCCATGCACATAGTAATGTAAACATAGTAAATGACCCCTAGTGAAAGGGGTTATAATTAAAGTTCACAAAATTAATAAACATTTTCATCCTGAGATGAATTACTGCGCATTAGAAAATTTCTACATTACACATTTTAAGACCTGTTAAAGGTGGCATTTTTTGTTGTTGTTGCAGAATAATGACTTTTCCAGTGTGACATTGTGTGCATCTTTTTCAGTGGAGATGAGTCACTAAATACCTTTGCACCTGTGAAAAACAAAACTAACAGCGCAGATTAGTTTACACAGAGGAAATGTTTTCACATTGCGAATATTTTCCTTTGATTACATTTCCCCATAAACTCACATGAGTTGGAAAAAATGTTCTTTAATAATTCATACTTAACCTCAGTCTAGTCTGTAGGGGCCCTAAATGAGATCTGCTAGTAGGGGGGATGAGCAAGCAGCCCATATCTTTTTTTTTTTAGAAAGGACAACTCTGAATGTTCAAGTGAAAACTTGAAAACTCTTAAAAGTTTTTTTCTGCTGTTTTGAAAAAAACCTCTGCAATTCTTGCTACATTTAAGAGTTTGGAAACCCTTAAAACTTGCAAATACACATTCATTAGAGATTTGTACAGATATTTCCATTCACAGTGAATGGAGTTGATTTCAAGCATTAAGTGTGACTTAACCTGGATGTCATTACCCTTGAGAATGTCTATGTTCAAGTTCAGGTACATGCATGAAACCCAACAAACTGTCAAAAAAAACTGGCACCACCCAGAAACTTTAATGGCTAACATACCCAAGCCCAAGGTACTTTCTGCAGATTCCTTCACAATTTTATTTTCCCCCAGATTCTCTGCACCGAATGAATATATGTGCATGGGCGGTACAGATATTGCCATAGAAATTGCTCAGGTACCTACCCAGGGAGTCACAAGAAATATGCAGGGAATAGAAATAAAATGACCTCTGTGAATTATATGCAAGTGCATTTTTCAAAGAATACGAGAATCAGTCCTGGGTCCCAGGTTAACTATTGGCATCCCTCTCATGTTTATTCACGAATTTTATTACATTACCCACTTATGGGGGGGAATGAAATTAAAGGGATCCTGTCATGGGAAAAAAATTTTTTTTTTCAAAATGCATCAGTTAATAGTGCTATTCCAGAAGAATTCTGCACTGAAATCCATTTCTCAAAAAAGCCAACAGATTTTTTTATATTTCATTTTGAAATCTGACATGGGGCTAGACATATTTTCAATTTCCCAGCTGCCCCAAGTCATGTGTCTTGTTCTCTGATAAACTTCAATCACTCTTTACTGCTGTACTGCAAGTTGGAGTGATATCACCCCCTCCCTTTCCCCCACCCAGCAGCCTAACAAAAGAACAATGACAAGGTAACCAGATAACAGCTCCCTAACACTAGATAACAGCTGCCTGGTAGATCTAAGAACAGCACTCAATAGTAAAACCCATGTCCCACTGCGCACTATTCAGTTACATTGAGAAGGAAAAACAACAGCCTGCGGGAAAGCAGTTCCCTCCTAATGTGCTGGCACAAGTCACATGACCGGGACAGCTGGGAAATTGACAAGATGGCTAGCCCCATGTCAGATTTCTAAACTGAATATAAAAAAATCTGTTTGCTCTTTTGAGAAATGGATTTCAGTGCAGAAGTCTACTGGAGCAGCACTATTAACTGATGCGTTAAAAAAAAAAAAACACGTTTTCCCATGACAGTTTCCCTTTAAAGTTGCAAAGAAAAAAACATTACGCACCAATAAGAGTTAAAATCCACATCTCGCAATGCAATATTGTTCACTAAACGGTTATTGCATTGCAAATTGTTATTGCGCATTGCGGATTATAATTGCTCACTTTTAAGAAGTGCTTGAAGGTGTCGTAATCTTTTGGAGCAAACATTGTGACTTTTTCAGTAAGAAGTTTTATTACATTGACAGCGCATTAGCGCAAACTATAAAATATGCAAACGGCCTTCCACTGGCGGAAGTGGTCGCTAAACAGTTTCAGGGTTCGCAAAAGGTATATTGCATTCGCGCAAAGTAAAATTTTTTTTTAACTTTTCGCATTGTGAATAGTTTTTGCATTACCAACGTATATTACATTCCCCTATTAGTCTCTTAAAAAATCATTTAGATATTGATCAAACTTGAATAAGGATTAATTTTTACCTTAGTTGGGATCAAATACAAGGTACAGGTTTATTACTACATAGAAAAAGGAAATCATTTTTTAATATGTATAGCAGTGTATCATTTCCAGTGTTAAAAATTATACCTGGTTCTGCTTTATTAGGATCCCATGCGTTATTTTAAATGATTAGCTATTCAATAAATATGTAAAATGGTTTCATTGCTGTATGCCTGAGAAGCAGAATAACACAACTCATGCAAATAATTTGCGCACCGACTGTACTTTCTCCATATCTGAAACTGATTTATAGCTGTTCGTAATTCCAAGCCCTTCATTTAATAACCCAGTGTTTGTTTAACCACGTGAAGAAATCCCCCAAACCATAAACATATACGTACATTTTTCTATTTAAGCAGCTTTAAAGGCGGGACTCAATATATTGCTATCTTGTGACTATACCAAGATTAAATAAAGAGAGCCTTGTGGTCTTCGCCACTGTAAGTTCCCATGAAATCAACCGCTTTACAAATGGCTCGGCATTGCACATAATAAACAGTATAGTATTTTACTGAAATTTGTTGTAAAAATAACAACCATTTAGTAAGAGCCTCATCTTAAACATATTTATGTTGCCATCAAAGTGGGGAAACATTAAAGGGACAATGGCATTAATAAATGCAAGTATTGTTCCTACATTTCAAGGAAAAAGATTCCAAAGTATTAATTTGCTTAGTGCAGGACAAGGTGCAGAATGCATTCAAAAGGGTGTAAACTGTTATACTTTCTTTGCAAACTTGTACCCTATCCCACACAATTATGAATCGGAGCAAAAAGACTTCAGTGTGCCCTATGAATACTGTTTTGTGTGTGTGCGCGCTTTCTCTTCCGGTCCCTTATCATATATTGTGATGAGAGAAATGGACAACATTAAACTCAATGGGCGTTTTTACTTGGGGCGACTTTTTGTCCAATTGCAGTCAATGGCCGTTTCTGTTTCAAGTTTTTTTCTCACTCCAAATACTGTACATTCAAGTCAACGGGCATTTTTTTCATGTGATGACTTTTGTCTCTGCAAATTTTTTGTCGTGGGGAATACTAGCCGCAGTTTTGCAAAATAATTTGCAGTATTTTTCAGTGAATCCATGTACATTATTGCGCTATATACACTGCGTGCATTTTGCTGTATTTGTGAGAGGCAGGAGGTTGGCACATGAGCAGTAAGAACAGAGCTTGCCTTCACTTAGGGTTGCCACCTGTCCAAATTTTACCCAGATACCAGGTTTTTGGAAGGGAACTGCCTGTTTGGATTTCCAAATTAGGAAATCTGGACAGGCCATTGAAGTTAATGAATTTGGGATCAGCCAACCACTGACTGCCATATCATCAGTTCAGCCCCCAACATCATCAATCCAGCCACCCCAATGACACCAGCCTGTCCCCTGCCTGTTTTCCCTGAACAGAAAAGGTGGAAGCCCTTCCTTCACCCCCTGATGCTGCACTGTGCACAATGTAGCTATTCCACTGGCCAGAAGTGCTTTGTATATAACACTAATTATCACATTCTTGTGCCCCCAAGAACAATTGCACTTCTGCCAAGGAGAATAGTGACCTCAGTATTTTTATCCACAATAAAAAAATTATTTTCTGGAGGTAACTTATAAAACCATGTTGTCACAAGGAAAACTACAAGTTGTGAGTATTTGCTTTGGGTGCTTTGGGTGACTCGGATGAGTTAAATAAGACCAGAGAGTTTCTTGACCATAGAAAGTTTCTTAAATGAATTAAGTGAGGAGTTCAGAATAAAAATTGATTAGAAGTTCATTAGACAACGTTTAAAAGTCTGAAGAGGGAAGATGTGCACTAAAGACCAAGTAGAACTTTTGAAGATTTATTTCAAGATGGGATATAAGCCAAGAACGAGGTGAACAGATAACACCATTAGGAAGCACTGGAATCTAAACATGATGATGGACTAGGTGAAACCCTATTTCACTTGCCACTAGCAATATACAGAAAGGCTGAAACAGTCAAACAGAAAGTGATACATTACATTCCAACAGTCAGAAAACACAACACCTGATGCAAAAAGAATCTAGCCCAGCACTTTTTGTAAAGCACCACTTGGGTGACTGAATGAAAACTTGCTCTCCCCTTGTTCTCACACTTTAATAAAGTTCTGATTTTGATAAATGAGTCTACTTAAAATTAATTTAAACATTATATATATCCAAGGATTCCAGGATTGAAACAAAACTTTAAACAAAACAGGGATTGTTTATCAATATATTTAAGCTGGCCAACAACGTCAAAGTCATTTCATATCTGGCCAGAGGGAGTTGTCAGGACCAAAGCAATAGGGTTAAGTCCAGATTCAAGGCACAGGCAAGGATTCAGGCAATATCGTGGTCAAGTTCTGGCAAAAGTTCAAATAGGCAAGCAGATTAGGTTCAAAGTAAGGTTCAGGCAAGAGTTCTAAGTCCAGGAATCACTATAAATGAACTAGAGCGCCCAGGAATGTTTAGCAAACAAAACCTATACTTGGGTGCTGGTTTGGCATCCTGGGTGCCTTTAAATTTCAAATTTGGCACCAAAAGGCGAGCGTCATGACGTCATCACTTCCGTCGCAACAACGTCATACCTGGCGCCGCTACACATGTGGTGGCCCTGGGCACCACCATTTTGGGAGTGTTGCCAGACAGAGAACATGCTCCTGGTAATGCTCCGGACAGCGTTCATGACACTTTGGGGCAAATTTACTAAAATTCACCTAAAATCCTACGAATCTATTCGAAATTCACTAAGCATTCGACTATTGAATGCTTATCGAATAGTTTAAGGCTATCATTTTTCTCGATATTCGATTTCTCGATGAAATTGTACGATCGGATACCGATCGTTTGATTTCACGAGAAAATTGTGAAATTTCCTTCGAGCCTCCGAAACATTCGTACAATTTGAACGATCGAGGCGTTTGATCGTACGAATGGTATTCGAGCAGGACTTAGCAAAAGAAGCCTATGGGGGGGTTCCCATGGGCTTCTATTGGTATTCGGTAGGTTCAATCTGGCGAAGTAGGCATTCGAAGGATTTTAAAATTTAAAATCCTTCGATCATCGAATTATCGAATATCCGATCATTCGATCTATTCGATAATTCGGTATTCGATGATCGAAGAGGCCAAATTTTGAATATTCGATCGGAATTCGATCATATTCGATCGAACTTTGATTCATTCATGTGAATTTTGTAAATTTGCCCCTTAGTTTGGATCAAGTACAAGCTACGTTTTTTTTATTAAATAGAAAAAGGAAGTCATTTTTAAAAATTTGTATTATTTGATTAGAATGGTCTATGGGAGATGGCCTTTCCGTAATTTGGAGCTTTCTGGATAACGGGTTTCCGTATAACGGATCCCAATACCTGTACAAGGTAATGTTTTATTACAGTAAAAAAAGAAAATCAATTTTAAAATTTTGAATTATCAGATTAAGATGGAATCTATGGAAGACTGCCTTCCTGTAATTTGTTGCTTTCTGGACAATGGGTTTCTGGATAATGGGTTTCCAGATAATGGATACCATATCCGTACCATTAAACACAGGGATGTGTTTGATTTCATGGAGTCTGCCTTATAAAATGGGAAATCCTGTATCAATCATAGTAAAGCTATGGGTGCAGAATGGCTCCTCAAAACTGGGCTGTAAATGAGCAACCACAAACAGTATTGAGGAGGGTTTATCTTCCCTTTAGGCGTTGATAATCCATAGAAATTCAATAAACTCAATCAACTACTGCCAATAGGGAAATAAAGACATATTGACACAAAAGTATCTAAGAGAATACTCTATTAGGGGAAGCTTGCCATGTTCCGCAGAGACCTAGATAAATTATCTCCCCACAAGAGGATAAAGAGAGGACACTCACAATCAGATACTTAACACTCCTTAACAATTATGGAAATTTTTGTTCTTTCTGGTAGGAAACATATGATTTTACTGCTCTGTTTGAAGTTTGCTTCCAGTGCCCTCTGAAAGAGGTGCTTTTATCTACTAAAGATACAGTACAAATCATCATTGGTTTTATCTCAGCTGGAGCTGCCTCTTTTCTAAATGAGCTTACTCTGTGCAGCTGCCCGTCATCCCTCGCACCAACTCTTTCACCAGAGCCAGATTTAAGCCTTTTCTTCTGCTCTTTGTTCCTTTAGCTCAGTGAAGTAAACAGCAGGATTGATCTTACACTACGTTTTGGTATTGTTCCAAGCTCTCATCAAAAGACATGGGCTGGGAATGCAGTGACTGGAAAAAAGGGGAAGACTAAAATCCACTTTTGCTTCTTTGTGCCTTTTAGTGTGCAGCCAAATGTCCCTAATCTGGGAGCTGCTACACTGACTGCCCATCGTCATGCAAATGAGTCAGCAAGTCATTTTTTCTGGATTCCTTCTTAAAAAGTAGCAGAGCTGAAATCCAGTAAACAAGAAATTTATTATGAGTTGCATATTGGCAGCACCATAATGCCGCCTGCTTAATGTTTTCTACTAGTTTTTAGCTTAAGCTTCATAATATAGGGAACAATGTACCCTCGGCCCCTTCGTAGGTGGTACATTATTTTCAATAATGTAAGAAGACAGTAGTTCCCCCATAATTACAGCAAAATGGTAAAAAAAAGTGGTAAAAATGTTAAAAGTCCAGATGCCGTAATTTCTGACAATATGAGTCAAAAAGGCAATTGTGCATATGTTGCAATTTCGCTGTACATATTGATACAAACCATTGTGGAAGCCCTGGAGCTACTGCCAGCTTGAAGGTGCCATTAGTCCTGGGCAAGGGTGGACTGGGCTGTTGGGACACTGGGAGAATATCTGATGAGCCACAGTGACTCACCCACTCCATCACCCAGAGTAGCCCCATTTACACCCCCGTAATGGTCCGGTCCGACCCTGCTCCTGGGTCCCTCATTGTTAATACACACATACAATTGGCTGATGGCCATGTCATTAACTTCAATGCCCTGTCCAGATTTCCTAATTTGGGAATCTGAACAGGCACTTTTCACCCGGACAGCCCTTCCAAAAACTGAGCTGTCCAGCTGAAATCTGGACAGGTGACAACTCTAGTCAGTCAGTGGGACGTGGCAACTCACTTTTTCCCCAATGGGAAAGTAACAGGCTCTAACCTGTAATGAGGAATGCCATTACATTGCACAAAGCCCACCATCATGGATCATCATCTATAAGTGAGCATAATAAAAAGACATTGGTAGGTGAGTGGTGTTGGTGTTTTAAGAATATGAGAGAATTTTTCTGATGAGAGCATATTCATGGTATGTTATCATGTCATGATATATTATATTGAAACCTGCCTTATGTAGCAGTAACTGAATATTAAAGAATTGCTCCTTATCCACTTTCTTCTTCGCGGTACCCTGCGGGTTGTTCGTAGAATTTCTGGGTGCGGGTATAGAAGCGGGCCGGTGGTTCTGCAGGTTGGCGGGTTGAGGGTCGGGTCGCGGATCCTTGCCATAGCGATTTTTACTCCTTTTTCTGAGCATGTCTACTACTGATGATGTCACTTCCGGTTTACAATGACAGCACTTCCTGTTTTACTCCTTTTTTTCTGATCGCGGCTACTTCCGATGAGGTCACTTCTGGGTTACAATGACAGCACTTCCTGATTCTTGATGGTCAGCGGGTCGTGGGTCCGGGTGGCGGATTGCGGGTTGCAGGTACAGGTCGGGTCGCGGGTCCAAGCGGGTAAGAATGCGGGTCGCCTGTCCGGGTTGCGGATTGCGGGTAGCGGGTATGGGTCCCAAAAAATGGACCCATGCAGGACTCTATCTGCCTGCTCTTTGAAATTTACTACACTGCTGTACCATTAAAACAATGTTGCATTAGTCAGTTCTACTCCAGCCCACACTCTAATAACCACAATGCCTTGCATGCACTGTAATTGGCTATTTCTAAATTTTATAAAGAGAATTGTGTCTAGTTTGTCCCCTGTGCTCTAGTGTTACATGTTGTAACCTGTTTATAAGGTTATACATTTTGACTCCCAGCATTATTTCCAGTAGTGATGTTTTTTAAAGTGGTGGTTCATTTTATGTTAACTTGTAGTATGTTATAGAGTGACCAATTAGAAGCAACTTTTAGATTATTCTTAATTTTTTATTTTTATAGTTTGTATAGTTTTGGAATTATTTGCCTTCTTCTTCTGACTCTTTTTGGCTTTGAAATGGGGATCACTGACCCCATCTACAAAACAAATTCTCTGTTAGGCTACACATTTTTGTTATTGCTACTCTCTGATTCTCCTATTCATATCCCAGTCTCTTATTCAAATCAGTGCATGGCTGTTGGGTATTTTGTACCTTAACAACCAGATTATTGAAATTGCAAACTGGAGAGTTGCTGAATAAAAAGCTAAATAACAAAAAAAACACAAATAATAAAAAATGAAATGAAAATATCACTTCCACTTGGCACGCACACCACGACTCAAGGGTGAGCACCGTGGGCCAAGGACGGGGAGCTATACCCATGGTCCACTAATTAATTAAAAAGGACTTGAGCTTACGTAAAATAAATTATTAAGACATTTTCATTGAAATATCACTCTCTACATCACACTAAGGGGCTGATTTACTAAGGGTCGAATTTCGAAGTGGAAAATGCTTCGCAATTCGACCCTCGAATTTTTTGATGGCCATTTTCGATCGAAAAATGGTCGTATTTGATCGAATGAAAATCGTTCGAATCGTTTGATTCGATCGAACGATTCGAACGATTTTCACCAAAATCCTTCGAATTCACAGAATTCAGAAAAGTTCTGTGAGGTCCCCCATAGGCCAAAATGGCTTTAAGCTGCTGAATAGTCGAATTTTAAGTATTTTTAAAGGGCCAGTACTTCAAAATTCGAATATTCATTTTTTTTTCAACTCAAATTTGGGGCTATTCTTTAGTCGAAGTAGCCCAAAATTAATTAGAAATTCGAATTTTATTCAAATTTAAATTCGACCTTTAGTAAATCAGCCCCTTAAAGTTAACTAGAAAGTAAACAAAGCACTTCAAGATATCCAAACTCCAGGACTCACTTAAGTGGTGCTCAATCTGGGAACCCTAGTGCTCAACAGTTACTGTATATATGTTGGTAATGGTTTGAATTCAGATGGCACACACACACACACACAGCAATGGTGCTTAAATTACGTGGTTTATTCGGATCTCTGGTGCAGAGATCCGAATAAACCACGTAATTTAAGCACAATCAAATACGCCCATTACCTAGAAAGTAAACAAACCCTTTCATACTACTGAAATTATTGAAAATAATTCCAATTGGGGTTGTCACCTTTCAGGTGATGAGAGCCCAGGAAGGGAGGGGGTGATATCAGGAGTGGGTTGGGTGATATTTTGGGGGCATAGTTTTGAAAAAAGAGGCAAGGCTATGTTGGCCAATGATTGGCTGACCATTTTGTCATTTGATGCAGAGTCCTGTCTTGTTTTCTGACCCCTTTAATACTACTGGAATTATTGAAAATAATTACTATTGGGGTTGTCACCTTTCAGATGCTGACAGCCCAGGAAGGGAGGGGGTGATGACAGGAGTGTCTTGTGTGATGTAAGGGGCAGACTTTTAAAAGAAGAGGCGAAGCTAGGGCATGGTGGCCAGTGACTGGCTGACCGGCATGTCATTTGATGTCTTGTTTAGTTTTATGACCTGACCCTTTGTTCAGGCAGATTGAGCTGGACAGATTGGTTTTGTAAAGGGCTATTTAGTTCCAAATCAGACAGGTGGCAACCCTATATTCTATTGGTGTGATTTATTAAGAAACCCAACATTGCACTAAAGGTATGTGTTTTTACGTGTGGCTAGTGATAGATTTATGCCACGCATATTACTCTAAATTTTTGCAAAAAAATATAAAAGGGGAAATGGACCAAGAAAACTACTAACTAGTACTCAAGGAAGTATGTTCTTACTACAAAATACACTCAAAAACAAACATAGGGATATGCTGTTACATTTATTTACTTTTTAACTTTAGTAGACACCAATTGACACTGAATCCCCTAAAGCTTCAACATCGAACCTCATTTGCCAGTTTTCTAACTAATTCTTCACTATATTAAAATCTCTTTGCAAACTGGAAAAATCCTTCATGGAACCTATAGTTTTGTACAATACATTATTATTGATAACCATAGAGACAGTACTTGCTGCGAAATGCCAACCTCAAATTAAAAAGCAAAGAGTGAGGTACTCCACTAACAGCACTGGACCAACTAAAAAAGTTCAGTTGCAGACACTCTTTGTAATCATCAGGCAGTTCTCTAGTTCAAATATCATGTACCAGACCAGTGTTACTTCAGTTAATCGGTATCCTTGTGTGTGGTACTGTATCAAATGCTTTAACACAAGCAGATCACATCCACTGCAACCACAAGCTCTAGGATTCTGCTTACCTCCTTATAGAAGAAAGTAAAGTCTGCATTTTCCCTTGTAGTCAGAAGTAATGTATAGCAGGATAAGTGCTCGTCTGGGGACAGTGTAAGCACTACTATCTTCCTCAACTAGCTTCCCAAACACCTGAAAGGGAAGTGCCACAAGTCACCCTTCATAGGTAATCATCACCCACAAAAGCCCACTGCAGTTTTTTTGGGCAATGTATGTTACTACTGGAGCTACCCAAGTCAATGTGTAGCAGTCTAAAGCAAAAGTCCAACCAATATTGTATGTGAATAATTGCTTTTGGATTACTGCATTACAGAGTATGGCTACAATTAGCTAGCATTTTACAAAGCCGTATGGTTTTCTCCAAAAGGTCACTTATTCCATAAAGTGCTGTAAACTGCAAACCATGCATATAAAAAGTAAGGTCAAATTAAGCAAGCTTCAGTTGTTATTGGTCACACTCCCTATTAAATATTTATTTGCTTGTGAATGACCTGGTTCTTGCACTCTCAACTACAATTATGGACACACAGAATAATTGCACAGTACCTGCTGTATGTATAAGAAGAAAAAAGAATGCATTAAAAATAAATTCCTCTTATACAAAATGCATAATTAAGATGATAAATTATTGTAAGGTATGATATTGGCATTTTAATCTGAGGGAAAGTGCAATCTGAGATGCTCAATTATACTTGGAATTTTTCCACTACATTGTTATGAATAAATAGAAAGAATCAGTGGCAGTCTGTGATATTATTAATTGTAACTAATGTTGAAGGTGCATGCACCATATCATGAAATTGAGAATCATTGTTAGCAACTATATTTCTTGGTAATTAAGACCCAGACTAATGATGCAAGTTTTCTTCAGCATGATTTTCATCTGATTATAAGACTGCTTCATTAAGAGCACTCAGACTAACGAGCTGTAGCTGTAATAAAGTAATTTTCTGTCTTGTGTTCTGATTGATAAAGAGTTTCTATAGCTAAAAGGAATTGAAAATATAATTATAATTAGAAATGGCTGAATAAAGTTGTTACAGGATTGCTGAAGGGTAGTGCAATTGACACCATAATGTTTTTTTGGAAGGAGCGCATTAGAATGAGTCTGTCAAAGGTAACAAACTCAATCGGTATCAATTAAACATAAGGTTGTTGATCCCATAAAACAAACATTAAGGCTAAAATAAAGTGAGAATTTGCTGCATTGGGGGAAGCACAGACACAGAGTTTGTGGTTTACTCTCATCCTCACATTCTTCACACATGAAGTAAAGCTTATAAAAAAGCTTTTCCTCTTCATTTATAATGAATTTGGCTCGGCCATATGTTATACAAATATCTTTTTGATTAAGATGCCTTTTTAAGCAGATGCTTTAATTTCGCACATTTTTCTCATAAATGTGTAAAAAATAAAGTGGATTTGTTTCATGGATTTTGTTCTGTTCCTGCAATGTGTCCATTTTTAAAAAAATATTGTTGAGTTCACAACAAGCCTAAATAAATCTAATTCCCTCTTTAAGGAAGATGCTAATATTTCTGTCCATTAAACCCTTTAATTATAAAATTTGCATTGAAAATTGTATATATACATATTTTTTGGCAAGTGTCAAAGAAAACCAAATGTCTTTTTTTATTCCAATCTTGGAGTCTGGAAGGAAAAACAAATTGCTTAGAATACGCTACTGCTTTCTTAATGTAGTCTCGGCAGATGAGAGACATAAACATTCCTTGAAGCTTCTGAAATAGATTTCTTGAAACAATAATTTTACCCATTTAGACACAGATAAACATTTTACCCAGATAGGATTTTTAAACAGGCTAGCAATATGAATTTTATGCTAATTAACGGCTTTTAAGCATTACACATTGATTTGTTCTGATGTTCTAGAATGTTACTGTTTTAGTAGTTTTGCATGATGCCAGAAAGTATGCTTTTGAGATACCATTAGAAAGATTACATTTAAAAAAAAGCTGCTTTTTATTGGTTGCTCACAGAAAATGTTAGCAGTGATTAGTTACACAATCTTACATTAACCTGTAAATTAAAATTCCTTGGTGCAATTTGATGGCTGATTTAATTTTGTCTGTCTTTGTTTGCTGCAGGCTAATTCCATTATGAATTCTTTATACAGTCTTTTCCCTCAATGATTAGCAGCTTCTACTCAACTTCTGATTACTATTGTACACTTAGCACTACATAAAACTAGGGATTAATATTCCCCCAAAGAATTGTTGCTATGGATCTGATCTCTTCTTTCTCAGAGATGTTACTGCAGCTTCAATGGTCCATAAATTATGATCTCTAGTGAATTATCAATGAGAGTGAACTTGGCTGTACAAGCTAAAGAGAACAATGTAATTTGTAGAGGAAGACATCATTAATAAACATTTTTTAATTTATACATTAGATTATATTTGTTTTGTACAGCTTTCTCCACTCAATCCAATTGTTTTACCAAGACAGAATATTAACAGTATATAATATTTAATTGTGATTAGTGAATATTTTTTCACAAATAATTTAAGTACTTTTATTACTTTTCACAAATAATTTATTGCAATTCATTTACCCCCAAGTGCAAAAAATGGACTCAATTCACCTTCTCCTTTTTATTTGGACTTGAATAAATGCTTCCATTAATACAGTACTGTCGCTGTTTAGCAGCACTATGTTCATGTGTTGGGATGCCCCCCAACTGCTAGCGCATGTATCATTGAGAAGTTAGGGAATGCCCTCTGGTGCTGAACTTTGCACCTAGTTACAAATTTCCAATCTGGTGTTAGGAACAGAGGGCAGCCAGGTCCAAGCACTTTTCAAATGAGCACTAGGGGGTACGCTTTTGCACTCCTCAGTGCTTTGAATTAAATTATCCCTATTATTTCTGACTGAGTTCAAGAAACAAAAAAAGCAGTTTAATTTTCTAATGAATAAATAGATGTAGATAAAGAGATGCTTATATGTAGTTATCTTGCTAGCTATGTAGACAGGCCACCATCCACATAGAACAGGATTATTACTGCCTAATAGTAAATGCAGTCATAAAGACATTATGCTGTGCTCAATGCAGTATGTAGAGTAGCAGAAGTCAGAGTAGTAATTGCAACTTCAGATCCAGGCGGAAGGTATTTAAAATTTTTTAAAATCTTCACAAATAAATTGGTGACTTATCAATGTTCAAATGCAAATTTTTGTTGGGACTCGAATTTGAATTATTCTTTCAAAAAAGCAAATGTATGATATCTATTAAGTGCAAAAAAGTCATAAAGCTTGAATATAAAACCTTGATATCTAAAAGCTGCCAAGTTCTTGTAAAAGTTTCTACAGCAAATGTAAATGGTTTTTCAATATGAGTTTTTAGAATTTTTTCGACCAATTTAAAATGAAAAAAAAGTATTTGAGGAATTTGAATTTTTTTTTCAATTTGATTTTTTGTTTGATTCACATTTATTCAAAAAGAAAACCTCTACCATTACACAAACTTTAATTTTGATAAATAGACCTTTAAGTGCCATGATTACAAGTTTAATATTTTGTATGTAGTTTACGTTAGTTGAGCATTTCTCCCAAATGGCTGCCCTTCATCACTGCTTAAGATTGCAATGTCACTGCTTCTATTCTTGTTCATCTGTGACTGGTGACAAGCTAATTATTTCACCAAGCATGGATTCATGGTGAAACTCTGCATTTTTTGAGAAACTGCAGCAAAAATTCTCTGCCACAAAAAAGTCGCGAAGACAAAAATGAGGCACAAAAGTTGTCCATTGACTAATGCATTTGGACAAAAAGTTGATGAAACAAAAAAAGCCACCAAGACAAAAAAGTCTCCACAAGAAATAAAGCTCATTTGGGGATTATAACAAAAGTCAGTAACAGAAAAAATATTCACAATGCGAAAGTTATGCCAGTGTGCGAACAAATTTTCATTTGTGTAAATTTAGTACAGCTTTTGCGAACCCAGAAAATGTTTTGCAACCACTTCAGACAGTGGAAGAAAGTTTGTGAATTTTATAGTTTGTGTCTTAAAAGTAGGCAATGCGCAGTTAAAATTCACAATGCACAATTCAAATTCGCAATGTAATAACAGTTTAAGGAAGAATATTACATTGCGAAATGTGAATTTTTATTCTTATTTGTGCAAATTCTTTTGTTCTTTGTCACTTTTATTACATTTCCCCAATTGACTTTAATTGACTTTCACAAACTTTATTTGCTCATCACTATTTATGACTGTTCAAGTTTTCAGAGGTGATTTGAGAGCTATTATATCAGTGGCAAATCATTTGTTTTTTGTAGTTTAAAGTTAATTGTAAAGTTTTGATTGATATGTAAAAAGATATCCAATAAGATTCTTTTGTTGACTATTTCAGGTTTCTTGGATTACCAGATATACTGTATTAAGAGAGAGAAGAAACTTATTGCCAAATTGTAAAACCAAACTTCAGTAGATCATTGAGCTTATTACATTTTTTGCAAAATTACAGAATTACAAAATCTTCTAATGATGGAGAATGAATAATGGTATGATTCCATTCAAAGCACATTGACATCAGATTCTTCCATTCTTTATATGATTGATTATTAAACCATTTTGTTGCTATTAGTGTTCCCTGGGAAATGTACACCGCAAAGTTCTTGATTTGGAAAAACTAAGACTGTGGAGGTCAAAGAAGAACTTTAATTGAAAGAAGCTCAGTTCTGTCTGTAAGGTAGGAGCACATTTCTGAAAGTGAAAAAAAAACTGAATTCTACAGAACATTTGATAAGTGTGAAATTGGAGAATGTCTAATAAAAAGTGGCTGTCCTCATAAGTGATGACAGATGTGTATTGTGTGAGGCCAAATTAGATGGCTTGTGATGAAGCAATAAGGAAATATCTCAGAGGGGTAGCATTAATTTTGCAGCAGAAACCTCAATGGAGAAAGGTGGGACAGACTGGCAGCCAGAAGTCAAAGTCATAGATAAATGTGCAATCTGAAGTGTTTGGTGGCTGTAGATTGATTTTTGGTGAGAAAAAAGTTTGTAGAATGTTAGAAAAATAAGAACTAGCACACTACAGTATGTCCTTCATTAGATTTCCTACAACACCACATCTGCTGCACTTGGTCTACAATCTATTCAACATGAGTAGCTGCTATTTCATGTAATTTTAGCAAACTGTTCAAGGATCCATGTACCCGTGTTACCCAATATGCATATGATCCAGTCTAGTGACATTTTATAACCCACACCCACCTTAATCTGTCCCTTTTAAAAAGCTGGCTCTGACCTGGATGAGGTTGGGAAGGGAATTTAACAGATTAACCTAATAAAGCTCATCCTGCCCCCT
>CM044440.1:24346240-24365526 GCA_024363595.1 Xenopus borealis | reverse complement strand
TAAAACACATATTTGGGGGAGGGGGCTCTGGAGATATGAAAAGAATATAATCAAACGTAAAAAGATTTGGAAATCACAAGTGTAAACTAGAATGTGCAAATAATTCCACAGAGTTCCATAACTTCATAGCTGTCACTGTAGAAAAAAACCCTTTCCACAATTTAAGATTAAATCTCATTGTAAATCTATATAGATGCTCCAATGTCTGGCACATCAAATTGTGTATTGTACATTCCCCCCTTCTCCAGTTTTAATGTGAGTTTCTCTTGACTTTTTCTATTTCATTTAAATTTGTTTTAAGTATTGGAGACCAAAACTGTGCTATATATTCTAAATAGGGTATAATCAGTGGTTTGTAAAAGGATAACAATATCCCTCCCACCCCCTAAATCTATACCCCTTTTTATTACAGGACAATACATTGATGACCTTTCCTGCTGCTGACTGGCATTGCTTGCTACAAGGACCTCTATGTCTTTCTCCATCAAGGATTTACCCAATATAACCCTATCAAGAGTATAAATAACTTGATTATTTTTAAATCCCAAATGCATAACCTTGTCCAGTTTCCTGTCTTGATTCATGTAGCTCTCCTTGTTTGACCTAGGCCTGTTCTTTGGATTCATCCTTGTCTTTAGCATTCCCCGACCTAGGCCTGTTTGTTGGACTTTCCTTGTTTGCTGCCAGCCCAGACCTCTGCCTATATTACAGACTTGTTTGCTTACAGTCTGCCTCTGACCACTGGCCTTGTAATAAGTACTTTCTGATACCTTACTATAACCCTTGTTTGGTTACTGTCTCTTTAAATAGCAATTTAGCAATCCAGGGGCCCTGAGTCCCTTTTGCATATGAAAAGTACTGGGAACTGGAAATTACAGCGTAGTGCCTCCACCTATTGAACACACCTCAGGGGGATTCCACTAGGAATGATAAAACACATACAGTTTGCAAATAAAACAAATATAAACTTTATATAAACTGTAGTAAAACTTGGGCAAACTAATAAACCATGCACTCCTACACTGGGGACACGTGGGACAATACCTAAATCACTATTAGGTACTTAACTGATGCTCCAACACAGTCCTTTTTAATATCAAAGTCCCAATCCTCCGGAAGGGGTTAATAAACAAACAGTTCAAATGAAATGTCCCTTCCCCAGAGCTCTTATTCCCCAGGTAGTGTTACCATTTCCCAAAAGTACCTCTCCCTTTGGAATTTAGCATCAGCTCCCACATGGCAGGTAAATTTAAAAGATCTGTCTTCACTTTGTAGCTCCACGCTTGTATCCTTGCCAGTATCTTCCCTTGGGGTGCCCAGCCAATCGGATCACTCTCCAGCCTGTAACTGGGCTGGATGATGTCATAGGCAGAAAAACAGGGAAAGGATTTATCTTGTCCCCTATATTACATTAACCCTGCTTTATTGTCTTCCTTCATTAATAAAATCAACTTAATAACATGTCCCCAGCATTATCATCAAATACCAACTTTACCCTTGTTATGCAGCACATAGATTCCTATCTGCCAGCCATCTGACCACACATGGTTCTTCCTGACAGCCATCTACTCAGACGGCTTCTTACACCTTTTATATCAGATGTATCATTGGGCTCTGGTATAAAACAAATACCCAATAGGCTGGGGACACTGTTTACACTAGTTTTCTAGACTATTTGTTTTTACACTACCACCAAGTTAAAAGTAATGGTTGTGCACTTAGAAGAACATGAACATGAAAAAATAACAGTAAGAATTTAGTATTGGAAGATGGGCACCGGTCAGTAAAAAGTCAAGATTTAAGAAGAAAAACTGACATGTTCCTGTAAAAACCTGGTGGTAAAGCAGCAAGGAACTGAAATGTGAATACACTCATTTAAAGCATGGGTCAGAACAAGAGGCTAATACAGTTGTATCCTTTGTGCAGCAAAAGGTTTCTCCCTACCTATAAACCATATATGTATTAGGAATGATCCAGTATTGAATTCATTCAGAATGACTGCAGCTATAAAACAGTTGTTTTATATAGACATAGCTCATATGAATGTAGTAACATAGTAGAACAGTGTCCAGAAGGCGCAGAGTTTCATTTGAAGATGGAACTCTTTTTATTAGAAGAGGAAGAAAATGAGGTGACGTCATTCTCATCAGAGTGATCTAGCACCATGTGGCACTAAACAGAGACATAAAAGCTTGAAATCAGCCACTGAAAACTGGGAGAATATAAGTTTGATGCAGTTGAGGCTGTGGTGTGGGCCAAGAAACAATAAGAACCATATGTTGTAGTCTGTATTCCTCCTCTGTCTTAATAAGGGTTGGCTTCCTTGTGGGATGTTATTAATGCTCACCTTGTGATGATTTATAGCTTAAATAAACTCAGATGACATGAGTTTTACATTGTGTTCATATGATGCTATAGCAGTAACAATCCTAGAAACTATCTCATTGAATTATCTCAATAAATCCAAAAGAGCTCTCAGGGTATAATTTCAGTTTATTTAACGTTAGCTCCATCTTGCCTGCAATGGATATCTGAAATCCATCACATGCCATGCTCTTGTATTTTTTTTTTATAAAGCCATTCAGTTTGAAAGTATAATAAAAATGTACATGGTCTTTTTTTCCGTCTTCCTTTTAAATACCATGATTGCATATTAGTACTAAATATGTAATATTCTTTTGTAAGAAACATTTAACTATCATTTCTCTAAAGGTGCTGTAAAGGTAAAAATGATAATTAAATCTTATCTCAAGTGTAATTTTATGATTATACAGCCCCTTTTCCCTTGAAATCTGTTTCTAAAATTGTTTGGGGTTATCAGGGAGTCTCATGTGCATAGCTATAAAGGAAGAGCTAAAACCTGCCTTGTAACCCAATTATTTTTATATTGGAAACTGAACAAATTCCCATGCAAGAATATGTTTTGTTTTCTCATTCTGTTTTATGTAGGAGAAAAAGCTAATCAAAAAAGCTTTGCCCCAGGAACCAAACAATTAAATGTGTTTAAATAAAAAGTGATTTGTAGTTAAGATGAATTTTGTTATTAAAAGTTAGCAGGATGGTGACTTACAGTAGGTTTTACTTTAAACTTTTACTTACTTATCAGAAATATTTATACAGCATTCTTATATGTAATAATCAATTGTTGTAAATGTTTCTGTAATATCTTGCTTTTGTTTAAAATGTTTTATATGAAGAAGCATTATTTTGGGCAGCTGGTTTACAAGTTTATGCATTGACATTACATACAAGATCATCTGAGAGCTGACAGCAGACATGGATATTAACTGGGGAATATGTATAGTTTGAACAACAGATCCCATGCCTGTAGCATACAATTTTTTCTGACTACACCAAAAAAGGCATTATAATGGGATTCCGGATAACGGATTCCATACCCAAGCTGACTTAGTCAGGAAAAGTGTTTAAGTAATACTTTTTAGCGAAATATAATGTAACTGTTGCCACAGGGTGCTTTCCTACTGGTTATCAGGTAAACCTGGGAATTCTTCACTCACTTTGGATGAGAAAAGCTGGAAAACTGGGATCTTACAGCACAGTTCCTCCACTTAATTACTGTATTATTACAGAGAAAAATTAAATCATATTTAAAAAGTAGAATTATTCCCTGAAAAATGGTCTATGTGTTTTGGCTTCCCCATAAAATCTGGATAATAGATTTACAGAAAAGGCATCCCATAAATGTTTTTAACCTAAGCAGCTCCCCTAACAAAAGTATTTTGAAACTACACTCGTAGAACTGCTGTGAACGTAAAGAAGCCATGCAGTTGAATAGTATTTTGATAATCATAGGAATGCACTGTCTATAAATTGGAGGATACATTTGGAAATTTGGAGGATAAGTAAAATCTGAAACCAAACCACCTGGTTCCATATGTTGGTTTGTCTGTAATATGTAAGACAAAAACTGTTTCAATATATTGATTCCAAATTGCAAACCAGTTACTATTTGTGAATTCTCTAGATCACATTCACAGTACGTAGCATTTGACATTGTTAGCATTGTTTGCAATAGACATTAGCAAGTTCAGCGTTGTGCAACTAATTTGTGTAAATACAGCTTTTACACAGCAGAATTGTACATGCAACACATTCATAAACATAAGGTTTATTTTACACGAGTGCTTTTTCATTAAAAAAGGCACATTTTTACATAAGAGTCTTAGGGGTCTATTTATAAAGTTCTAAAACATATTTTAAGGTATTGGTGTAAAACAGTGATTTTTTTTATTGTATTTGGTTCATGAATCTCTTTTAGAGCCCCCACTTAGTTTAGATTACAAATATCTGCTGTATCTGCCATTCTGCAATAGCTCTAAGTATATATAGCATAATATAAACAATTCATCCATGCTATAATTGACCTCAGGATCATCATGATTTATAGACATACTGCCCAAATATGTCCCTAATTGCCTTTCAGGCTGAGCCTCTGCTTAGAAGACTCTGAAGCTAGCGCCACAATTTGGGATCTACAAGTATAAAAACTTACATTTTTTTCAGGGGATCACAAAAGAATGAGGCCACAAAAGAAGGACCCCCACTTTACATTTTTTCAGGGGACCAGAAAGATATGGTGTAAAAATCAGCAAAAATGCAAAATCAGGGGAATTAAATAAATTATTCATAATATATAAACGGGGCCACAAAAGAACAATTAAAAAAAAGAGGGAACATTTTGAAAAACAAAAATCACACTATTTAGGGTTATGGAACGCATCCAATTTGGCAAGATGTGTATTTATTTTTATGCATACAATGACCCCACTATTACAAATTAAAATCAATAGGCCAACTTCAGGTGGCAAAGAATCTGTAGCAAGGGGACCAGGAACAATTTTTTTATGGTATCTTCCTTCGAGAGAACTGTCAAAATATGGCTTATGTTACATCTGTATATGAACTGTGTCAAGTACCAAAATGCAAATATAATCTAAAAAAAGAGGCAAAACCAAGTTACTTAGTGCATAAATCAGAAATTCAACAATGTTTCATGCTAATTGGCCACGGCCCTCTCTCACACTCCTTGATGAGAAAAAAAAATGTTTAATGTAATTTATGAAAACATTCAAAGGAAAATAATTGGTGTCCTTCCACTAGCTGGTGTATCTGTTTTAATATGTTGCACTGGCCTGTACTGATTATGGGAAGTCTTAAGCTATAACACATGCACTTCTGAGAGTTGTTATATGGCATCAAATAAATTTAGGTGGCAGGGTCATTTATATGGTTTGGATGGCACTGCATATGCTCTCAGCCCCAGGGGAATCCATTTTCTACACACACACACACACACACACACACACACATATATATATATATATATATATATATATATTGTACAAGGACACAGAGTTCCATAAATGTTTAATATTTTTAGTGTTCAAGTAGTAAATATTTCAGTAGTAAACCTTTAACAAGTCTATGTTTTAGGACCTGTTTTTCAGTAAAATCTTTGTGCATCTCCTAACTAACTTGGAGGCTTTTAGGTATAAGGTAAAGCAAGGCATATCTTACATTTCTAAAATACAGGTGTGGGATCTGCTATTTGGAAACCTTTATCTAGAAAGCTCTGAATTACAGAAACAACGTCTCCCATAGACTCCATTTTATCCAAATATTGAAAAAATATTAGTTTATTCTCTGTAACAACAAAATAGTACATCTTACTTGATCCCAACTAAGATATAATTAATCCGTATTGGAAGCAAAACCAGCCTATTGAGTTTATTTAATGTTTACATGGTAGAGTTAAGGTATGAAGATCCAAATTAAGGAAAGATCTCTTATACAGAAAACCCTGAGCACTCTGGATAACAGGTCCCACGTTTTTCACCAAGTAGGAATTGCAGACCTTAAATATGGTAAATAAAGAAAAAGATGAAGCCGCATGTAATGCTTCACACCAGATGAACTTTATGAGCATAAAACCCTGGCCTGGTGGTGTGTAATTTTAATCAAATAATTCAAAGGTTTAAAAATTATTTTCTCTGTAATAATAAAACAGCACCTTGTACTTGATCCAAACTAAGATAGAATAAATCCTTACTGAAGGTAAAACAATCATATTAGGTTTTAATTAATGTTTACATTCTGTCTTAATAGTCTAAAATTATGTAGATCCAAAGTACAAAAATATCCTTTATGCAGAAAACACCAAGTCCCAAGGATTCTGGATAACAGGACCCATATTTGTAGTAGGCTTTCCAATACTTATGTTTGTTTTATACATTTTTATCATACATTGTGTCTCATGAAAGTTGTCAGAAATGTTCATCCTTTAATGCAATCCATTATATTAACTGATCTATTACAATGTTTGCATATTCAACAAGAAAGACATTTGTGAAATGGCTGGTAGAAATTGTGAAGCCAATTATCTAATCGCTCCTACATGTAACCAGGAATTGTGTTACTGAAGCCAAATAGCACCCACGTGCTAAGCACATGCAGTTCCATGAGTCAGAGAACTAAATAACTGAAAATGAGTTTGAGCCACTATAGGATCTCATAAAAGTATTCCAAAAATTCCTTTATCTTATATATTTTTGTAGGTACAATTATAAGATCCATTATCTGGAAACCTGGTAAACAGAAAGCTTTGAATTACAGAAAGGCTGGTTTCCATAGACTACTAGTGATAAAAGAAAATTGATCCAAACTATTACGTAATTAATCCTTATTGGAGGCAAAACCAACTTATTAGGTTTATTTAACATTTATGTGATTTTCTGGTAGACTTGAGGTATGAAGATCCAAATTATGGAAAAAGCCCAGATCCCAAGCATTCTGGATAACTGGTCCCATACTGTACCTGTAATTTCTATGTCATTTGGTACAGTCTATTTCAGATTATGTCCATGGTTATAAGTCATTTCCTATGATGTTGTCATAAATTGTGCTCTACTGTCAGAATTTCACATTTGAACAAAAATCTCTTAAAAGGGGCTAGTCTATTGAATTTCTGAGCATCAAATATCCTTTGTAAGTAGGGTTGATGGAGCACAAAATGGAAAGTCAATAGATTAATTTAATCTGGTGACACCAAATGAAAAGATGCTGAGGTCTTAAATGAACCAAGAAGAACAAAGTATCCAAGTAACAGCGAGCCTGAAGAAGGACAACTCATGTGTGACATTGACTTTGGCCAAAGCAGTGAGATGCACATTGCTGACTAGTGAATCCCTATAACTCCATTTGGCTCTGAGCAATGCGCATTATTCATTGAAATAAAAGCGACACTGTGATAATAGTATGTAATGCTTTAGACTTATAGTGTGTTTAAAATGTTTAGGGGAGGACACAGTACTCCATTCAATGCTTAGACTTTGTTGCATAATCATCATTCTCAAGTTAAAGTGCATTAAAGATAAAACAAACATACCACAAATAAAATGAAAATATGCCAGTGTACTCCTATTGTAAATGAAAAGGCCATTAGAGTTCATGTCTTACTGTACATGGCTATTTATACAATATATAATAAAAAGGCTACTTTAACAATATAAATGCATGTAGAAAGAACACAAAACATGCACTGTGTTATGTTTTCTTAGCCAAGCGTATAACAGTTATGAGCAGGTTCATGCAGCCATTACACTTCAACAGCAACTCCAACTCTAACACACTAAGCAGTATAGAAAGTACAGTGTATGCACAGTGACACCTACAGACACCTTGCTCAAACACCACATATTCCCCCTATTACTGTAGGGGGAATATGTGGTGTTTGTGCAAGGTGCCTGTAGGAAAGTATTTGGGCAAATGTAATAAACAGAAACCATAAAATAGTACATACTTCACATCACAAAGTCCTTGGTCCATGCAGGTAGTTTTCTGATTCTCTCAGTACACCTCATAGGTTCACTTTTTTCAGGACTATTGCAGTTGGCATCAGGAGTAGGAAAATATCCTTCATCAAATGGAACTTCTCCAAAGTCATATCTAGCAGGAGCAAAACTACTTGCATTCCCTATGCGTCCATCAGACAGTTCATATGTGTATGGAACTCGCTGGTGTCTCACTTTAAGTGGTCTAGTCTGGTACTAGTAAGCAGCGAGCTCCACAGACAATATAGCCATCTACTAAGGATAGTTTTTGTGTAATCCTGTAGTAAGGTTGACGATCAGGACTGAGTTTCTTCTCAGCAGTTGGCCATTTGCTTTGTAAGATGTCCCGTAGGTTTACTTGAATTAGACATGTGAGGAAAGCTTGCTTGAAATCAGCAGCTGCAACTGTAGATGATAATATATCAGTCAATGCTCCAGCTTCTATGTCCTCATCCAGCGTATCAGAAGCTGCAGGTAAAGGTAAACGTGACAAACAATCAGCAGTAACATTTTTCAAACCTACTTTATTTGATCCAAATTGTACAGTCGCTGGCAAGCAACCAAACACAGGGATTGGATCATTTAAGTAACTGACCAGTACCAGGACAGGTGCAACAAGTGTATATTTTGCAAAGTATTTCAAGAAAATATCCTTTGGTAGTATAGAAACAGCTGAAACTGTATCAAGCATCAGGTTAATGGAGTGTCCCTTGTTATAATAAGCAGTATTGACACTGCCAGTGCATATAAACTTGTCTGGGATAAATGTATCAGATTTATCCATACTTAATACCATAACATTTGAAGCAGTGACTCCATGAACATCTTTAGCAAAACGACAGCAGATGTGTCTAATGTATTTGTGTCTAATAAATAATATGGGCGACATTAAAAACTGTATTGGTAAGAAAAAAAATTACACATTGTTCAATCAGATCAAATTCCAGAGTCACTTGGGAGGTTGGGACTTGTAGGTAAAAAAACATGGTGTTACAGCAATAACAGGGGCATTATTATATTATTATTATTTATTACAAGGCTAATCTCATGATTAGTCTCAACAAAAGTATATTTCAGTCAGTCAATGGCACATATGAGAACTGTCTTAACTGATAAATAGTGATGGGCGAATTTATTCGCCAGGGGCGAATTCGCGGCGAATTCCCGCGATTCGCCGCTGGCGAATAAATTTGCGAAACTGGCCAAAAAATTCGCCCAAAAAAATTTGCCACGCAAAAACGAGTCGCGCGTCGTTTTTGACGCGGCGTGCGCCGAAAACGACGCGACGCGCCGGAAATGACGCGACGCGCGTCAAAAACGACGCGCGACTCGTTTCGCGAATCGGCGAAAAATTCGCGAATTTCTCTGGAAATTCGCAAATTTTTCGGCGAAGCGAAACGCGGCCGTTTCGCCCATGCTAGCTGATAAATATAATGAATGGCCCTAGAATGTTTCTGCTCATGCTGTTTCCTGTAACATTTGAAAAAAACTATATGTAAACATTTCTATGCACTGAGGCAATGATATCATGTTCTAGTGTATGTCTATTATTGCTTTACTAAATGCAGTTACCATGGTAAATTGTCAGGGGAACTAAAGGTTTGTTGAATAATTATTGCTTTCTGCACATTTCTTACCACATTTAGAGGTAAAGTATGTGTTGCACAATGTAAAAAAAGACTCAAAGATTAGATTTTCTTTCTTTACTTAAAATGCTGTGTTTCTGGCATGATTGTTCCCAAAACTAGGGGCTACTTTTATTTCATACCAAAGTGGAAGAATCAAAAACCCACACGTGCATGGTCATTATGGAGCATCATGGAAGGACAAAAGTATTTGCACTTACCATGTTTTAATCTGTGAAACATTTACAATGTTTTTTTTTTCCTTAAAACCATTGTAGATGGTCTGAATATGTGTTTTAACCTACCATTATACCTTAAAGTTGAAATACACCCCCTTTTCATCATGAGTTTAAAATGGCTTTTGTCATCTCTTAATGTAAATGTACTCCTTGTTTGGTCCTTGTGAGGTACCTAATTAAAGAGTTCTCATATACCTAACAAGATCCAAACAAGGCGTAGATTCAATTTCCCCATTTTAACTTAAAGGGGACCTGTCACCAAAAAAAAAATTATTTTAAATCCTATTATCACGTTAGTCAAACAAAATTAATTTTAATTACACTATACAATTTTTTAAAATCTTGTTTTCTTTGGTCTGGGAATTCATAATTATAGCAAGCAGACAAGAGCCATTTTGTGGACACTTATTAAGGGCAAGCCTTGCATCATCTCTCTTGTTTGTGCATCAGAATGGGGGACCTGGCATCCATCCCCATGCACTGGTTACACAATTAAATGGTAAAGTGAGCAGGGGCATGTGGGTTGTGCAGTGACATCGAGTAAGTGCTGAATGGAAAGTGAAAGTAATTGCCAAATAATTGAGGGGCAGGCAGCATGACAAGTCCCCTTAAGAGTTAAGAAATTAAAACAATAGGCAAGCAGTATGTTTAGTACAGGCCCTATTCATTGTACCCATGTTGAACAGGGGGGTTAACTGCTCCATTGAGATTGCTAGTTCTCATTACTACCTCTGTTCCAGACCTTATTTTGCATCAGTTCCTTGCTCTTAGGACTTCCTTGGTCTATCCATTAGCCTCCAAGCTTCTTCCTACACTTAGCTGTTCAAATTCAGATTGTTAAAGGAACAGTAACACCAAAAAACAAAACGGTTTGGCAATAAAATGTACTGTTGCGCTGCAATGGTATTTGCTTCAGAAACGCTATTATAGTTTATATAAACAAGCTGCTGTGTAGCCATGAGTGCAGACATTTAAACACATGATTCACAGTAGATAACAGAGACGTTCTGAAGAATCCCATTGTAAACTAAAGAGCTTATCTGTTATCGGCTGTGTATCCTGTGTTTTTCTCCTTTTTCAGCTTTGAATGGCTGCCCCAATGGATACACAACAGATTGTTTATATGAACTATAGTAGAGTTTCTGAAGCAAACAAACCAGTTTTACCAGAGCAGCACAACAGTATATTATATTTTAGTTTGTTTAAAAGACTTTCATTTTTTGGTGTTATTGTTCCTTTAACACAATTCAAACTCACAAACAAATTTTAGAGTTTCTAAACTCGAATGTTTGAGATTTATTGAGTGCAGAAAACTCGAAAAAAAACGGAAATGTACAAATTTGCCATCTATAAAACTAACGAGTTCATGCACAGTAGAAGTCTGGGAAACACATTGAAAATGATCAATAGAATATTATTTTTTTCATTTTTTTTCATGATAGAGGTTTTGAGATTTGAGCTTTTTTTATAAATAAGTAGTGCAACCCAAGTATCCAAAGATCCAAAAGACGAGAGGTGTATGATATGGGTAGAAGGACATGGTAGACCACTACAATACAGTAATGCAATGTAATCTACAGAATCCTTAGTTCCATATAAATTCCCCTGAAACCCACTGAAGCATGTTTAAAACCCCTTATAGTTAATAATACTTTAACCTCGGTTCATCAAACACACACACACACACATATACAAATCATTTTGCCCCATGTATTCATTCATTGAGGACAATGTGCTTTGTTTACAAGTAAGGATCAGTCTACTTTTATTTTCTCCTAAAAAGAACAATTTAGCATGTCAGCTCTGGTAAATATTTACCATTCCTGTAAATAAGGGATGTTTAATAACTTGCATCTTCTGAGGAACCCTGATCGGCAAAATATCACCAGGCAGTTATCACAAAGATATTCGTTTAAAACCCTGGAAAATCTTTACTAACTAAAACAATAATATGGCAACAAACACATTTTGTAAAAATGCAAATATACAGAAACTATTTCACTAGCAGTCTTCCAGCAGTTTCCTTCTTTTTATGGAGTGCTTGGTGTTGTAGTTCAAGGAAACAAGGATGACCTCTGGCTGCCTGTTTTAATGCTGAGTCCGCATGCTTTACTCTTCTAATTAATAGTTCATATTTGTTCCCTTTAATTAGATAGTAACGGGCTCATCAGCCAATTAACTACATAAAAAGGTACTTATAATTAAAATAGCAGGGATCATTTATAAAGTGTAGGGTGAGATGCAAAGTGCAAATAATGGGCACAAACAGCCATGTTTGCACTTTTGCACCCTGCCCCATATTTTGCACCCTAGGCCCAAACCTTTGAGCTTGAAAATGGAGCACTAAGACATTTGTTACATGCTTTTCTTTTGTTTTCTACTGATATCCAGCTAATTTGTCTCAAAACAGACAATTCTGCATTGTATCGCTACCCTAAAGGTTTTATTTTATTAAATATATCACTCAATATGTTACTTTTATAATACCAGCTTGGAATCACTTTAGCATTGATGCAAGAGCACATCTATTGTACAAGCAGATTTCAACTAATAACTGAGAATACTTTTAAAGCTGAAATTAGTTATTTGGCTCAATATTTAATCTAAAACTTCCCTTTTTTAGGAGGCCCGGTGGAATTCGGCATACATTTCGCTGATGCATTGATCATTAATGAACATAAAATGAGGAATCTCGAGGGAAGTCTTTAAATTGTTTTTTCATAAGCTTGCAATTACACTTTTATGTTCGTATCTGTTATTTTCAGGTAAATGCTCTTTTCTGATCAGAAACACAAAGATTGCATTTTTACTGTTATCCAGTTATTTAATCGCTGTTCCCTGTCATTTTCTGAACGAGTGAATAAGGTTTTGGCCCCTGGGAGCTAGCACAGCATCACAGAGAACAGAAACTGACTCGGATCTATGTTCTTGACTGATCGCCTTAGTCTTAATTGTTCTCTTAATTAGCTGAAATAGCGACTACATCTGGGGAAAGATCACAGTATTGGTAAACAGCTCCACCTTGGAGCTCTACTTAATGCCTTTCTGGAAGCATGACAGCGAGTTCCTAACACATTTGCTTCTCCATTGAGACAGGCTGCTGCCAAATATTCAAACCCAAAAGCCTTTGCTTTGCTCATGCGATCTGTCACTTTTCTTCTCCATAAGATCTGGGTTTCCTACTGTTTGTTCTTAAACAAATGAAGTTTTAATATGCTAAATCCAGCTTTGAGGAAATGCTTGAAAGGCATTAAAACAAAAGAAGAGTGGAAGCTAGGCTGTAGACATAAGAGGAACCTGCTGCTGGGTACAAATACTGTAACTACACAATTATGCATGAAAATGTAATTTTTTTTTCTTTAATCATTATAAAATTGAAGATTACCTTGAACTAAACCTTTAGGATTGGAAATATGTGTATGGAAATTGCCTTATATAATATTAATGGTGAACAAAGTATAGCACAAGATATTTTTTGTTCTGTGAATAATAATCGTACATATATAAATATTAAGTATAACACTTATTTGCTTTTACCCCATCCTTTACACAACAAATATACTGTATTTACACTTTTTCCCGTCTTCTGAAATGAAAGCTAATTAAATTATATTAAAGGAAAACTATACCCAAACATTGTAGTTCTCTATAACAATACATTACATAAAAGAGCTCATATGTAAAACCCTACTTCAAGTAAACAAACCATTTTCATAATAATATACATTTTTTGATAGCATGTGCCATTTAGAAATCCTAAATAGAAAATTGCCTTTAAAAGAACTATGGGCCGTCCCTGAGATCCAACGATTCATGGTGCACACAAACAATGAAAGTGAAGCTGCCTTTTAAACTGTGATTCACAATTCCCCCAAGAGACTAATTTATCTTATTATTCACTATTGTATCAAAATGCAGGTTAAGATTAATCTGTGCTCTCTACCAAAAAGGCACTTCTTTAATTAAGTTTCAGAAACTTTTTATCATTTTCTGGCATCAGTACAGGAGATTAGTGAAAATGTATTCGCCTGGGGAGAATTTGCTGCAAATTCCTGCGATTCGTCACAGGCGAATACATTTGCAAAACACCAGTAATATTTCGCCTGGCAAAAATTTGCTGGTGTCTCATTTTGGATGCGGTTGTCCGTTTTTGGATGCCGGCATCTGTTTTTTCTACGCCGGCAATGTGGATCCCCGCATTTTCATGAATTTCTCTAGAAATTCGTAAAACAATTGGTGAAGCAAAACGCCCCAGATTCGCCCATCACTGCAGGAGATCAAATAGAAACTCAGGACATTTTAATAAAAATCTGGGGCTGAGCTGTCAAAATCAACTTCTATTGGTAAAACAGAACAATCTTGGAATATGTTGGAGGCCCTAAAATTATTTGCTTTTGGACCCAGTAACATGTAGTTACACTACTGTTGAAGAGGAAACCACCATGATTATAATGACGATTTGCCAACTGAAGATTTATGATGCCAAATAATAATGGTGTAGATTAAAAAACAAAACTTGAGAACAAGTTTTATATTTTATCAAGCTCACATCCTGAAGTGAGAGACCACACATGCATTGTGTTGCATGTTTTGTCTATACAGTATGTATTTAATAATGAAAACAGGGCTATCCCACCAAATGGACAATTTCCTTGAAACCTATCTAATTACAAAATGAAACACTCTCAATTGAATTTAGTTCTGGTTTTACCTTAATTTTATTTTAGGACAGGAGGGAGAGATCTTGCATGCACACAGAGACAAAGCAATTATATTTCACTGGTTTATTTTATGTTGAGAAAAATGTGCACGGATAGTGGTAATAACAAACAGATTTCTTCACTTATGTGCTAAGAAAAGCTTGAATAGTGGAAGTCTAAACAGGTTGCGTGCTGTACTTTTTAATGATAATTGTGCTTAATTCTACAATGCTATAAATAGCGGTGATGATGTATTCTCAATGAATAAATGTTTTACATTCTTCGTTGTGTTATTATACCACACCAAATGACAGTTATATGGAAATATTTTTCTTCTGCACTATTATTGCTCTGTTTGGCTCCTCCCATTTGACATGTATTATATGGCTGCCCCTTACATACAGAAAATGTGTATTAACAAGTATGATGTGGCACAAAAATACTGATCTCTTGCAAATACTGGTTAACTGTCAGGGTTCTAATTAGAAGTGGTTCTCTTTTCCCACCCAATACCCATACCACAAGTTTATTTTACCAACTTTTCTATCACTCTGTCTCTCCTGTCTCATTGTCTTGAGGTTGACCCTGTCTATAATTTGCAATCAATTCCTAAATCTTGTCATTTTCACACTTTCTCCTAAAGATGATTCCAAATTACTATCATCTATCACACAAGACAGCATCAACATTCTGATTCACTTGTCATATCACTTATAGAGTACTGTAACACTCTGTTAACTGGCTTTCTACTCTAGAGCCCATCATAAATTATGCTGTCAGGCTCATACAGCTTGGCAACCACTCTTCACACACCATGACATTCTGCCAGTCTCTTCTGTTATCTTCAGTATAAAATTCAAATGAATGACCCTGATGTTCATGATGGTCACTCAGTCACACCCAACTCTGATCCGTACTTACCAAACCACTCATCATGTTCTTCGACTACTCAACACAAGATTTATCCCCTTTTAATTTAAACATATTGAAGACTTCAATAGAGCTGCACCGCTTCTCTGAAATTCCTTCCATGTTCCATCTGATTTCTCCCAATTTCTCTTAAAACACATTCTCTTATTCACTCATAGAATGATCTGACCCATCCCTACACATTATTTCATACCCCTGTCTCTTTTCAGATTGCAAGCTCTGATGATGAGTAGGACCCACTTTACCACTTGTATCAATCATTATTTGGGTGATATGTGTTTGTTCCATGTACTGTATTTACCCATTTAATGTAAAAAGTTGCAGGATAGGTTGGTGCTTTATAAATATGTGTAGTGATGGGTGAATTTATTCGCCAGGTGTGAATTTGCGGCAAATTCCCGCGATTTGTGGCCGGTGAATAAATTCGCGAAACGCCAGGGAACGTTCACTTGCTTAAAATTCACTGGCGTTAAAAAAAAAAAAAAAAAAAAAAAAAAAAAAAAAAAAAAAAAAACGCACGCCGAAAATGACGCGTCAATCGCGATCCTGTTTTGCTTCGCCAAAAAATTAGTGAAACCAGTCGCGGTACGTTTTTGATGTGCATCGTGTCAACTTCGACTCGTGTCACGTTGTTTTCAGCGCGACTCGTTTTTTTTTTTGGAGAATTTTCGTCAGGCGAATTTTCGGCGAAACGGGATAGATTCACCCATCACTAAATATGTGCAATAATAAACATTAAGATCTTTTTTAGAGTGCAGAGACCGACAGACCCTGGGCATTGTACTTACTGTCTAATTTAAGACTAGTAGTTTAAGGACACAGCTGAGGTGCACTTCCTTTCTCTGGAGTTTTGATCAGCTAGATCAGCTAGCCTGGGGTGCAAGTGCTTAGGAAATGAGCACTAAGGGTCTCACTCCTGTGCCCCTTAGTGCTCTTGAACATGTGCTCGCAAGGGTCATGAATGAACCCTCTTGTCTTAGATACTTGACGAGGAATCTTAATTTTTTTCTGTTGGCAATTCTGACTGATTTCTCTGAATAATATCACTCATAGCAATATCTCTTCATACTGGTGAAGCCTATCCTATCCAAGGCTTAATTTGCACTGAAGCTTCCTGTCTAATACTTTGAACCTAAATTCTCTCTCCTGATTAAAGAAGATAAAGTGGAACGGAACTGATTCCAATTTCTATTAGTGAACTGTAGTGATTGTTGAATCTTTCCTGTTTCGCTTCACTGAAAATGTTGCAAAACGGCTATAGAAACACAAGTCAGGGGGTGTCAAAATTATTACCTGAGCGACAATTTTTATATGTGCCACCAAATGCATTAAAGTCAATGGGTGTTCGGATGATTTCAGCAAATTATTTTTGCTGCGGCAGATTTTTACACCAGCAAATTTTTGCCACAGTTTCGCGAATTTATTCACGGGCGAAGAAACGCGGAAGTTCCATGCCTGGCAAATTTATTTGCCCATCACGAGTGATCTGCCTTTTGAACATATTGTGTGTATATTATTATTTCGGGGCACAAAAAGGTAAATAACAACTAGTAGTTCTACAAATGGATTCATACAACATACATACAAGTCGTGATATTTGTCTCAACCATACCCCTCCAAAACTCTGAACAAATATATAATTTGCTTTAAAACTGTGTAACTATCTCACTATGCAGTAAAAATCATGGTATAAAACATGGGGAATAAACATTTTTGCCATTCCAGATGGATCAGTTACAGTAGCTATCTAAAACAATGTAGTTGAAGCCAAAAGAATGTAGTAAATCTGACTTCTGCCAAATTGTTTCAAGAGAGAGAACCTACAGTGCATGCATGGAGAGCAATCACTATTTGCCAATTACATATACAAATAACTTTAAACTCATTAAAAATTTTTAAATTAATATATATTGTAACTATATGTATATTGCAAAGTTTCTTAGAATTACATATTTTTTTTTGTTCCCATATTCAAAAAAATGTAGACAGCAAATAAAGACCAAACATAAAAAAAGCAAAACAGCAAAAAAGAATCTTGAAGTGTTCAACATCAAGAAGAAATCAAAATATTCAAGAGTATGTTTATACTTTCTTTTTACTTTCACTGGGATTATTTCCATTGAGCAGAGACAGAAATTGTCAAATTTGTAAATGAAGCAAGAAAATATCAGATTAAATAAAAACAGAACTTTGATTTCTGTCTGGGATCATGCACTCATCTGATTTGATGTAGGAAAAAAACAAGTCGAAAGTAAGGAAGAGAGTGAGAGAGGTAGATGTGTGGTATTGTAATAGTGCCTTTGTGGAAGATTTCAGTATTGTTGGACAGGGTAGATGTCAATGGATTCCAGAGCATTAGTGATGGGTGAATCTCCCCAGTTTCGCTTCGCCGAAAAATTCGCAAATTGGTGAAAAATTTTCGAAACGAGTCGCGGCACGCTTTTGACGCGTGGCGTGTCGTCTGCGTCGCGCTTCGCGTCAAAAACGGTGCGCAACTAGTTTTTTTTTCGCTGGCGTTTCCGAATCACAGGTATTAGCTGCGAATTCGCCCCAGGCAAATAAATTCGCCCATCACTACTGAACATGTTTTCTTTTGTATATTCCTAGCTGAACTGCTTCTGACACCATGAGGGTAAAACACCTACAGGGAGACCCATCAGTGCAAAACAATCCTTTTCCTTATAAATTGTAGTCATTAGCATAGATTTATGACATTCCAACTTTTTCTCTTGTAACGGATCATGTGAAAATGTTTTTTGTTTTTGCTTATCTCCATTTACAGTTCAGCTGCTCATGTTTACTGGTCCAAAAACAGGGGTTTTAGTGACAAACTTAACATTATCAAATATGTATGTGAAACAAGTGGTCTCTATTTGAACTTGGTTTCAAGCACACAAAGGGTCAAAGCTATTTTAGGTACACAGTCGGAGTTTATAGAATACCTTAAAGTCCTTCTCTGCCTGTATGTCCCCTGCTCTGCCTGTGTGTGCCCTACTCTGCTTGTTTGACCACTACTCTGCCTGTGTGCATCCTGCTCTGCCTATGTGTGCCGTGCTCTTCCTATGTGTGCCCAGCTCTGCTTGTGTGACCCCTGATCTGCTTGTGTGTGTCCTACTCTGCCTGTGTGTGCTCTACTCTGCCTGTGTGTGACATACTCTGCCTGTGTGTGTGCCCTGCTCTGCCTGTGTGTGACATACGCTGCCTGTGTGTGCCCTGCTGTGCCTGTGTGTGACATACTCTGCCTGTGTGTCTGCTGTGCCTGTGGAACATAAACCTGGTATTTGTTCTTGGGGTTTGTTAGCATTTGAAAATAAATTATTGTTAGGGTGTTTAATCATGTACTGGGGGTGCTGTGTTAACCACAGGAGAAGAAGAGGCATATGGATTTAAGGGTATGTCTTAATTTGACAACTTTTTTCACATATGAGTGATGATATCCCTGCAGTGAGCACCAATCATTAGTTTTTTTGGTGTGCTACCACAATTAATGTGGTAACAGGGGTGTAGTTTTAAAACAGGGAGTGGTCAACACTGGCTTCCATTATTGGCCCTCCACTATGTAGGCCAGAAAAATGTCGGCCTTCGCTACCACAGAAATTGGACAGAACTGGTAAAGGGTTAACTAGGATTATTTCCATTGTAGATTTCCCCCCCTATGTTGGACCCACTGACACTGGGGAGACAAGTAACAGGGACTTTCTCCCCTACCTCAAAACAATCCTATAAATATCCCGGATTCCCGATAGGGATGTCATGTGATGTGTGACATTATTAATTCCAATATCTTTCTTAGGGATATGCAAGCTTAAGATCCAAATCAGAAGGAGAGTTGCAGGTTGTACATTCCAACACAGTCTTATTTATTTATAAATTATTATTATTTATAATTTTTCCTACTCTACTTTTTTCACGGTTGCACTCCATCAGTTGCCGTTGCTATCT
>CM044440.1:24278907-24346030 GCA_024363595.1 Xenopus borealis | reverse complement strand
ATCGAATGATCGGATATTCGATAATTTGATCATTCGATGATTGAAGGAATCAAAATTTTTTAATTATTAGAATGCCTACTTCGCCAGGTTGAACCTACCGAATTGCAATAGAAGCCTATGGGAATGCTCGAATACCATTCTTACGGTCGGAGCGTTCGATTGTTCGAATCGTACAAATTTTTCGTACGCTCAAAGGAAATTTTTACATGAAATCGAACGATCGGTATCCGATCGTACGAATTCATCGAGAAATCGTATAGTGAGCAAAATTCGATAAGCATTCGATGGTCGAATGTTTATCGAATTTCGAATTTGGTCAAGCTAATTTTGGGGAATAATAACATAAAGCAAATTTATGTTTAAAGCAAGTTTATTCTGTTTAAAAGATGCATTAAATATGAATTAAATGGAATATCTCGAACAATAACTATTACACATATGTTGATTTCCGTAACATATTTAATGAAAAACATTCTCTAGAACGCTGAGTTCTAGTCTGCTCATGAACAATATTAATAGTGTAAAAAATAGATTGTAAGCTTTACGGGATAAGGATACATTAACCCCTTTGTCTGTTATATGTGGTATTTAAGTTTTGTAAAAGTAAGTACAGGTATTGGATCTGTTATAGAGAAAGCTCTGAATTATGGGAAGGTCATATTTTATATAAAATAATTTAAATTTAAAAAATGATTTCCTTTTCTCTGTAATAGTACACTGTACAGTACTTGATCCCAGATAAAATATAATGAATCCTTACTGGATGCAAAACAATCCTATTGGGTTTATTTAATAATGTAAATGATTTTTAGCAGACTTAAGGTATGAAGATACAAATTACGGAAAGATCCATTATCTGGGAAAAAACCCCTGGGTCCCCAGCATTCTGGATAATGCTCCCCCAGTCTGCCCTAATGATGCCCTGCTGTGTGTGCACCAGTATATATAAGATATATGCAGAATACATGGTAAGGTTTATGCTGGGTGAGAAAATCAACCACAAGATGTCACCACTGTTGTGCTAAATCACTAAATCTTTGCTGCCAGCACAAGCTGAGAAAGTGAACAAAAGTGAAATGTAAGTTCTATGTGAAATTCAGTGTACATTTGCATGCTCTCAGGAGGAAAAAAAACATTACCCATTGTTATATACTGCCTTATAACATTTCTACTAATAAATATGCAGATCAGCTTTGCCACTGACACAGCTTCCTACACATTCATTATTAATAATAGAATCTTTAGACTGAGCGCCTCGGCCATTATACATCCACTAAAACCAACATTCTATATTTTTTTCATCGCTTTGAGTTTTTTTTAGGCTTTCTATGAATTATCAGAGTCGTTTTAGTGATTATTTACTAACCTATTTACTAACCTGCACACAAGGTTATACCCAAACACAAAAACCCCAACCTCAACTTAATTTGTAATAATAAAAATATTCATTAAGATGTTTACTGCTTTGAACTCTCCAGTAAACGCTGTCAGTTAAGAGTTTAAAATTGCCTGTGCAATTCATCAGTGTTGCACTTGCAGATTTATTTATTTGGTTTCATGTTCTTTGGGAGGTTTGGTAAGCTGATCTCGAGAATAATCATTAAACATGCACCACTGTTTAAGAATATCAGGAAGTCTGTTACGCTATGGCCTAATCATCAAGCTGTAAGAATCATGTTTCACAGTAGAAATGGATTTAAAAATAACATTATTTGGTCTGACTTTTAAATCTTTTGGGGCAGATTTACTATTGGTCGAATTTCAAATGATAAAAAAATTCGAAATTCGACCAGGGAATAGTGGGGAGGTAAATCCTATGTATCGAATTCGAAGGATTTTACCGCAATTCGAATGATCGAATGAGCGAATATAGAACATTCGATCGATCTTTCGAATATTCGAATCGAATATTAGAACGATTTTTAAGTGATCGATCAAATTTTTTTTATTCCATCTTAGGGAATGATTCCCATTTCGGTAGGTTTAATGTGGCGAAGTAGGTGGTCGAATTAAAATTTAAAGGGGAAGTATTCGACCATTGAATTTTAGAATATTCGAATAAAATTAAATATTCAAATTATTCGAATTCGACTATTCGATGGTCGAATTTGGTCGAATTTGCCTAATTTGCATATTCGAAATTCGAATTCAAATCTTTTTGAAAATTTGATCGAATATTTGAATCACTCATGTGAATTTATGTGAATTTAGCAAATCTGCCCCTTTGTGTTTGGCAATTGATATAATTCTGTAAAATGTGATTCTCAATGACTCTGATATTAGCAGAGCAAGACATTTTTAGGAAATATATTACATTGAATGGCAAGCAATAGTTGGTGAAATTTGCATGGATTGACTAGGCAGTGTAATGAATTTATCTAGTCTTAAGGTAATACAATGAATAATAATTATATTTAAATCAACTTGCTCGGTTTACGAAATATTGAACTGGCAAGTTCTGAATTAACAATTTCACACATTTAAAAAATTGACGCATGCCAACAAAAAAGACGTGAAAACACATATATAATTTTATCCTTCCACTCTCCTTCCACATCAGTCAAAAGCATCTGAGTCATCCCACTATCTATATAAGGACATACACATAAATATATGCTTTATTCATTTCAATGTGGGATTTAAAGCATGTGTGTATTATCTGTTAATGGTCAGGTTTATTATTAGCCGTGTCTGTGTTAGTAAGCTAGTTGTAACATATAATGTATAGAGACTTTTTGCTCAAACTGCAACATAATGTAGTAGTAGATACCATTACCGACCAGACATGATGTAGAAAAATCAGACGTTTTTAAAAAATTGGCAACATGGGAGTCTAGTTGATTGGAGGTCCTGAAACAAGGGCTGTGTAGCAGTGAAAAATACATGTGATTTTGCCCTCCCAAGTAGTAATGGTATCCCCAAACAAGTTAACAAGAAAAAAATGCCCACACACTCTAATGTAGTTTTCCACAAAACTGATGTGCAACAGAAACGATTTGCCAAGAGACAAAACCATTTCATGAATTTCTCACAGTGTTTTACACATTTTTCGCACAATGCGACATTGGACAGACTTGCTCATCGCTAGCATGGAGAACTGATTCGGGCAATTGGTTTCTGTGCTGGAACAATTTTATAAAATACACTAGTATAGCATTCAGTGAGGGCTGAAAATCACAGGTGCATGGATTGGCTAATGCATGCCACACATTTATAAGCAGGAAAATAGCAGTTTAAATGTGATTTCAGTGGACCCATATATATATATATATATATATATATAAATATGTGTATGTATCATATGGATCATTATTAATTCTTCAGTAGATGAACCATAGAGGTTTTGGTAAGACAGGCTAGAAGGATCTCACACAAAATGTACCTGTGGAAAGCACCATAGCACCCTTTAAGCCTGCATCAATAACATGGGTGCAAGTGCATGCAATGAGGCTAGAGCGAAGCAAATTAAGCAAAGCTATTATTAAAGTGCTGGAAGTGACACCATCTCAACATATACAGGGTAAGCAATGTGTGCCTCAACTTGTGTATGCTTTACCAAAACAAACATCATTTTGTATGCATGTTGGAGCTTTCCAGTCAGTTTGCATTTTGGCATGTGAGTCAGTATTTGTGCAGGAAAAACCATGACAATGTTTATATAAATTTCATTCTTTAAATTGTGTTGCCTCCACAAATGAGCCCTAGTAGTCACTAACCTCATGTTACACACATTGCATTGCCCTAAAACCAAAAATAAAAGGGGAAGACATACTTTAACCTCTGTGATTCTTACCTACTCCAAAAACATGTTCCTAATTTTTCCACTGATGACAACAATAATAATCGTATAACGCAGGATAGTGGAAGGAAGGTGTGCGGTAGAGACAAAACAATAATAATCGAGCAGGGTGTCTACAATATTAAATTAAGGCCAAGCAAGTATAAGGCTGTATCTGTAGATGATCTAGGTAAAGGGGTACAGTTATGAACAGTTATAATAATGGAAAAGCAATGAAAAAAATATCTCCCTTTTATTGGGAGAGTCAGATAGAGTCAGATGCAGGGAACATGCAGATAAAAGATAAAATCGTTTGCACAAAAGGGTTAAAATAATGCCTAAAATATAATATCAGATCTATCTATCTATAGTGATGGGCGAATTTATTCGCATGGGGCAATAAATTCGCAAAACGGCAGCAAAAATTCGCCGCAAAAAAAATTGCCGCCCAAAACGAGTCGCGCGTCGTTTTTGACGTGACACGCCAAAAACGACGCGACGCGCGGCGAAAACGAAGCGATTGACACGCCGCACGTCGGAAACGATGCGACGCGCATCAAAAATTACGCGCGACTCGTTTCGCAAATTTTTCGGCGAAGCGAAACGCGGGAGTTTCGCCCATCACTATCTATCTATCTATTTAAATATTTTCTATCTATCTGTCTGTCTGTTTATCTATCTATTTAAATATTTTATATCTATCTATCTATCTATCAATCAATCATCAATCAAATAAAATGAGCTTTATTGGCAGTAACGGAACTAGGTGGTGGTGGGCCCTGGTGCAGGCAGTGGCACGAGACTGCCTGGGGGCCTTGCGGTGGTGCGCGTCCTGGCCTACTTGCACCCCCTGCTCCCCCGGTAGTTACGCCCCTGTTTATTGGCAGTACTTACACGAAGGTGGATATCAATGTGCAAATCACGACACTCTTTTGTTCGCTGGTCCTTCCTTGCTGAATGTATATAGTCCGGAGGCTGCCTGGAGACCGGAACCATTTTGGAGTTGGGACCCACGAGGAGAAAACTCTATTCAGGAAAGGTATACCCTGCAACAAATAAGTTCAGCAAGGAAGGACTGGCGAACAAAAGAGTGTAATGATATGCTCCCTGACATCCGCCTTCTTGTAAGTACATTCTGATTGCAAGGTCCTTTGCTGTACTTTAGCAATCAAGTAAAAGGTGTGGATACAAAGAGTGCAGACTAATTACTGCTGCATAACGGTGCCTTTATTGCAAACACTGTACTTCACTATATACAGCTCTTACTTGACAGGTATAACCCAGGATTGGAGGACGGAATATCCCGTGTATGGTTCCCTACTTAAACATTAATTAACCAAATGTGAGTAGTTCCAATTGATCATGCCAATCTATTTTTAAGTAACAATTTTACACTATCTGTGCATCCTCTCCTTCACAGACACGGTACAAATGTTCGAAACGCACTGCCATCTTTCACTGTATACTCTCCATATCTGTATTTCAGTCTCTCTCTCTCTCTCTCTCTCTCTATCTATCTATCTATCTGCTCACTTCTGAAAACACACCTGAAATGTTATGATTCATTTTCAGGACTGCATTGCCTATAACTCAGTCATAGCAGTTTTACTCCTTTTGATTGTTTTTAGTTGAAACACCTGGGATGATGTAATTCACAGCTGTACACAGATAAAAGAAATCTAACTCAACCCGTGAGCATGAAAAATGGGGATTACCTTAAGAATGTATAGAAAGCATCAAAGGGGATGATTAGTATTATCAGTATGACAAAGGAAAACCATAACTTAAAGTAAACGTTTTGCTATTTTCTTTTCAGACTTTTGGTAAGAAACACTGTGTGAGAGTTTGCATTACAGACTATATTTGTGGTAGGACAGAGATTGCGTCTGAAAAAAAGAATTACTTTTCATTGTTCTCTATATGACTGTTCACATTACTAACTGAGATTGGTTAGATGTTGTGTCTGAAAGAAAAATCTTTCAACCAGCTTGTGATGTTTTTTAAAATATCTTTTTACTATAAACCCTTTTTCACTCAGATTTAGTATTTGAACTATGGCTTATTCCAGTCAAAGGTGTGGTGCCATCTTGTGGACTGCATCTCAGCATAAAGCTGGCCAGTGATGATATGGCTGTTTGCCAAGGTCGCTGTCAGGCTCTGCTGGGATTTGAGCCAGGGACCTTTGGGTTTCTGGCTCAATGTTCTATCCATTAGGCCAGGAGAGTAGCCTGTAGGGCTGCTCACTATAGATTTCCTGGCCTCTGCAGCCCCAGCCCAGCAGCAGCCTGACTCAGCCCTATTTAAGGCCAGCCCTCCGTGCACACCTTGCTGGAGCATTATCAGGCCTTTAGTACTGTGGCATTGTCCCTGACTATTGCCCTTAGCTCTTGCCTTGCCTTGCCTTGTCTTGTCCTTTCTTTCTTCCTTGTTCTGCCTTGCCTTGTCTTACCTTGCCTTAACCTTGTACTGACCTTGCCTTGCCTTAACCTTGTACTGACCTTGCCTTGCCTGTTCCTGATTCTTACTTCCTGTCTCTCCTCCTTGTATCCCCTCATCTTGCTATCCTCTGCTCCTGCTCTCGCCCTTGCTATCCTCTGCTCCTGCTCTCGCCCTTGCTATCCTCTGCTCCTGCTCTTGCCCTTGCTATCCTTCCCATCCCATCAGTCTGTCTACGCCCTCATCTTCCTGTTCCAGCCTATCCTTACCAGTTTCCTGGGCACAAGATACCCTTGCCTTAAGGACTCGCTCCTCCCCCTTCAGACTCTACAGTGCCCCCTACCCAATCCTTGACAGTCGCCAACTGAGAGGATATTTCACTGATATGCCCGCCTCGATACTCATGAATTTAGCATTATAGATAAATATCTGTACTATTGTGCCCCACGTTAGGGTTCTATTTCATGTGGATTAGACATATGATGAAACATATGAGGAATCATTTATGATACAAAGAACCATGTTTTTTTCCTACCGTATACCATTGAATCATTTTAACGTCATTGTGGGGCAAATTTACTATTATTCCCCAAAATTCCCCGAAATTCGATAAGCATTCGACCATCGAATGCTTAGCGAATTGTCTAAGGCTATCATTTTGCTTCATATTTGATTTCTTGATGAATTGGTACAATCGAATACGATCGCTCAATTTCACGAAAAAATCGTAAAATTTCCTTTGAGCCTCCAAAAAATTTGTATGATTCGAACGATCAAACACTTCGATCGTACGAATGGTATTTTAGCAGGACTTTCCCATAGGCTTCTATTGCAATTTGGTAGGTTCAATCTGGCGAAGTAGGCATTTGAACAATATTAAAATTTTGATTCCTTCGATCATCGAATGATCAAATTATCGAATATCCGATCATTTGATCCATTCGATCTATTCAATAATTCAGTATTCGATGATCGAAGAGGCCAAATTAGAATATCCGTATATACGAAAAATTTGTACGATTGGTATTCGATTGAATTCGATTGAACTAAGATCATTTCACGTGAATTTTGTAAATTTGCCCCTGTGTCTCCTATGAAATATCTTCTGGTGCAGCCAGCAGAACTTAGTGCTAATATGATAGCTGTGGTTTTTGGAAAGTTGCATGCAAGTTATGGCAATTGTTCTACTAGTGTGGGTTCAGCTGCACCTTATCAGTGGCACTGGCATGTTAAGTTTGCTTGAAGTCATTTAGTTATGCCGTTGGAGGCAACACAGTCTATACTACTCATGCACACCTGATTGTTACCAGGTATGATGTTAGTGCAGTGTTACTAAGCCACCTGGCACATTGTCACATAAATGCCACACATGTGGCACAGTAATTCAGCAGGAATATAAAAGCAATCATTTTGGGGAACCTTGAAATTATGTCTACTACCAAGGGCAAATTTACAAAATTCGTGTGAAGAGATCGAATTTGATCGAATACTGATAGTACGATTTTTTCAGAGGATCGAATATGCAAATTTGGCATCTTCAATCATCGAATTCTGATTATTCGGATTATCGAATAGATTGAATATTCAATCATTCGATGATCGAAGGATTTTAAATTTAAAATGTATTTGAATGCCTACTTCGCCAGATTGAACCTACCGAATACCAATAGAAGCCTATGGGAACCCCCCCATAGGCTTCTTTTGCGAATACCATTCGTACGATCGAACACCTCGATTGTTCGAATCGTACTCATTTTTTGGAGGCTCGTAGGAAAAAATAAGAATTTCTTGTGAAATCAAATGATCGGTATTCAATCTTACGATTTCATCGAGAAATCGAATATCGAGCAAAAAGATAGCCTAGAAATATTCGATAAGCAGTCGATAGTCCAATGCTTATCGAATTTCGAATAGATTTGAGGGATTTTGGGTGAATTTTAGTAAATTTGCCCCTTAGTGTCCAAGCATGAACTCGTGTGTCATCACCACAAACCAAATGGGTGATCACATATGGTTGCAAACATAAATTGCATCAAAGCATGCCCAGTTTTGCATACAGACTAGTGAGCCCTATAATGTTTAATACCTATAAATACTAGTCATAGCTTCATATTGTTCTGGCTTGATAAAGGGAGTTGGTTTTCCTGAAATGTGACCCAAAATAAAGACTTCACAAGAATAAAAGTACTGTGCCCTTGTTTTGGATTGCTGAGTATGTGTAGGAACAATGCAGGTCCCCCTAGTACACAGGTCATAGGGGTTCCTAATGTTGAACAACAACTATAGATAAATTCCCTATTTAGAAAACAGATAAAACAATATATATGTAATTTACCATCACATACATGGTAGAATAAAATAAGACCATATACATTATTGCCATTGCTCCTGTATGCACTATTATACATAGGGTACAGGTATAGGATTCGTTATCTGGAAACCTGTTTTCCAAATAGCGCTGAATGGGAAGGTCATTTTCGCATACTCTATTTTAATAAAATAATTCAAAATTAAAAAAATAAAATTTTTTAAAATTCCCTTTTCCTCAGTAATAAGAAAACAATACCTTGATCCCAAGATACAGTTAACTCTTATTGGAGGCAAAACAAACCTATTGAGTTTATTTTTTTTTTATTTGAAAATCCAAATTACATTAAAAACCTTTAACAGGAATACCTCAGGTCCTGCATATTCTGGATAACTTGTATATATATTTGTCATGCCAATGCATCGTTGCCCTGGCATCAATAGTTCACATAGCAAAACAGTTGGTCAAAGTCTCACACAGAGACCCTTGATTGTATATCTCACCAGGGGGGCTGTGGAAAGGTGAGAACCATATCTCTCTTTTTGAGACAATCTGGAGCCACACCAGGAAGCTGGCCAGTATGTCCTTTGATCGGTTGATCAAAGAACAGAGCTGTGGACCTGGATCAGCAGGGGGTGGATAGCTAGTAGAAAATTATGGATTATAGGAAAGTATCCATACCTCCTGTGTCATAGGGTTCACAACCTCATAACTTACATATTGGTTATGAGGAGGTCACAAGTTTCCTAACAATACCAAACAGTGCCAGCCTATACCCACCGGTTAGGAGGGTTGGTTTCTGGGGGACTGGAAAATGGGAACCTATTAGTGTTTGGTATTGTTCTGTTTGCCCACATATGGATCACAGCCTGCCCGTGTTTTTATTATAGTATTGGGTACTGGCAAGTACCCATATTATATTAAAGGATATTTGGGAATATTGCCTGAGAGTAGCAGACCCCCTGCAGGGGGTCGTAAATGACATGTTCCTTGGCACTCCTACCTCCTGCATAAGGTAATGAGGGGAGTGTCCCAGCAGGGAATAAAAAGGTGACATTCCAAATATCTAATTGTCATACAAGGAGGCTTCATTTTCCAAGTGAATTGCATATGAATGCACATCTTAGTAAAATAAAATGCCTTTATTGGAGCCTTTTAGGGCATTACGTTTCTGGTCTCACTCGACCCTTTATCAAGCTTGATAAAGGGTCAAGTGAGACTGAAATGTTGCTGTAATGCTCTTAAAGGCTCCAATAAAGGCATTTTATCTTATGAGCTGGAAAGTATACCTGTGGAAAAGTGGCCACCGGGAAACCTGCACTTAAGTAAAAGCCGGGAAGCTGTGCAGACTACTCTGCATGTTCCAAAAAAGTGTCCACCCTAGCCCTATATATATTTTGCCCAAAACTGTTTACTTTTATTAAAGTGACCCTGAAGAAAACCACAAAATTTCTGAAGACTGCAGCCACCATAGTGGTTCTGCTGACATCAATGGTTACCCTGTCTCTATCTCCTGTGCATGTGCCTATTCCACGACCATTTAAAGCTCAAGTCAGTGTAAAGTAAAGGAGCTTACTATGTATTATGTGCAGAAGTAACCCTAATTGTGTCTGATTGTTTCTAAGGTGATGTTAAAAATGGCATAATTTTTGGCACTGAACTGACACACAATAAATGGCACACCTCTATATAAATGTGCTGGTTATCTCTCTGTAATGGATCACAATGCACAGTGTTTATGTAACAGAAGAACGTTCAAAAAGTTTTAACATTTTTAGACTTATAATTTAGGCATAACACATTTTACCAACCTTTATAAGCAGGCCCCGTAGACACTCTATATTGATCAATGTCATAAATCAGAAAAGAGACTAGATGACATGAACTATCTCTGATGTGGGGTTGGCAGGTTGGAGCCTATGTGCTGCGTAACCAAGGCATGAAAAGGCAGAGATCTTATACGGTTAGCACTGGAGTTGTTGAATTCCCCTTTAAGTAGGTGAGGATCAGGTAAGGAGAAACCAAGAGCAGATCCGTGAAGCAGGCAGTGACTGGGACAGGCAGCAATCAAACATAAGTCTGTGGAGCAGGTAGAAATCAGAACCAGGAAATCAACACAAGATTTCTGGCAAAGAGGGAACCTAGACTGGAACAGGAACAAAACCAAGCATGGGGGCAAGATCACTAAACTGACATCAATGATCCAGAAAAGAAAGGCAGAAAGGGATTGGCTTATATAGGCCCATAATGACCAGATTCTAGACACCTGACATTAATGAGAGTGAGGGTGGAGCCAGAGTAACTAAAGGTAGCACGAGTCCATATGAATAGTTACGAACAGCAAGCTCCAAACACCTCCTGTGGCTCACCAGGGTATGACACATCCTGAAACCCCTACAACCCAGGGTTTGAATCCCCAAAAGCCCCAACACTGGATTTTATCTGTTCCCAGATGTCATAAACATAAAATATGAGTAACTGCTCAGTCATTCATTTCAGGTATTTGGATCCCTGGTATAGCTGGTTCTCTGCCCAGGTTTTGCAACAAGAAGAAAATAATAATAACAATAATCTATGCATTCACCAGTTGTGTTTTTAAACACAATTATGCTTCTGTTTTGTAAACCTTCATTCCAGTTAGGAAAATATATAAAGCTGCAGTATCAGAAATTAGTTTAGCAAACATTAAATCCAAGCTATCATGGCACGCACCACATCTACTTTTTTCTCTTAAATTTGACTCTCAGATATTGCGGGTTCTTTGTCAATGGAAGTATAGTTTGTGCATTTTTTTAGATCGCAATTATTTAGCAGACATTTTAGGCTAATTATTGTCATTAACAAAATGAGCCCAACAAGAGCATATCAATTAAAATATGCACAGTTGAACTTTCAAATGAGTAAATAATTTAGTTTGGAAAAATGACTGAAAACAGCAGGATAAAAGTCAAAAAGGGAACAATTACTTTAATGCGTATTTGACAAATGAGTCATTTTTACAGCAAACTAGATTCTCATCACAGCACCCCTACTGGCTACAAGAAGAAAACCGGTAACAGGAGTTATTATGATATTTTTTTAACCATAAAACTGTTAAGTAATGCGAGCATTGCAGGAATAGCATCTGTATGAGGAAAAGCTGCTTAGGATATACATTGTTAGTGGAAAGAAATTTGCTGGTGGCATGTAATTAGGGAGATAAATGCATTTATGTGATATGCAGAATTTTCGCTCTTGCACTCGACTTATTTTTTTCGCCCCCTGCTTATTTCTTAAGTAATGGTCTCTAGGCTAAAAGCATGGTGAAATCAGTTTTAACCTTTGTGTGGTTGCAAGAAAAAAAATCTCCATTAAATCCCTCAGGGGAAAAAGCTGAAAAGCTGTAAGAGTCACCAGCCAAGAGCAACAACATCACAAATGAACACACGGAAGGTTAATGTCATGCTTAAACATGCGAGATCCATTCCGCAGGACTGACATAAATCCCCAAAAGGTGGGTCAACAGGTTAAGTTTATAGTAATCACCGGGGCAGGTTTTAGCATGATCGGGACAAGGTGAAGTGAAATGGCAATTTCTTTCTTATTAGTTACCTTCCATCACACAGATAAGAAATCTGAGATCATATCTAGAGAATTAACCAAGGAAACCGAACTTCTCCATAACAAGCTAACAAACAAATGTTCTCACGTTTGCTTTCATGATTCTGATTAACATATGAAAGACAATGTCAACCAAACTATAGTATTTAGCCTAATTAAAGAAAACATCATTCTAAGCAATTTTGCATTATACATTCATTACAAATTTGCTATGGTTTTTAAGTTATTTGGGCAGGTCATCCAGAATGCTTGGGGCCTGAGGTTTTCCACAATTTGAATCTTCATATCTTAAGTCTACTTCAAACATTTTAAACAGTTTAAACATTAAATAAACCCCAAAGGATGAGTTTTCTGGATAGCGGATCTTTCCGTAATTTGGATCTACATACCTTCTTGTCTTATAGAAAAGTATGTAAAATGAAATAAACCAGGTAGGCTGGTTTTGTATCCAATAAGGATTAATTATATATTAGTTTGGATCAAGTACAAGTTACTGTTTTATTATTACAGAGACATTGTTTTTAAAACCTTGGATTGTTTAGATAAATTGAGTCTATGGCAAATGGCCTTCCTTTAATTCAATGCTTTTGGATAACAGATCCCATTTCTGTATTGCCATTGAAAACAATACTTTGCTATCCCTTTCTATTATCTGCCCTGATGGCTCAGACTTTTGAAACAATTTAAGACAAGGCAGCTGATGAACAGACAGGTCTTTGCTGGGGAACTAAAACTATTGCAACATTGTTTAAAAAGTAGAGTTTTAAAGTTTTAGAGTTAAGAAAATGCTGCTTCCAATAGAAATTATTTTTACAAATAACTTTAAAAGCACTGAGCATTTTTAATAAGTATATATTGGAAAGTGGTGTTGAATTGTTTTCTTTTTTTGGGTAACTTTTTATTTTTATTTTGCCCTTTACAGGGAAAATATACTCTGTTTGTTGCTCCTGTTCAGTAACACAAAATGATATAGAGGTCATTTAGTAAATAAAAAGCAGGGTGCAGATAAAAAAAAGCCACAATGCTTTTTACTGCAATTTGCACAATATGTTGTGCTGTTTAGGAGTGGCTGCACTTTAGGAATTGCTGCATTTTTGTTGCATCTCAGATGAATACAGGTCTGACTGCATTAGTTAGTGCTGCACTGCTGAGGGGTGGGAAGGGAGAGGCACATAGGAGTCCCCCCACCAGCCAACTAACTTGTGCTTCTTAAAGTGGACCCGTCACCCAGACACAAAAATCTGTACAATAAAAGTCCGTTTCAAATTAAACATGAAATCCAATTTCAAATTTTTATTAAAGCATTCATAGCTGTTTTAAGCTTGTTTAAAAATCTCACCTGTCAATCAAATATTGTCTGCCACTCCTCTATGCCTTAGGCATAGAGGCGGGGCAGATAATTACTTTCACTTTTCATTCAGCACTTCCTAGATGTCACTGCTCCCCACACATTCCCTCAGTTCTCTTTTAATTGTGTAGCCAGGACATGGGGATAGACATTGGGTCCCCCATTCTGGTGCAAGATTTTGAGATGAGGCAAGGCTTGCCTTATTAACAGTGTCCACAAAATGGCTCCTGCCTGCTTGCTAGAATTATGAATTCCCAGACTGAAGAAAACAAGATTAAAATAATTTATATAGTGTAATTAATGTTCATTTTGCTTGACTAATGTGATAAAATATGATTTTGAATATTTTTTTGGGGTGACGAGTCCACTTTAAAGGAGGATTCAACCCTGTAATAAAAAAAAAACCCATACTCCCCACCCCTCATAGACCACCCTCCCTCCTCCCCTCAGCCTAGCTGCCCCCCCTGGGGAAACGCTCCATGCTTTATACTTACCCATTGGCACAGATTCAGGCAACGGAGTTGCACACAGCCATCTTGCAGGTCTTCTGTAAGCTGACTTGGAGATCGGTAGTGATGGGCAAATTTATTCGCCTGCGGCGAATTCGCGGTGGATTCCCGTGATTTGCTGCAGGCGGATAAATTTGCGAAATGCCTGTGAGATTTTGCCCTGCCAAAAATTCGCCCGCGTCTGTTTTTTTGCCCCGGCATCCAACAAGGGAGGCACGCATCCAAAACGAGACGCAACAGCGTTTTCCAAATTTTTCACTATTTCGCAAATTTCTCTAGAAATTTGCAAAAAATTTGGCGAAACGCCACCGATTCGCCCATAACTAGAGATCGCCAATTTCCATCCATTTCCAAATGGAGCAAGATGATATACTGTCCCATTTAACTTGAATGTACCCATAGGCAGCTTTTTCTGCCTTTAGAAACACGGCCTGAGGGTCATTCCCCCCCATCATGTCCCTGACTTCAAATAATTACCAGCACCAGCAATAGAGGTATAGACCCAACTCCAATTATATATTCCCAGACACCAAATTAAACTCTAGCAAACAACTTAAATGTATCCAACAATCAGTTTAATATCCAATCATATTTTGTAGTCACATGAACCCATTTCAGATTAAATATATTCTCAGTTTGCTCTTTTATTTTATTCGTGAAAGGAAATCCTACACAAATTGCTCCTTTGTTCCATTAGGAGTATTTTATTTTTCCATTACAAGTATTTTATTCTTTTGTTTGTTGTCAATTACTACGTTACTTCAACTAATATTATGCCATGGAATCATGAGAGGGAGCAGGATTTGGTTTCTCTGTTCTGAATTATTTAAAGGTAATAACATTTATGTACATTCTTAGTGCTTTTATAGGCGAATGTGATAGTAAAATCCATGGCTGTAATCACAGATTATACACAAATCCAGCCACAGAAATAGTTTTTTAGGTACTGTTATAGCTTCATTCTTAATCAAGCAAGTAATAAATGTCAGCACCTACAGTACGTTCAGACTTGTCATTTTTATTTAGAACAATGCAGATGTTAAGGGAGACGATCATAAACATGCAGATGTCTGTAGGTAAGGGGGAAATGTTGATAAAAAATGCAAATGATTGGGAATTTTATTTGAAGCTTGGCTTCTAAAAAATAAAACACAGAACCAGACTTTTGCAAATGCCATTTTTTTTATTGGCTCATAAAATGAATACTTGCACAAAATATCTAGTATACGTTCCACATTGAATTTCTGATGGTTTAATCTTGACTACAGTGGGTTTTATTCATTATGTGGATAAGATTTCATAAACTCCTCTACTTAAAGTGATAGTTTGTTTTAGCCCTTTGCTCCTTCTGTTTGGTTTTTGCAATATCAGTTAAAGTAAAAGTATGTAAAAGAATGTATAGCATTATTCTATTAATTGGTCTTGAAGGGAAGGGTAGCCACTGTTCTTCACAGTTCTGAATCTGTCAATGCCCATGAGCAGCTGTCAATTACACTTTTATTTGGTACAGAACAACTATGTTCTGATAGGATTTGATGGCCTGAAACTGCTGCTCCTGAGGTGTCAGAAACCCATACTTCATGACCAAATCTGGGCATGTGTGTCCGCATTAGGTTCAACATAGTAGTACATTTTGTAGTACAAACAGTTCTGTAGTACAGGTATGGGGGACCTGTTATCCAAAATGCTAAGGACCTGGGGGGTTCCGGATAATAAATCTTTCCATATTTTGGATCTTCATCCATTAAATCTACAAGAAAATCATTGGTTTTGCTTCCAATAAGGATTAATGCTATCTTGGTTTGGATCAAGTACAAGCTACTGTTTTATTATTACAGAGAAAAGGGAAATTGTTTTTAAAGATTTGGAGGGACAGCCTTTCCGTAATTTGGAACTTTCTGGATAACGGGTTTCCCGTAAAAGAGTGGTAAAAGTGATATAATCTATCTGAAGGCAGGAAAGCTGTGGCTAACTGCCTGCTTGGCCTGCAAACAATTGGACAATGGATAGATTTTAATGTGAACGATGAAAATCTTCTAACTTGCCCAATCGATTTTCTGACCAATGTTGGATGGAAACATGTTGGATGCATGAACGTTTGGTGCCCATTAACTGTACAATAATTTGACAGATTTGTTGGATCGCACTAAAATTGTTTATAAAGGATAGAAAATTCTTTAAAAAAAGTCTATTGTTAGCTTAACTGGTCTCCCTGGCTCCCACCTCTCTCCCTTGCAATCAATTTTAAACTCCACAACTTTGATCCTCCTGCTCTATCCTAAGTGGAAACCTGTTCAACCCCAGGTGAAATCTTAGAATGGTTGCCTGTTAAGTAAATTATAGCATATAAAATCTTTCTGCTGGCATTTAAAGCCCTTCACTCACCTTCTCCTCACTAAATTTCTTCACTTGTCTCAATCTGCATTCCTGACCATCTTCTCTGCTCTTCTCAGAGCCACTTTCTTTTCAAACCATGACCAGTGTAGGATTGACCCACTGGGATACCAGGAAAACTCCCAGTGAGCCCTAATGTTACCTTAGGGAGACTTGCTTGTGTCATAAAACTATGTGCATTTTGTACATATGTTTTATTGTGTACCTGAGAATGTTATGTGATTTACATCTTAGATGGTATAAGGATACAAGCCTGAAACACATCCATTTTAGTACACAGTTGCTATGTCCCCTTCCCTTTGCCCAAGGGTAGTTGTAAATAAAGTACCGTTTAACTCAATCACCATTTCCCACTTTCCATTGTTCTTATCTTGAATGGACTGTTTCAAGAATCCATGGCCAACTTCCTAAGATTAATTTAATGTTCACTGACCAATCAGAACCTGACATATGTACCTATGGTGAATAGAATGGCCTAAGTTGGTCAGAGAGTTCCTCGAGTTGAGTGTCCTGAATTGAGGACACAGATGCAAGACCCAATGGATGGATGAGTATCAGGGAGGCAGTGGATTTAGATGTAACATATAAATATTTGTAATTTTCTTTCTAAATATTTGTTATGCATTTTATGTAGTGTACATTGTTTGTTATGTGTATTATTTCTGTAGATGTGTCAATAGCTTTGTAAATAAATATATATTTTGATTGAAACTAATATTTCATTAAATAACTCATTATAACCAGGAATACTTATCTACATGTGTATCTGAGAACAGGGCCAGACTGGGGGTTAAAAGCAGCCCGGGCAAAAAATCAAAGCAGCCCACATGGACACACGCTTGTACACATCCACTAATTTATTGGAGTAAAACTGCAAAAAATGTATGTGCATAAAGAGCTGCCTTTTTCACTTAAAGGAGAACTAAACCTGAAATTGAAAGAAACCCTACCCTGGGTAGACCCCACTCCCTCCTACCCCCAGCCTACCTGCCCCCCTGGGCACATGCCCCTAATTTTTTACTTACCCCTCAATGCAGATTTGGGCCTAATTCATAGGCGCCATCTTCTTTTTTAGGTATTGTTCGGAAGTTTTGGGCATGTGCGGTTTTTGTAAGTTTCTGGTCCCGAACAACTGCGCATATGCTGAAAGTTACGAACATTTTTCGGAAATTTTTGCGACTTTCAGTGCATGCACAGTCATTCAGGACAGGAAATTTACTACAACTGCACATGTGCCGAAAAATTAAAAAGACAGTCTGATTCTGAAGAAGACAGAAAAAAGAAGATGGCTGCTGTGTACTCCCAAAGTCAGATCTGCATGGAGGAGTATGTAAGAAATTAGGGGCATGTGCCTGGGGGGGAGGGGGGGCAGGTAGGCTGGGGGGTCTACCCAGGGTAGGGTGGTAGGGTTTTTTTCTATTTCAGGTTTGGTGCAGAGAGAGGGACGGAGAGTCATAGAGTGCAGAGAGAGAGTGACAGAGTCAGAGTGCAGAGAGAGACACCGAGTGACAGAGAGTGCAGAGAGAGATTGACCAAGAGGGGGCCAAAGAGGGACAGAGAGAAAGCGAGAGAGAATGCAGAGAGAGAGATAGACAATGCAGAGAGAGAGAGATAGACAGTGCAGAGAGAGAGAGAGTGCAGAGAGAGACAGGGAGAGGGACAGACAGAGAGTGTGAGAGCCTGAGAGTGCAGAGAGCACAACAGAGAGTGCAGAGAGAGACAGGGAGAGGGACAGAGATAGAGAATGGAGAGAGAGAGACAGAGTGCAGAGAGAGGGACACAGAGAATCTGAGAGTGCAGAGAGTGTGACAGAGAGTGCAGAGAGAGAGACAGGGATAGAGAGTGCAGAGAGAGGGACAGAGAGTGCAGAGAGAGGGACAGAGAGTGCAGAGAGAGACAGGGAGAGGGACAGAGAGAGACAGACAGAGTGTGCAGAGAGAGAGAGAGAGACAGAGAGAGAGTCTGAGAGTGCAGAGAGTGTGACAGAGAGTGCAGAGAGAGACATGGAGAGGGAAAGAGAGAGAGAATGGAGAGAGAGAGACAGAGTGCAGAAAGAGGGACACAGGAGAGAATCTGAGAGTGCAGAGAGCGTGACAGAAAGTGCAGAGAGAGACAGGGAGAGGGACAGAGAGAGATAGGGAGTGGGACAGAGAGAGATAGACAGAGAGTGCAGAGAGAGGGACAGAGAAAGAGAGCCCAAGAGTGCAGAGAGCGCAACAGAGAGTGCAGAGAGAGACAGGGAGAGAGAGACAGAGTGCAGAGAGAGACAGAGAATGGAGAGAGGGAGAGAGAGAGGGACAGAGAGAGAGTCTGAGAGCATGACAGAGAGTGCAGAGAGAGGCAGGTAGAGGGACAGAGAGAGAGAGACAAAGACTCACAGAAAGTGCAGAGAAATATTTGGATCCAGTCTTCAGCGATGTCAGCCATCTTAAAAGGGGCTGGAGTCAAAATCCTGCTGGGCCTGGGCCCCCAACGGCTGTGGCCTCCTGATTGCATGCAGGCCTGCACAGATCAAGGCAGCACCAGCAGTGAGAGGAGTGGGAGGGGCCGAGCCACAGTGGGAGAGACTGAGAGAGGATACCGGAGCGGTCCTAGAGCCCGCCTGACACTTAAAAAGCTAGTGGCACTTATAAAAAGTTGAGATCTGGAGCAGCCCAGTAAAGAAAAAATAAAGCGGCCCCTCGGGCAAATGCCCAAAAAGTGATATTGTCAGTCCGGGCCTGGCTGAGAATAAATATATAAATTTACATACATATATCCTTGGTCAACACTCCTTCTAACCATTTGACCATTTCAATGTTGTTACCTAATTCTATGTGGGAACAAAGAGAAATAGAAAGAAAAGAGTCTTTGAAAATAGAGGTTGAGTGAGGAGAGGAAGAGTCGAAATCGTTTGGAGAGTGGGCCCATAGTCTAAGGTTTTATAGTAGGCCCCTGGCATCCCAGTCCGACACTGTCCACTGCCATCGATTGTCTTAAACTTTTCTACCTTGCTGCTCCTTACCTCTGGAATTCCATCCCTGAATTCCTCTGTAATGACCGCTCTCTCAAAACAAAGAGTCTACATTTTGGAGCACTAAAACATTAGTCCAGTCCTGGCAGTTAAGGGACAATTCGTTTACCTTGTACACTTTTTTCCTTCAGTTTGTGTCTGTATGTTATCTACGCACTTAGATTGTTCTATGTTCTAGAAGTTCTATAGAGCAGGACCTTCTTCCTTCTGTCTCTCTAACCACATGGCACTTAAGCTCTTTGTACCTACATTTATTGATTTTTTTATGTTTCTTGTACTCCCAGTGTGTTCTTTCCCTGACTGTCTGCATTTATTGTAATTTTTATACTATTATTTGGCCCAATAATCTTTAAATATATTACCAAGTGGCTCTGAATAGATATAGTAAGAATGAAGTACAGCATCTGTTTCTCCATACCATGGCATCTAAAGGCACCTGAGCCTTACAGAAATTAATCAAAGAATGTCACTAGGGGGCCAGATTTTCTGTATAAACAAATTAACTTTAATCTAATAGGATCACATATTAATACATTAAATCTACCTCACTAAGGGGAATAAATGCAATAATGGAACAACAATGCTGCAGAAGTGACTAATGGCAAAATCAACATATTGCTACATGTATGGTTACCTTTAATCCTGTTTACATCAGTTACCAGTCATGTGTGATTAATTACTCACTATGTCAAGTTTGTATAATTTATGCCCCAGGAAGTAATGAAATCTAAATTGCCTTGGAAAATGTGAGAAATGCCATATATGTAGAAAGAACTTCTAACACACATTGCTCATTATCTACTTGTAATATAGTTACCTATCTCTAAGCAGGACAAGGCAAAACTGCTGCAATTGTGCCCTTTTTGATTATTGCTCTTTGGTGTCTAAAGTATGCTAAATTGTGTAGATAAAATAATAGGAAAATCCGTAAGTAAGAAGTTAAGGTATTTCCCTTGTTATATTAGAGTTTCTGGAGATAAAGGAATTTCAACCCTACTTAGCTTTACAAACAAAGATAACAAGTAATCCATATTTCTACAGAGTAGATGATTGCTTTCTACATTCCAAAAGGGAACACATACCCCTTTGTCTTCTTTCTTACATTTCCCATCTTAGTTTCCTCCTTTTCTGCTCTTATCTTCAGAATTATCTCAGCAGTAGAACTGGTTACTTGTTTAGCTATCATTCCAGCTAATGCACGATCACCCCTCTCCCACCCTCCCAAATCTGTGTTCTTACTACTATCTTATCACAAGGCTATATTCAATAAATACATTAACTTCTACATGGCAATGTCATTGAAGCCACCCAAAAGCTCCAATTGCTGTTTCATTTGCTTATATTTTCTCTAATTAATCACTCTAGGTTTGAATATACATGCTGATTAATAACTGATAAAAGTATATAATTTAGAAATAAAATACATAACTGAAAGACTTGACATTACTTCACTTGCAAAGTTTCAAAACCTGTGCACAGTTATAGATAGTGGATAGATGCTTTCTATAAATAAATGTATATTATCGATAATGCTTAGTAAACTTTCATTCTCTCTTAGAGGAAACTTGATATTTGGAAGGCGTCCTCATGCAGGGTTAGGGAAACCAAACTTGTTTAAAATATTCATTCTTTATTATTCCATGTTAAAAACAGCATACATGCGGGCAGGGGAACCAGCTTAACGCGTTTCGTTACTAAATGTCACTTCATCAGAAGAAACTCTCTCAGACCAAATTGCCCCCAAATATCTAGAAATGATACAAAGTGCCTTTGACAACAATGCGCTACCTCCTTCTCTCTCAGAAGCACTCATAGTGGTCATCCCCAAACTAGGTAAAGACACAACCCGTTGCTCTTCTTACCGGCCAATATCACCCCTCAACACAGATACAAAAATACTGGCGAAGATCCTCACCTCCCACCTGCAGCGGGTGATCCCAGACTTAATACACCCTGACCAATCGGGCTTTATGCCTGGACGCTCCACGGACATCAATCTCCGCAGACTCTTCACTAACTTGCAAATAACTCATGCAGAAATAGGCTCTAGAGTAGTGGCCTCATTAGACTCAGCAAAGGCCTTCGATTCAGTGGAGTGGGATTACCTATGGGAGGTATTATCTTGCTTTGGATTTGGATCAAAGTGTCTAACATGGATAAAACTCCTATATAAAAACCCCACAGCACGCACAAGAGTCAATGGCCTAACATCCCAGCCTTTTCCACTGAATAGAGGAACAAGACAGGGCTGCCCTCTTTCCCCAGCCCTATTCACAATACTAATCAGGCAATCCCCTCAAATTAAAGGTCTAATTTACGGCACCATACAGGAAAAAATTTCCCTGTTTGCCGATGATCTCCTTATATATCTCGCTGATCCTAACGAATCCCTCACCGCCCTTCTTGAAATAGTCAACCAGTTTGGCTCATTCTCTGGCCTACGTGTTAACTGGGAAAAATCTGTCCTATTCCCTATAGACCCTAACCAACCTCGGTGTTTGCCGGCAAGAACTCCCTTAGAATGGGCAGACCACTTCAAGTAGTGATCCATCATGATATTCGCAATTACACAACCCTAAACTTAGACCCAATTGTTACTAACCTGACCTCCACTTTGAACAGATGTACCAAGCTTCCACTCTCCCTGTGGGGCAGGGTGAACATCATTAAGATGATCTACCTTCCAAAATTCCTCTACCTACTCCATAATGCGCCAATATATATCCCCAAAAAATACTTTAAGAAAATAAATCAAATTCTGATTCCCTTTCTATGGAACAATAAAATACCAAGAATTGCATGGACCAAACTGTGTGCACCATGTAATGAGGGAGGACTAGCCTTTCCCAACCTCCACTTATATTATCTAGCCTCTCAGATTTATTATTTACACTGGTGCCTTAACCCTGATCCATACAATCCAAACTCACAATTACAGGCGCTTTTACTATCCTCATGGGAGAGTCTGAATAATTTTCCATATCGCCACCTTAAGGACTCTAACCCCACACCATCCACCCTGAGTACACCCCACAGGGCGTGGTGGGTGGCCCTCAAGACCTTGGGTTACAAACCTCCTCTGATGGGGGAACTCATATCTACCTCATTTTAGTTCCCTACTAGACCTAGACCTTCTGGCTGAGTCGGGGCATAAAAAGGTTAAACGACCTCATGGAGAACAATACTTTCCCCACGTTTTTGTCACTCCAGCAAAAGTGCCAACCAGAACAGATTTTAAATTTTCACTACCTCCAATTGAGGCACACATTCTCCTCCCAATTTAATACCCTTACCCCTCAGCAATCACGCCTTACCATAGAGGAAATCCTCCATGACCCATCTCCCAAAAAGCTGCTGTCCCGCCTATATCAATACCTCCTTCTTTCAGGCCCAAAACCCTTCGCTATGGCACTGGAATGGTGGTCTAGCAATATAGTGGGCCTGGAACAAGAGGACTGGGAGGAAGCAATAGATAATATATACTCCGGCCTCATCTCACTAAAAGACAAACTTATACAATATAAAATCATACACCATATTTACATAACCCCCACTAGGCTAAGGCAAATGGGTCGAGTGTCATCTGACCTTTGCCACAGGCGTCAATCACTAGCTGCTGACTTTTTCCATTTAATATGGCAATGCCGCTACACCCTAGACTTCTGGACACAAGTGGTAAATTACCTAACAGATAACTTGGACTTCCCTAGGATAATTAGTACAACTGTCTGTCTACTAGGGGTATTAGAGGAAACCATGCCCACTAAATATCCTCGACTCTGCTATCATATCTTATTATTCTATGCGAAAAAAACTATAGCCCTCCACTGGATGGGCAACTCCCCTCCCTATCTTAGAGTGTGGATACCATTGGTCAATGAAGTTGTACCCCTATATAAGCTCATGTATGAGGCCAGAGGAACGCCATCTAAATTTGATAAAATTTGGGGCAAATGGTGTTAGTTGGACCCGAATCCCCCTCAGCAGAATCATGTCTAACGTCTCACAGAGTGTGTAGGCCACCCAAAAACTGAAGATCCGACACAATTGGCAATTGGGGAGACCCCGAATCCCGTTACAATATCAACCATTAATTGAGTAAAGTCAACACGGACCCTTCAAGATACTCAACCTATACATGAGATTGTCTGCTATGTAACGTATTGTCTATATGTTTTGTTGTGTTTAAAGCAAATAAAACTTACCTTTAAATAAAAAAAAAAATATGCTAACAAATGAATTGGTCATATTACAAAAATCTGAACTAAACTAAGTTAATCATATATATTACTATATCGATTAAATTACAAAAATAAATAGATAAATAAATCAGTTATTTGTACATTAAAACATATCAAATTCATAAATCCAAATGTCACAATAAAAATATATGTGATCCCAATTCATGTTTGTGTCAAAACAAAATTCATTCTCTCTTATGAAGACAGAAGTGCAAGAGTCTTGAGTGTAGTGCCAGGCATTGCAGATCTTGGTCTGCAGAGGGAAGCAAGCTGAGGATCTGTTCCTCTGCTGTGCAGGGTCAAATTTGGCTGCAGGACACCAGGAAAAATCTGACCAAAACTACACCTCATGCTGCTTCCTAACCTCCCCTACTGGCCCTTATTGTATTGCAGCACCAAGAAGAAAAAACAATGTGTGAGCGGAGGGTCAGGGTTGCAACTGGGAGGGGGCTAGGAAGGACCCCAGAGGTGGCAACCTGGTGGGCCTCGGACCCACATTTCGATTCTGCTATTGTTTAATATGACTGCACCAGAATATATTACCTTGGGTTGGGTGTGACAGCGACAGCAGATTCTGGAGCCACAATACACGATTTTCATTTCACACTGAAATCTGCCACTTCTGCCTGCACCAGAGAAAGAGGCAATAAATTCAGGTGCAGGCACATCGAGCAACTAAGGAGCATAGGAGAAGTGGATTCTTGGCCTGCAAAGAAACACAATATCTGACACTACACTAAGGAATGTAACTCTTTTGTTCAGGGTATGGTTTCCTGGCATCTTGCAGCAGAAAAAAAGCACCAGGGGCAAGCCAGCCATTTCTTTACCACTTTCCATAGAACAGCTTGTAAGTACAGGGACTGTGGCTTGCATCTGTCTCTTCTCCCTAACTTAGGAGATGGGCACTGGGGGGAAAGGGGGACAACTATATGCCTTACCCATGTGTTCCTCATGAATACACTGGTGCTGAATGCAGACATCACTATTTTTGTGGGGGTGGCTGCAGGTCTTGGTGTTCCAAAAATAAAGGAAACTAGCAGGGACAGAACTAGGGGTAGGTAAAAGAGGCATGTGGACAGTATATAATGACAGGAAGGGAAAGCCAGGTAAGGAAGGAAAAAAGGTGCATGAAGAGGGGATTGGATATTGCTTCATTCTGGCATCTTTGTGCACAAGAATGTGATTATAAGGAGAGGGCTATGTGGGTTGGGGTCTCACCACTTTCCCCTGCTTGTCACCTCAGTTGGGGTTTGCACTGATTTGGCCCAGCTTGCCTTGGGCACTACTGAAACCATGGGCTGACACTGGCAACTATAGTGGAAGGCAAGGTGCAAAGTGGAAAAATTACAAATTGCACCACCATGCACCCTGGCTTTGTTATTGTACCCCTATAGTATATTTATTAATGGTTTTAATGGCATATTTTTTCTCTTGACTTTAATTTATTTTGACCATCTTCAGTGATCCTGAACTCGGGATAGATTTTTGGCATTTTGAAAAACACTTCTAAACTATACTGGAAAAAAGTACCAGTTGTAATTTCTGATATCGCGTGGTTGGTATTTGAAATATTAGTGTCTTCCAGTGTCTGCCAAGGCCAGCAGTATGTTATGATGTAAGCAACTGGCATACACTTAACTTGACAAAAATCTAATATAATATTACCCCTTTGAAAACCTTTGTATAGCTTGTATCTTGGATAAGCAGTATAGTTCTGGAGATCAGGTTATGAAAAACATAACTGTTTCACAGAGATGTATAAACATACAAGGACTTATTCACTAAGGCAAAGGTCTAAACTGGACAGAAAACTGAACATGCTCTGACTCACAGCTAACACCCAGGTAATTACACATTCCTCAATATGTGAGCTGCTGTCTATTCACCAAAAAGAAGAGGCTGTATTGGCAAAACATAAGCAAGTTGTTGCACCCGCAATAACACTAAGAACAAGAGTAATGCCATACACATTTTGTTTCTGTGACTTTGGCCTGGAAAATTAGTGTTGGCAGAACATAGGATATCACTGAAGCACAAGTGCAATCTCTCAGATGCACAATGCTTGTTGCCATTCGCATTGGTTATCTCCATTAAATTATTGTTTAGGGGGCGATATTTTTTCACCTGCCATAGATCTGCAAATTTCTTTTTCAAAACTGCAGCAAAAAATTGCTGCTTAAAAATTTGCTGTGACAAAAAAGTCACAGAGAAAAACACCCTCAAGAAAACACCAATTGACTTTAATGCATTTGGACAAAAAAAGTAGCCATACAAAAAAACAGCCGTTGACTTTATGTTTTTGGAGTGTGTAAAAGAAATGTTGATGCCCATGGACATCAATGCGTTTCTTGAATTTTTCAATGTTTTGTTAATCTTTGCGCAGTTTCGTTAATTTTCAGTGAGAAGCTACAGTGTAAGCGGGACAGATTCACTCATCACAACTAAATACAATTGGAAAAGGTCTAAGCCAACTCTGCACATTTTCCCCCAATTGTCTTTGGTGACAAAACTCTGAGTGTAATGAGATCATTAGAAGAATTACTTTTTCTTTGGAAAAAAACAGTAGCACAGAGCAAAGACAGAGGACCTGAAAGACTTTGGATTAAGCATTTTTTATTATTTTTACAAATCACAAAATATTCATTTAGGACACAGAAACCATTAATCATTCACAGCAATTCTGGGTCACTTTTAACCACAATATGCTGCTCCCAAAGAACATATATCTTTGTGCATTTGCATCAGACTTTATTTTAAGGGTAATTTTGTAGTATTATTTGTGTTGGATCAATGTTAGTTCCGTGTTTGTTTTCCAGCAGAAAGATCCAACTTTTCTGCCTCTTTCCTTTTGGGCAGACCCGATGAGCAAGTAGTTTCTGTGATCATGTCAATACGACAGGCAATCTATAATCCTCTAGGTTGCACAGGAAGAGAAAAATAATGTTATGATGTGCATGTACTAAGAATCCCTAAGAATCTTTTTTTTCAAATAGCAAATTAAATAATGAGTTTCCTTATTTAACTGTTGCTTTAAAGAAGAAGGAAAGATAAAATTACTGGGGGGGGGGGGCACCAATTGATTATATGTTTTTAATCTGTGAAAAACCACACTGACCAGGTGTAATTTGTAGAGCACCAATCTTCTTTTCTTCTTCCTTCTTCACATTTGGTGCACATGTGCAATAGAGAGAAAAATAGCCAAACTTAAACAACTTTACTCATGTTCTCACGAGTATGCTGAAGAAGGAAGAAGACTATCTAGAGAACTTCGCCCATAAAACAGGAAACAGGAAAATAATATAATATCCACAAAATTTAAATAAATATGAAGAAATAATGTGTATATACTTGACTGACTGTACCTGACTTCTAATAGATGTTTCAGTTCTTGTAAACTTCTAATAGAGATTTTAAGGCCGAGAAAATAAACGCGCATGGTACAAAAATCAAAACTCATCAAAACGTGTGCAACCTTTTTAATGAATACTAGCTTATAAAAAAAAAGCACCACAATGCTCCATGCATGTTTTTTCATAGAAAGAATTTAAGTGAGAAATTGCTCCATTAATTTTCAATGAGGCCAAAAAACTTTAATGTTTTAATGGAGTAGAAAAAGAAATAAAGTTAATTCCCATTAACTTCTATTGATCCTCGCCAGCTTTTATGTGCATGGTTTTTTTTTGGCAACTTTCCACAGTTTTTTTGTGAATAAATATGGACTAATCAAGTCTCCAAACAATACTCAACTATTTTCGTGCTTGCGGTTTTGAGACGCATTTTTTCAAATCGTGAGAAAAACTCTACCTCAGATTTTGAGAAATTAACACCATAATATAACAAATTTTTTGTGGTTTATAGTAATTATTTGAAAACATTTTTAGCGTTAAAGGGAAACTGTCATGGGAAAACATGTTTTTTTTAAAATGCATCAGTTAATAGTGCTGCTCCAATAGACTTCTGCACTGAAATCCATTTCTTAAAAGAGCAAATAGATTTTTTTATATTCAGTTTTGAAATATGACATGGGGCTAGCCATTTTGTCAATTTCCCAGCTGCCCCAGTCATGTGACTTGTGCCAGCACTTCAGGAGGGAACTGCTTTCTGGCAGGCTGTTGTTTTTCCTTCTCAATGTAACTGAATAGTACGCAGTGGGACATGGGTTTTACTATTGAGTGTTGTTCTTAGATCTACCAGGCAGCTGTTATCTTGTGTTAGGGAGCTGTTATCTGTTTACCTTCCCATTGTTCTTTTGTTAGGCTGCTGGGTGGGGGAAAGGGAGGGGGTGATTTCACTCCAACTTGCAGTACAGCAGTAAAGACTGATTGAAGTTTATCAGAGCACAAGTCACATTGACAATATGTCTAGCCCCATGTCAGATTTCAAAATGAAAAAAAATGAATAAAAAAATCTGTTTGCCCTTTTGAGAAATGGATTTCAATGCAGAATTCTTCTGGAACAGCACTATTAACTGATACATTTTGAAAAAATTTTTTTTCCCATGACAGGATCCCTTAAAGAAGTTTAATTCAGGGAAAACTATGAGATAAAAGGACAACATTAATAAATCAACCCCCAAGATAGTTTAAGTCCTTGGTAAATCTTAAAGACCCCCTCCCCCCGTATAAAGTAGATACTGAGCAGCAGATACAGAAAGTTTGGTATGTTATAAATGTACAAATGTGTAAAACCAAATGTGAAATAATATTTAAAAAAAAAACTATAAATAATGTTGAGTGAATATTTTAAGTATTTTTTTCAGTTCAAAAATAACGCCCATAACTACTGATGCGAGAAAGTGCTCATTTCACCAAAACCTTTACAAAAACTGTAAAAAAATTTGCAAAATGGCAAAACTCATCAGAAATTTTGCCAATTGCATTGGAGTCAATAGGTGTTTTTTCTTGCACCAATCATTTTCAGAGAGGATCGAATCTGCCCATTCAAGCCAATGGGCAACTTTTTTGTAGCAAAATATATTAAAGACTGGGCAACCTTTTTGTCATGATAACTTTTTTGTAGCAAAATATATTAGCTTTGCAAAAAAAAACAATAATAGTGATTCCATGGGGCAGATTTACTAAAGGGTAAAGTGACGAATGCTGACGACGATTCACCAGATTTACCACCCGCAGGGACTTTTACTAACGCAGGTGTCATTTCTCCCTCTGACGAATGGACCATACTCCGAAAATGCGGATTTTACTGAACGTTGCCACTTTTGCCAGACTTGTCTTCACTAGCTCTGACCTGGCAAAGTGCAATCGAGTGCATAGAACGTCCTCAATCTTCAGTTACTTACTTCATATTCTGAGTGGAAAAATCATTTAACTTTAAAAAACGCTGGCTGCTTTTCCTTTTTTTCAGGGTGATAGGCTGCAAAAGTTATAATTTTTTTTTTTTTGGTAACTGGTTTCCCCATAAATTTTCTAACATATGGAACATTATTTTACAGTGGGCCCTTGTGTAGGGCATTATAAAAACTACATTGACTTTATAAAGGTTCCCTGGACATGTCTAGTTGAACTGTAATGTACTGTATATGATGAATTTGCGGTCGGCAGAATTGAATGCTGGCGCATTTTCGCTTTGATTTGCTCGCATTACTGAAGTAACGCTAGCAAAAATTTGGCAGCATTTGTTGTTCAGGACAAAACTTTCGTATTTTAGTAAATTAATATTGTCCCGGTGAATTTCACCTGTCGAATTTGCGATGGTGCGAAGTCGTCGCTAGCGAATTTTCCCCGCTTAGTAAATTCACCCCATGAGTGCAGGAAAAATGCTAATTTTCTGTTTATCATTTTCTTTTATTATGAACCGGTTTACAGGTGTAAGATCCCTTATCCAGAAACCAATTATCCAGAAAGCTCTGAATTATGGAAAGGCTGTCTTCCATAGACTCCATTTTATCCAAAACCAAAACTATTTTTTTTTTCTGTAATGTGAAAGCAAAACCAGCTTATTGCATGTATTTCATATTTACATGATTTTCTATTAGGTGTGAAGGTATGAAGATCCAAATTACAAAAAGATCTTTTATCCGGAAACCCCCTGGTCCCTAGCATTCTGGATAACAGGTTTTACCTTTAATCACATAATTATCCTTACCTCTTGTTAAAAAAATGATAACTAAATCATTGAAGTTTTCCAGAAATTTGAATTATTGTTGGATTTAGGATAAATTAGGACATTGGCACTCTGCCATTTAGACTATATCACAAGCAACATGCAAAATAATTTACTCTGCACAGCATGAAATCTCTTTTACGAGTTGGTCTGCTGTTTGCAGAAAAAACTCTAATAGCTGTTTATGGGCTCTGAAGTACATATTTATTATGCCATTTACTTTTATGCAAGAAATGTGTTTGATTTACTGATCCATTTTGCAATACTCTTATTTCTAAGCATATTAACTCATTAATTTGCCCTGTAATAATTATTTGCTATATCTTGATGTGTTTACCCCAAAGGTCACCAGGGAAGCACAATGTTAAAAGCATACCATTTAAATACGTTTAAAAAAGATCTGGATTACTGGAAGCCTGTAGACCGATTTTCAGTTAAAAAAAAAAATCAAATTTTTTAAATTGAATTCCTTTTTCTGTGTAATAATAAAACCGTTTCTTGCACTAAGATATAGTTAATCCTTATTGGAAGCAAAACCAAAATCTATGGGGTTTATTTAGGGTTTTTTTTCAAGCTTCGAATTTATCTCAGAATTTGCTTTTAGAAAAGAAAAGTATTTTTATGAAAACTCAGATTTCCACAATTCTTTTGGGTTTCTTTTCCGAAAACCTCCAAAAGCACATCAAAAAATCAATGGGACTTATCCCACTGACTTATATGCAACCTCTGCAGGTTCAAGATGAGTTTTTCATTCTTGGGGGGTTTAATAAATCCTGAAAAATCCCTGATTTTAAAAAAGCCCTATTTTAAAAATAATTGGATTTTTCACAGAAAGACCCCTTATCCAGAAAACCCCAGGTCCTGAGCATTATGGATAACAGGTCTCATACCTACATATATTATTTTTGATTAACTATTATGAATTAGTCAACTATTCTTAACATCTAAGCTAATGGATCAAAAACAAAAGTGAAAAAGGAAAGACAAAAATGGAATAAGAAATTGCTATCTATTTTACATTTTCTGCAGTCTTTAGAAGATTAGGATTTGGATTAGAATAAGATTGGATGGTTATTATACAAAAGTTTGCCTTTTTTTAAATTCATCATGTGAGAAATTCAGCTTGTGTTCCTTGAACTGGTGTTTTTGCTTTAAAATATTACTGTAGTTTACATAAGCTGCTGTGTAGCCATTGGGGAAGATTCAAACAAAAAAAAGAAAAGGCACAGGTTGTATTGCATATACCAAATACATTCTGTAAGAACAACGCTGAACTAAGCTCATTGTAAATAGCATGTACCGTATAGTCGAAAATATGTCATTCAAATTTGAGTTTGACTTTTTACCAAATCAACTTTCAGAAATGCAAAACTTTTCAAAATGTATTAATTTTGGCATCTAACTGGCAAATTCAAGCAATATTTCAATATACTTTTTCGAGACTGAAAATGAAGAATATGAAGAAAATGAAGAACCGATTTCACTGCCTTATATTTTTCCATTGAAAGGTGTGGTTTACCTTTTAGTATCATCTTAGCAACATATATTTGCTTCTCCTTTTAACCCTTTGCAGCTTTAAAATGGTAGTCATGGACCCTGGAAGCAAAAGACTATAGTTCAGTAATGCTGTAATTTTATTGGCATTGTCCCCTTATATTACTTATCTCTCCTATTCATATTTCAGTCTCTAATTCACACCATAGCTTGCGTGTTAGGGAAATGTGGACCCTAGCAACTACTGTAGATAACTGCTAAAACTTCAAACTGGAGAACCGAGTGATACACATAAATATAAAATATACACATAATGAAAAAGTCCATGTGGATGTCAAATAAGAGCTCTGATTGGCTTTTTAGTAACCCCTATAAGGACTGGCAGCCTACAGGAGAGAATGTTTGGCAGGACATCTGTTTTTTATGCAACCAAAACTTGCCTCTAAGCCAGTAATTCAAAAATAATCACCTGCTTTGAGGCCACTGGGAGCAACATCCAAGGGGTTGGAGAGCAACATGTTGCTCGCAAGCTACTGGTTGGGGATCACTGCACTACATCATACTAAAAGCTGATTTAAAGGTGAACAACGCCTTACATGCACAATAAGATAACAAAAACAAATGCATATGATTTACAAAACTTGAAGAAAAAATAACTAAAAAAACTTGAAAACACAAAAAACTCAGCAAGTAAAAGCTGGGAAGTTTCTTTAGAAGTCAATGTGAAGTGTCTCTGAAAATTGCAAGCAGTTTTATCTTTAGATAAACGATCGATGCCGAATCACACATATACAGTATAAAGATGTCTTACTTGACTTGTGAGTAATAATAAGCAAATCTATCCTCTTTTACTTTGCTTTGAAATTAGCAAAACTGCTGAACAAAATGGACAAATTCTTTTCCTGCACTTTTTTGCAGCACCTAGAGTTTTGCCTTCAATCCATGCCCAATAAAAATTTGCTTTTCCCACCACTATTTGTCAACCTTTGGAGACAAACACAACCTTAAAATAATTATACACTTCTGAGCATAAGGAAGATTTTGTAAGATTACTTATTTCTTCATTTTAAATACGCACCTCAGATCACATCTGTTTCAGTCTAAAAGAGCACTGAGAATATATATTGACACTAAATCCTGAACAGGAACAATAATGCATCTGTAGTGCAGTGTTCAGATTACAGAACAGACCAAGAACACATGATGCATTGAGCATTCAAAAGTCAGTAGTAATGGGGGAAAACAGTCATAAATCATTTTCAGGTACCACTTACTAATGTATGAGTCAAAAAAATGGCAAGGATTATTTTAAACAGCTGGCATGAGGACAATTAACAAACAAGGCTGAGCTTAACAGAGGAAAACATGAGGAAATTTGTAAGTAAAGGAAAATATATGACATTTTTGCATATTTTTTAGAAACCCCAGACTACACTGTATATGATAAGTAAATTTTTTATATTATTAATTATCACACCATTCAAATTTCAATCACTTAACAATGTCAATAACTTAACACTGTACGCAATTGATATACAAAATATAATAAAAATGACAAAAAAAGGTCAAAATGGTGTATTTTGGCTAAAATTGTTTGATAATTTAAAATGTGTCTTATGTTATAGCAATTAAAAGAGAATCAACATCAATGGGGCTGCAAATGAATCACTGGAAATCAGAATTCAGTGTGGAACTGGATGGGGATCAGAAAATGACTACTTCAGAGTCAGTTTTCTGACTTAGCATCAAACATGTATAAGTCAATGCTCAAAAACAGCTAATAATTGGTGTTTGCTCAGTTGGGTCACCCTGCTGTAAGAAACAGCAATGGTGCTATACGTTCTGAACAAATTTATCAGTCTCCATCACAGTATTTGCTGTTTTTTTGGCAGTCTACACATGCCTGACTTGAAAGTTAATTGGGATTATTATATTTTCTTTTTTTGGTCTGCTGAGAAACATAGTATGCAATCAGGTTCTTGTCAAGGTATGAAACTTTAACACCTATTTGTATATATTGCAATGAGGCAATGAGATATAAATAAAGCACACTCTGTCTCCATAAAATAATCCCTTATGTAATATATAGTATCAGAGAAAACATTGTATTGTTACATTGATTGTGAGTGAATGATAACCCCCAGATTACTTTTGTATTGGACTTCAATGTATGTGCCCAAATTAGATTTTCATACAATAATATCCTGTATGGTACTGATTTGTACATTCAGGGGAAGATTTACTAAGATTTACTAAGGGTCGAATTCGAGGGTTAAAAACTCTTGAATTGGACCATGTGAATTGTATGGGAGTGAAAATCCCGCTATTCGATTGGTCGAACTATCGAATAGCGAAAATTAGATCGAATTATAACATTTGCTTATTCGATCTAAATCTCTAAAATCTGACGAACTAGGCAGTCGAATAAAAATTTAAAGGGGAAGTTATTTGACAGTCGAATAGTCAAATATTCGAATAGATTTTTATTCGAAGTATTCAAATCATTCGATTCGATTGATTTTTCAAAATTCACTGGTCGAAGTGGTCTTCAAAAACACTAGAAAATTCGAATTCATGTGAATTCGATAAATCTACCCCAAAATATTACTACCACTATTTGACGTTGTTGGAACTTCATCTTGGCACAGGAACATCAAATAGTACTACCATCAGAATGGAAACTGGTGTCATGTGAGGCATCCAGTCTCTCTGTACACAATTGTCTAGTCCTCATCAATGAAGATGAAGATGGGATAGTCTAGCCAGCACTAAGTAGTATCATGTGACCCTTGCTTTCTGACACTGCTACAGAGGTCAATTTTAGACCTTTCAATAAGCTGTTTGGAAAAAGATATTGCTCTTCAAGCAGATCTGTATTTAACAGGTTATATTATATACATCAAGAAAACCCCAGGAGAAGTATAATAAAGTGTGGATCCTGTAAACTTAGAACAGAACAACTGAGCAAATTTTTTAATTCTATTTATTTTGGAAATCTTGGTACTTGTAATTTACCTGGGGTGTTTTGGGCAATGATGTCATGTAAACCAGACACAAATTAGCACAAATTGACACTTCCAGACCATCAAAATGGCTATTTTGCAAATGAAATAACAGCGGTGTATGTAATCCTGGCCCAAGACCAAGCCTCATGTAGTGTTCACTGACTACCAAGAAACTATTGCCTGTATAAACTGTAAAGAGACACTCCACTGGCCAAGATTGATGTCACTCATTTCTGTGCCTGGAATACACCATTGCATGGCAAAGGTAATAATGTTTCCAGTGTTGCAGTGCCAATAAATATCTTACTGTAGCTCTTTAATAAGGGATTATAGAATGAATGCATATATGAATACTGTAGGGCTTTTTTAACAGAAATTTTAAAATGCATCCAAAACACCCCCTTGTCCTTTTTTCTATTTCAATGTCTGACGATACGTGTAAATTATGACTTTCTAACCTTTTAGGTCTCATGAAAAGACCTACATTATAGCATAGATGAACTCAATGTGGCCTGTTTTCTCTGCACAAAAAAGGACCTATCTTATTTCTGTTTAAAAATATTTAACTTGAGTGATTTAAAGATTTCAATAGATCTGCGATGAGATCAAAGGCTATAAATTATTTAATAGTGGTTCTACTTTTGTGGAATTATTTAAAGTATCATAATTGCAGCTCAGCTTCCCAGCCCTCATTTTCCAGTCTGGAATTCTGTTGGGAGCTATCATAATCACCAAAGAGTATAATGTTACAGGCTGGGTATAAAAATATCTTTTTAATGACTAGCAAATTAGTGGAATGTCTTGACCTGAATCTAGACCAAACAGAAGACAGTGTTTTTATGAGGAAGAAAAAGAACTTAATTGTCACCACATTGTTATTCTTGTTAAATTCTTGGGTGCATAAAATGTTGGCTGATTAGATAAAATGTGCAATGGAGAACATTATTGCAAGTGATGAAGGCTTCTACTTTGCGTTATGGCTTTGATTTTTAAAAATTATGTTTATTGACAAAATATTTCAAAGATAAGTGTGAGTTGTAAAGCGCTGGCCTATTGCCACCAATTACTACAGATGTTAGGATGAAGCTTTACTTCAAACTGGAGAAAGGGTAATGCTGGCTATACTTCACCTGTTGAAGTTATTATCTTTTGACCCACATCTTTGGGTTTGATGGACACAGAAATTAATACAATTGAGCCTAACAATTTTTAAGCGCTATCTTAAGTCATAAACAAATCAATTATGACTGGGTGTAGTACAAGGTACGCATATCTAATTTAACATGTATATGAATATCCACACAGGAGGTGTGTTGAATTTGTGTAGTTTTAGAGATTTTTTCCAATCTAGACTAAACTCAATTTTTAAAAAAGCATGAAATTGAATTATACAAATGTACACATTAAGGGGCAGATTTATGAAGGTCAAAAATAAAATAAATGATGCCTTCCACGGAAACTAGAAGCCCATAAAAGAGGGTACCTGAACCCCATTGTAGCATAAAGGATATTCCAAGGCCTGTGTCTGTTGGCAAGCAGGTTGTGTGACAAAACTGATTGAGAATTGGCCTGGAAGACACAGCTGTGATTATGTTTTCATGCGGTCTTTATAGAGTAAACCTATGCCTCAGTATAATGTGAACTAATATATGATTAAGAATTATTATTATTATTATTAATAAAATAACTGAGGCAGCCCAATCTACAATTAATTAATGCATTCATTTATTAATTCATGACACAGAGGTTGGCATTGGCATTGTTTCTATTTTTGCTGATGATACTAAATTGTGCAGCTCTATAAAGTACCTTGCATTTTACAGAGTAATTTGACTAAATTGGAAAGAATGGACAGCAAACTAGAAAATTAGGTTCAATGTTGATAAATGCAAGGTTATGCATTTTGGCACAAATAATAAGAATGTAAGTTATACACTAAATGCCAGTGTGTTAGGACTTTCCTTAATTGAGAAGGATCTGGGTTTTTAAGTTGTCTTATTCCAATTGGTGTCATTCTGTGGCTACTAAAGAAAATAAAGTTCTACCATGCATAAAAAAGGGCATTAACTCAAGGGATCAAAACATAATTTTGCCTCTTATATGGCGTTGGTAAGGCCTCACCTGGAGAATGCAGTGCAGTTTTGGGCTCCAGTGCTTCGGAAGGATGTAAAAGAGCTGGAAAGAGTGCAGAGACATGCAACTAAATTGGTTAAGGGGATAGAAGATTTAATTTATGAGGGTAGATTGTCAATGTGGGGTTGTTTTATCTTGAGAAAAGATGCTTGCAAAGGGAATATGAGTACATTAGAGGGCATTACAGACCATTAGCGGGAGATCTATTTTTCCATAAAATGGATAATCGAACCAAAGGTCACCCCTTTAGACTACTGGAAAAAAACTTTTAGTTGCACCAAGGTAGGTGGTTCTTCACAGTGAGTACAGTGAGGTGGGGAATGCACTGCCGGATGTTGTTGTGATGGCTTGGATTATTTCTTGGACAAGCATAACATCCAAGGCTATAGTAACTCTAAAATCTACAATGAATATAGATATTGGTATATATAGTGTCAAAGGGTGTGTGTAGTTAAAGTATGTTCGCTGGGTTTTACTTGGAGGGGTTGAACTTGATGGACTTTGGTTTTTTCAACCCAACTTAACTATGTATCTATGTAGCTTTGTAACTGTGTACTACATTTTATGGCATGCCCTTCTTGTCTGTTTCATTGCTGCATAACACTTAGGAGCAGATTTACTAAGGGTGGAATTTCAAAATAAAAGATTCAACCATAACATTTTCAGTCAATAAAAATCGTTGTAACCTGTCGGATGCTTCATACAATCTGAAGGATTCGAACGAGTTTGTAAAAAATCCTTCGATTTTCTAGGACAGTAACAGTTCCAGGTGGTCCCTCATAGGCTACAAAGGCAATTCGGCAGCTTTATGGTGGCGAAGTGTTGAATTCAATGTTTTTAAAAGAGACAGTACTTTTGGGCTATTGGACGAATTTTGGGCTATTCGATAGTCAAAGTAGCCCAAAATTACTTTGAAATTTTAATTTTTAAAATTTTTTATTTCATTAAAAAATTCACTTCGACCCTTAGTAAATCTGCCCCATAGAGATCTATACCAAATGAGAATTGTAGTACCTTGTTTATTAGTGGAAAGTTTAACAGTAAAACTCTTGAAACAGTTATTAAGTACATTTAAAAGTTTATCTATTTATTGTATCCAATGGAGAGTTTTTAAAAAAAAATTTCACTGATGCATAAATATCACATTATTAATATCTGGCTATTTTATTTACTGCTCCCTTTTTTACAAAATATGTTAAGTACAGGTATGGGATCCCTTTTGGGAAACCCAAAAATTATGGAAAGGCCATCCACCATAGAGTCGATTTCAAGCAAATAACTCTAATTTTTAGAAATTATTTCCTTTGTCTCGGTAGTAATAAAACAGTAGATTGAAGCTGATAGTAACTAAACTACATGAATCCTTATTGGTGGCAAAACAATATTATTGGGTTTATTTTATGTTTAGCTTTTCTCAGACTTAAAGGAACAGTTCAGTGTAAAAATAAAAACTGGGTAAATAGATAGACTGTGAAAAATAAAAGTGTTTTTATTATAGTTGGTTAGCCAAAAATGTAATGTACTATAAAGGCTGGAGTGAGTGAATGTCTAAAATAATAGCCAGAACACTACTTCCTGCTTTTCAGCTCTCTAGAGTCAGCAACTTTAAGGGGGGCCACATGGGACATAACTGTTCAGTGAGTTTGCAATTGATCCTCACCATTCAGCTCAGATTCAAGAGCAAACAGTAATGGCCCCACCTCAAGTCACTGATTGGTCACTGCCTGGTAAACCCAAGAGAGCTGCAGAGCACGAAGTAGTGTTCTGGCTATTATGGTAGTCATCCAGTCACTCCAGCCTTTATAGATAACATTTTGGCTATGTCTATATTGGAAAAGATTTTTATTTTGCATAGCCTATCTATTTTCCCAGTTTTTATTTTTATACTGAACAATTCCTTTAAGGTGTGGTGATCCAAATTAGTGAAAATAGGTCCCATACTAGCATACCCACAAAATGAATACCAAAGCAACAGATAATTTACATAATATTAAAAGGGATATTAAACAATCTTACCAAACTGGAATATATATTTAAGTAAATACTGCGTTTTTAAACATTTTGTGATGGTCTATGTGCTTCCTCATAAGATCACCTGACCAGAAATACTCAAGGTCTAACTGTAACAGAAAATTTGAGACTTGCTTGTATTTTAAGCAGGATACAATAACATTTAACTTCTTAAGAACAACATTGGGTCAGATTCAATTCAGTGAGAAAAATCTCATTGTTATCATGTGAAAAGTCATGTATGAGATTCAATTCGAGGAGAAAAAATTTTTAGTTCAGTTTCAGTTTTTTCTCATAGACTTTAGAGTTTTCACATGAACAATAGAATTTTCACCTGATAAACATCTTAAATTTTATTTCGTCCATGAAATTTCATGTGATGAACATTTTTTTTCACAGAATACAATCTGACCCACTATCTGGAGAACAAATCAGTGGAGTTGATAAATGACAAATGAGCTGGATCATTAAAAATATGATAACGATGGTAAAAATGGAAATAATTTTACCCAAAAGCTTTAATAAATGGGATATTCAATTACAAATGTGTTATTAAATACACACTGAAAGGAAAGCATTTTATGCATTTTATAAGAAATTCTAATTTGAGGGTTAGAAATGATGAATAAATATCAAAATGTTAGTATAAATCTCAGTAAATTCCAATTCTGCAATTTTATTCTGCATAGAAATTAAGTGATGGTAAATGGTGTGATGATGGTGGTAAAAATAAAGTACTTTTTCCACAAATACTTTCATAAATGAGAAATTTACTTAAAAATATTTAAAATTTGAACTGAAGGGAAAGTGTCACATTTTAGAAGAAATTCGAACTTGAGGTTTAACAGTAATGAATAGTGATGGGCGAATCTACCCAGTTTCGCTTCGCCGAAAAATTCACAAATTTACAGCGAAATTCCCTAATTGGCGAAAAACGAGTCATGGCACGTTTTTGACGCGTCGCGTCGTTTTCGTCGCATCGTTTTCGTCGTTTTCGTCGCATCAAAAACGACGTGTGACTCATTTTTTTCCACAAAATTTTGCCAGGCGAATTTTCGTTGGCGCTTCGTGAACTGCGGGCATTCGCAACAAATTCGCCCATGGCGAATAAATTCGCCCATCACTAGTAATGAAGAATACAATTCAAAAAGTTCTCAGTATAAATCTCAGTAAATTCTCTAAAGTTTATGTTGCACTGAAAACTGAATTGTTTTGAAACTTATTCCAACCAGTACAAGAATTAGTGGTGTAGTAGAATTTTGAATAATGCAGTAAAAAATCAGGATCATTTAATTTTCTCAAGGAATATGTAGAAAGTACCACAAATGCTTTATTCCCTAAATCATTGAGCATTGTCATGTCTTGTCCTCAGTTTTGTGCTTTAGCTTTGCATATAGTGGGATAACCATTGGCTCCTTCTGTCTCAAGCTGTTTCCTCTAATGGCTGGAAAAATGGAACATTACACCATTTTACATGTGCAGGTCACATTAATCACACCAAACTCTTTTAATGTCTTAGACATAACTGTCAAACTGGACATACTGAATCTATTTAAACTAAAGCATGCCATTTTTTATCTTCAGTGATCTTTAATTCACATAAAAGGGTCAAGAAAATGTGATTAAGTGACAGGTTTAAAATGTACTATAATATTAAATAGCTTGATTAAGTGACAACTATAAAATGTAATACAATATTAAGTATCTGGCACTGTCCCAAAAGAACTTTAAAGTATCCAGAATAGTTTGAAATTTCTACAACATTCAAAGTTACTTGAATATTATTTAAAAAAAAGTGAACCCTCAAATGTAAAATCCGAACAGAACTGTAAATTTCCACTAGCCTTTAAGCCACATTTTTACTAGTGCACAAGTGTTTTTTCTAGAAAATAAATTTTACAAGTGTATGTGTTTATTCTAGAAGACTTTGTCACACACAGATCTGGATCACACCACAAAAAATGTGCAATTGCCCAGGAGCAAATTTTCAAGCCCTTAAATACATCTGTTTTGTCTTTTAGGAATCAGATCAGAATCTAAAGTAGAAAAATAGCTAAGAATTGGAAAAGAATGTTCAAAATATCAAATTGTATCTCACTATACCTTTGTGGTATATTTATGAAATCAGCATCCTCATATTTGTATGGGGTATCAGTCCCTAAGGTTTTGTGTGTGTATGAATGAGTTTAAGGCTTATGTCACACAAAACTGTGCAGCTTCAGCTAACTGCTTTCCATGAATGGTTTCTGGCTTTTGGCTCTGTGGTTGTTTCAGTGCAATTTTTAAATATAACACATGGAAGCTTGTTTATCAATATTGTCATTTTAGTGGTTTTAGAGGTTTTGGAGACCACAACTAAACTCTCATTCCTTAAAACCACAAATTTCATGGAATTTGTGAAAATATCCAAATATAAAAAGTAACAAAAAAAACTTAATGATGAACTAAAAAATATGAACACCTCAAATATATCTAATAATTTCAGTTTCCAATTCCTAACAAAAAAAATCCAATCCCGACCACACAGTGGCATTCCCCACACCCTGAAAATTGATGGGTATAACTTGAAGCATTGTTAGCTCACCCTACAGAATTTACAGCCTATCTGTGGATGAACAAACAGCAGGTTAGAGTTTTCCTAATCTCTAGCTTAGTGGTTAAACACACCATGTACTGTATATTTGGTATGACACCCTATGGCCATTTCAACTAACCCAGACTGAGTACTCTCATACCAATTCACAATAATCTGCTTTGTTTTCCTGGGTTTGCAACCCCAGCATTCCCATGGTGGAAAGATAATCATATAAACAGGGTACAAGACATGCTATTATCTACAGGGTGGCCACCAGTGTGCTTCAGTATCCTGATTTTAGTATCTGGGATGCTAATCCCACTCAAAATCCTCGGAGGAGTCTCAAACTGCTCAGCTATATATCCTATCTGTCACTCCTAGAATGACCCATGCAGGTGCGTAGCCTATCCTTACTAGAGCTGACCTGTCTAGTTTCCACTCAAACTCTGCCTGCCTGCTCAGGCTAGAGCCAGCAGAAGAAGGACCCTGAGTGCATGGCTCACAATGATTTTATACTTTAGCACAGTGCCATCTACTGGTCACTGTGTGAATACGAAGGGGCATAGCTTAAGGCAGGATAAGGAAACAGTTCCCCCTCCTAACTGTATTTTAGGACCCAGTTAGGTTTCTATAGCACTAGGGGACTGCTTGCTAAATAATTCTGGGAACTAATTTACCAATTCCCTACACAATATATGCAATGTACTCAAAGTTTGTCTGAGAAAGAGATCCACCCAACTTAACAATTTTATAAAGGTTATTGATACTTCCCTCAGGAAAAGACCAACCACATTACTTGAAACATGTTGTCAGTAAGCAGGAAAATACAAGGGAACTTTATCTCTAGTATATAACCAAATATTCAGACAACCTCTTGAAACAGATATAGACAGATAGATATAGGACATCCAATTTCTCAAAGTATGGAATTAAATTTTTTGTGTTTTTTTACACTAAGGTGCAGATTTATCAAGGCTCGAATTTCGAAGTAAAAAAACTTCAAATTCGAATTCAAAAAGACCAACTGAAATTGATAGGTCCATTTTTGATTGAATACATCTGTATTCGAATCAATCAATTTGAATTTTTAGTGCATTCAATTCAAAATTTTTACCCCCCCAAAATTTTAATTTTCAAAGTCCACCAATTTACTCCATATGGGTTGTAGGAGGTCCCCCATAACAGCAATTAGGCAGGTTTTAGATGGCCAATGGTTGAATTCAAATTTTTAAAGAAACAGTACATGATACATTTAGAAATTAAAAATTTTTGCAAATTCGAATCAAATTTGGATTTTGAACACAAAAATAGCTCAAATTCAAATTTTTTTAATTAAAAAAATTCACCTCGACCTTTGATAAATCTGCCCCTTAATAAATCTAAAAATATTAGAGTGGTAAATAAGCCCCATGCTGCCGTTTTAGAAGGACATGAGACATAAAAATGATGACACTTCTATATCTTTGTTTTAAGCAATAATTTAAAGTCCTGCCTTAGGCAGAGCAGTTAAGTAGAGTGTAAAACCCTTGATCTGCATCTGTGATATTTGTAGGGCGAATATACAGTAGCTGCAGTATAGTAACTTATTGTCAGTGTGGATAGATTTGAATGACTTTTTATGAAGAAGTTGGAAGGTCAATGTAGATGTTTCGAACAATGTACAACTGTAGTAGGCAGAGACAGGAAAAGTGCTTGAAATTGTAGCTTGCTTATAATTTCTCGTATTGAATATCCAATGAGTATGTGGTCTCCAAATGACACAAACTGCTGTAAGGAATTAGAGATAGTGTAAAGAAGATTGGCTGAATTCACTAGGGAGGTTAGGGTGTTAAAGCAGGTTGACTAATTTTAGTTGGTTTAAAGGAAAACTATATTCCTCGAACAATGTAGGTCTCTATAAAAAGATATTGCATAAAACAACTCATATATAAAACCCTGCTTCATGTAAATAGACCATATACTTTTTTAGTAGCATGTGCCATTGGGTAATCATTAGTGATGGGCGAAACGGCCGCGTTTCGATTCTCCGAAAAATTCGCGAATTTCCAGAGAAATTCTCGAATTTTTCGCCAATTCGCGAAACGAGTCGCGCGTCGTTTCTGACGCGACGCGTCATTTTTGGCGCGCGGCACGTCGTTTTCGTCGCGTCGCGTCATTTTCAGCACGCGTCGCGTTGAGCGGCAAAATTTTTTGGGCGAATTTTTTGGCCAGTTTCGCGAATTTATTCGCCAGCGGCGAATCGTGGGAATTCGCCGCGAATTCGCCCCTGGCGAATAAGTTCGCCCATCACTAGTAATCATAAATAGAAAATTGCCATTTTAAAAAATAAAGGCAGCCTCCTGTGATCATATGATTCAATGGTGCACACAAACATACCAAACAAACTATAAAGTTAGGTCACATGAGCCAATTAACAGACAGAGTTCTGTCTTTTGCTTCTAACTATATAGAAAACATTTTTTATTTTGCACAGCCTATCTATTTACCCAGTTTTTACTTTTGTACTGACAAATTCCTTTAATAGTCCCAATTCTAGTAATACTCCCTGTCTGGGAGATTCGGGGGCTACAATCTCCCTGAACTGCCTTCTCCCTGTCTGCCGTCTGTTAAAATGAAAAAGCACCAGCGCTAATCCACACGCAGCGTGGCGATTTCCGGAATCGCCCAAAGTTAAATAGAACATGTTAAGATAAACAAAGGTCTGGGACCACATGGTATTCATCCCAGGGTACTTAGTAAGCTTAGTTCTGTAATTGCCAAATCCACTTAATTTTTCAGGATTAGTGATGGGCGAATCTCCCGCGATTCGCTTCGCCTAGAGATTCGCGAATTTCTAGAGAAATTCGCGAATCGGCGAAAAATTCGCGAAACGAGTCGCGGGATGATTTTGTCGCGCGTCGCGTCAACTTTGTCGCGTCGCGTCGTTTTCGGAGCGCGTCGCGTCGTTTTCGGCTGACTGACGCGCGACTCGTTTTTCGGCGAATTTATTCGCCAGCGGCGAATCGCGGGAATTCGCCGCGAATTCGACCCATCACTATTCAGGATTCATTGAGGTCTGGCATAGTGCCGAGAGACTAGTGAATTGCTAATGTGCTGCCACTATTCAAAAGGGATCCCGTTCTCAGACTCAAAACTATAGGCCAGTTAGTTTGACTTTGTCTGACTGGTAGGAAAACTTTTCGAAGGGTTGATAAAGGATAAGATACTGGACTTCATAGCAAATAACAATACTATGAGTTTGTGCCAGCATGGTTTTATGTGTAATAGATCTTGCCAGACTAACTTAATTTCTTTTTATGAGAAGGTAAGCAGAGACCTTAATTCTGGGACGGCAGTGGATGTAATTATACAAATATATGTGTGTATTTGTGTATATTTACACAGCAAAAAAAGTGGCACACTAATATTAGGAAAACATTAGTATAACCTAGTTAAGATTGTGTTGTTTTGTAAGCAGTTAATCAGTCAACTAGAAACTTTTTTAATGCTCACAGATGGGAGTCCTTCTGTTGTTTCACATTTAGTTATGTGTATTCACTTCTCTTCCACACTATAGCTTTCACAAACATCTTTAAAAATCAGTGAGATTGGTTGATGATGTTTAGTGCTTATCATGTAAAGCAAGTCAAATGGTTTCTAGGAGGAAAATATGAGTAGACATAATTAATAACTTCTTTTGCTTTCTTCTAAGCTCAGAACATTAGAAGACAAATTACTGAAAGATATTGTTTCATATGTGCTTTTAATTTATATCTGCAAGGTTATCCTTATTCATATCCAAGACATAAATCTGCACAGCTAGCAAGATATAGACAAGATTTAGGCTTTTCTTTTATTCAGAAGTCATAGCTCTCCTTAATTGCTGTTGTCACAATGAAAGATTTACTATATGTAGACAATAGTTGAGTGTATGGTCATAAGGACTTCAGAGATGATTTGCTTTGATTTGTACAGTTTTACTGGGTATTATATGGATTTTGCAAATTACATATTATATATCATCACTATTTCCTGTGTAATTAAATAAGATAATTTTTTTTACAGTGTGAACTATTTAATTTGGAACACAGATCCTTGGCTAAGGATTCACAAATATATAAATCTGTTCAATGATGTCCTATTTATTTATGAGTGGGATAAATTAATTATGGTTTTAATGTAGGCTTTAGGCTACAAACAACTAAATAAAAACATGAAAAGAAAAAAAAAAATCCTGTTACATAAATATAAAGACAGAACATTGTAAAGTTCTTTATATATTTACACAGAAATAAAAGGCAGAATAAGGAAAATTTCGTTATAGCACTTTGGCCAGATTCAGTTCGATGAGAAGAATTTATCACATTGTTTATCTCATGAAAACTTTATAGAAATCTGTTGGAAAATTTGGAATTGAATTCGGAGATATATATTCTCATGGAATAGCATCTGGACCTTTGTTGGGAAAGAGAAGACATGCTTTCTTTTTTACTTAGCAAGCGTCAGTCTTAAATTTAGTTTTTTCCACAGAATCCTATAACAGGTTTTACAATAGGCCTCAGATTCCTGAGCACTTTTCAAGTAATTCTTCCCCAATATGAGCAGTCTAACCTGTCACCCTCATTTATTCTATCCAGGCTGTTTGAAGAACATTAAACTTGCAGATGCAATTATTGTATAATAAAGCATTGATTTCTCAAGAAATGTTCCAACATTATCTTCCTTAAGATTAGCATTTACAAGAAATAAATCCAATTTTTTCATTAAAATTAACCTGATGGACAATTACAATAAAACGTTTTTTTTTCTCACTCTTTATCTCTCTCTCCAAGGGATAAGTGTTTTAGATATCCTTTGATAAATTATTTTACTGTAGAGACTGTCCAGTCTCAGTGAGTCAATTTATCATGTACCTTATAGTAGAATAAGTCTTGCCTATTAGTTGTCATTTTTGAAAATTAATACAAGAGCAAATTAGTGCAGCTATAGAGATGACGTATAACAAGAAGCTTCAGTTTAAAATTGCTTTGACCTGGTTCTGCAAACAACATAAGTAATGGATGTCTGCTTAAGCAAATATCCATAAGGAAATGTTTAAGTTCCACATTACATTAGTTTCTAAGCTTTTCTATGTAATTTAATTAATATCATGATATACAATATTATATCTGTGCATTATGTATATCCAATTTTAATTAGTTTTGCCCATGCTGTGGGATGCCAATTTGGCTATATATCCAGTCATTACACACAGTCATTAGGGGTGGGAAGGGGAAAACATGTTTTACTTCTTTGTTTTGTGACAAAAAGTCATGCAATTTCCCTACCCGCCCCTAATTTGAATATGCAAATTAGGGTTTAGATTTGATTTGGCTGGGCAGAAGGATTTGGCCGAATCCAAATCCTGCTGAAAAAGGCTGAATCCTGGCTGAATCCCGAACCGAATCCTGCATTCGGTGCATCCATAATCATATTATAATATTCTATTATTATTTTCTATTATTAATTTACTTATGTACTTAAGAATCCTACTCTTCATAGCCTCCACTGTTGATCCAATTAGCTCTGGTTCATATTGATCTGTTTTCTGCCTATGCTGTTACTGGTTATATATAAAAGCTTTTTCTGTTGTCCCACAGCATAACACCTCAGCTAAGATATAAATTCAATAACAGTTGATATGACCCTAAGAATTGCAATGGGATATTTGGTAAGATGATGTTTCCTACAAACAGTGACCAGAATTTTGTATTCTCATTTAAGTCTTGCCCTAATATTGGCATACCCGCTCAATTTTTTATTCAGAAGTCCAATTTCTCCTCCAAAGTTTCTTGGATCACAGATCACATTTAGCTTTTCCACCTCATACTTTTATTACAATTCTCATACTGCTTGGTTGATTAGTGCTTAATTAATATGATATATATATATTTAATTAATTTAGTTTTTAACCATAATAAATTAATTGTGTTTATATTTAATATCTGCATTACATGGATTTATACAGAGCAGAGGAAAAAAACACAAAATATTTAAGCTTTCTAGCTTACTAGCTAAAAAAATCTTAAAATCTCTAAAACACTGAACGGTTTTAAAAAAGGGTTCCAAGAGGATCAGTGCAGCTGCAACTGACTTCCATAGGACCTTGACTGGTTTAACTTGTCAAAGTTTGTATTGATGTTTTTCGTGGTTTATAGAGGCTTATTTACTAATTTTCAAGGTTGAGAAAAAAACACATGGAGTGAACAAAAGTGATGAAACTCACCAAATCTTTTCCCTTGAATGCAAGCTTATTTTAGAAAAAACAAAACAAAATATTCTCCTACATTTTTTCCTCATGCCAGTGAGAATTCAAATCAAATTTGGGCTATTCATCTAAGTAGCCCAAAATTACTTTGAAATTCGAATTTTAAAAATTTGAATTCTATTCGAAAATTTGCTTCGACCCTTAGTAAATGTGCCCCTAAGATGTCACACTGCATTTTATTATTATTATCTCATTTCAGCTGTGGTTTTTTAACTCAGCTTGCACTGGAGAAGACAGATTGTTTGAAGGAGATTACAATTATACAGAGACTTATTGGCCTGAGTGGTTGTTTTTTATTCTACTGCTATTTGCCACACAGTGATGACCTAGGCCATAAACAGTTGGTTAGGATAAAAAGGCAGAAGAAGCTCAATAATAAAGTATAAAGTGTAATAAAGTGATGATGCAAACATCACCAGACCAACATTTACAGGTTATAATATGGTTTTGTTGCTTCTTTAAAAAGTATGGGGAAATTAAGCACTATCATAACCGCAGAGTATAATATCTTAAATTATGATGGGAATGTTATCATTAAGGAGTAAAAAAAGTATTCATTAAAATAGGAGTCTCATTTTATAAATAAAGTGTTATCAAGCCCTATACTGTATGAGAATTCTGTACTGAATGCTAAAGGACAACAGATGAAGCTTATCTATTTACTTCCTAAGTTAAGTCTTTGAAGCCAATACAATTTGATTTAAGCATCATTATTCATGGGCAGCAATTTTTACCTCACTCTTATTTTATTGAGGGATTAATGGGCAGAAGGAAGACAAATGGTAGAAGAAAAGAAATGGTCATTGGAGAAACAACATTCAAAATATAAATGTAAACTGCAAATATTGATCCCTGACTATCAATATGCCAATTGCTGCCATAAAACACAAGCCCTGTTGACATTTTAGTCAATGTTCTGCTGAGAATCATATCTCCTTAAGTCCTCTGTGGTGCTAAAGTGTTTTCAGCTCTGCATAACTGTCTGTTTGCTCCATTTCTGGAATTTGTTCTACCTAAAATTAATCCAGTATCCTTAGATTATATTCAACCAAACAATGCAAACAAGACAAACTTATTGAATTTACCAAGCTGCACAAGTAATAGATGTCTTACAGAATGTTTCCTATATGGCTAAATCAACAATTTAAAAGCAATATGCCAATTCCCCTTAATGGTTATGTGAATTGTTCCAGTGCAAAAATAGCTTACCTTGCTGAGCACTAGTTTTCGATAAGTGGTTCTATATGTCTTATCATCCCTATATATGACCAAAATGCTCAAAAGTCTGATCATTTTGTTTCTTTGATGAACAGCTGTATGAAATAAATATCAAACTACATATTGCCAGAATTTGAATGAAATACATAGATACAGCTGCAATTTTTACTGTAGCAATCTTGAATCCCAGGAGTACTGCATTTTTGGAAATCTGTTATGCCAACTCTACAACTTTCTTGGATAGATGCATATTTCCTGAAATTTGAGAGATATATTTTATACAAATTTACATTTTAGGGCTTGCCTATATGTAAATAAAACTGTCTTTTTAAAACCTTCGGACAAGTATGCTAACATTTTTATCATTTAACATTTCACAAAAATTTGGCCAAGGGTGATCACTCCTTAGAAAGTGTTTATGCATTAAATTAAACTGGCTGATTTGACAAGGAGCACATTCTAGTGCAGTCCCATTGGAATATACAAACATATACAAATAAATATGTTTCAGAGGGAGAATGACCAATTCCTGTATATTTTCACAAATATTTAATGGAAATTATTCTTTTTCTGGGGATTTAATTGGCTAATTAAGTGAACTAGGGATTACTTCCCTTTTTTGTCAAAAGCCATTTTTAAAAAGCCGTTGGTAGTAATCTTAATTATGAGTTTTCCTTATTTGCTTATTACTTCTAGTCACCTTTTGCCCTGTTACCCATGTTACAGATATATGAGGATTTATTTATGTTCACAAGTGCAGTGAGCACAGTACTAGTGCACAATTGCAATATTTTTTCCCTACAATGCAGGGTATTCCCAGAATTCTAACATCATTGTGGTTGCAAGGGGTTGATACGCTTGATGCAATTGCATTGTGCCTAGCACAATTGCGACTGATTCACCATAATTAAGTCAACTGCACAGATATTTTGTTGCAAGTTGCAGTTGTACAGAAATCTGGCCAGTACTTTGAATTATTTTTGTTAATTGAGTTCTTATTATCTAGTTTAGATAACATTTTGGCCATATTTATGCAGACATATTGAAAGTTCAAAAAGGTTTCTATGCACCACTTTAGGGGCAGATTTATTGTTACCATTTTACATAGTTGCTAAATACTTTGCTGTCTGGAAGGTTTTTAACTAAGTGAGACATTTAACAAAGCAGTTCAATATGCTTTGTAGTTCAACAGCTCATGTCCAGCCATCTAACACCCAAAAAAAGAGCATTTTGTTAAAAATAACTCAGAACAGGAGAGAGTCGACATCGGAGGGGTATGGACGTTACCCAAGACAGGGACCCCATGGCAGACGGGGTCCCAAGAGAGACAAATCATGGGTCTAACAGGAGGTTGGGCTTGTTTGGAGTGGGCAAGATTGCATGCATTATGGGTGGGGTTGCAACATAATTGGCTTGGCCCTTGGTCATGTGTTGGGAGAGGCTTTTTTTAATGAGGCTCCATTCTTCTAGTTGACAAGGCCCATCACCTTGGGGTGCAGTGACTAGTGGGGACTAGTTACTCCCCAGATGATTGGGGAGAAACTAATTGTATGGGATCCTATGATAGCTGAATGGAAGCTTGGTACAATTAAGAGGGAACACACAGATTTAGAAAAACTCTTTTACCCACGTGAAAGGGCTTGGTATTGATATTTTTGTACTGCACAGTAACATCTTAAAATCTGTTAACTCTTTTTATTAAAATGGGATGAAATATTAAACCTTCTGTATTGTTCCATTCCTTTCAGTCTTGACATCAGCACTTGATTTGGCACTGAACATTATAAACAAATTGAAAATTGTGAACCAATTTAAACTTTTGTATACTATATAGTATATAATAACAGAACATTTTAAAGATCACAAACCAATTATAAATATAAACTTACCCCATTGATATTTGTCTTTACCTTTTTGATTCATGTTCATTTACAATCAATGTTGGCCATTAAAAATATGCAGCTGATATAAATATATACATTGGTTTATGCTATGTGCATCTGATTCTGCTGCTTTCTTTTATTATTCCCTATGAAACTATGGAGTGCCAAATTAGAAATGGTTGAATGAGTTTTAAAGACTAGTATAAAACTATTAAGGAATATTATAGTTTTATTTAAATGTTCTAAAAATGCTCCCTTGTTGTTCTAAGAAGCTGTGAAACAATAAATTCTATTTCTATTTCTGCTTAGGCTCAAGTCATAAAATGAGAAAAAAACGAAATTATATTTCTATGTTAATGCTCTACATTCAAAAATTAGCCTCATCTCCAAATACTACTTTATTGAGGCAGCAATAAAGATTTATTAATACATTTGTACAGTTAAAGCTGAAATAGTAAAATAAATGATAATAAAATCTGTCGACTCTTCTGGAGGGGAACTGGTGGGGGGTTGGTGGTATTAAATCGTGGAGCAACAAAATACAGGATGAACCAGCTGGAGGCTTGGAGCTAGATGTGGCTTTCCAGTGCATTGTTATGGCCCCCAGTTTGCTCAAGCACCCCAAAAAACTTCTTTGTATGACATCATCATTTTCATATTATCCTACCATCAACTATGAAATATAAGAAACAATTGTCTCTAGCTGTAAAATGTTGAACATTACTGACCTACAATATTGTGATCATTCATGCTTCCTACTCACCATACACCATGTATTGTGTGTCACATTAAATTGTGAAGCCAAACATTTTTTTAAATAGAAAGAGGGACAAAAAGATTTGCCAATTTTTTTTTACCACAACCATTTTTGTGAGCCCCCAATTCCCATGTTCATTTTACAAAATGTGGCAGGTTATGAAAGTCTGAACACATTTCTGAGGTTTTTATGTGTATGTGTTTTGCTAATGAATGTGAATTGCCCATTAAACTGCAAGTTATAGTTTCCCCTAGAGACTTGCTTATCTTAAATTGTTACAACTGATTCTTTGCTTATCTTAAATTGTTACATGTATCGAAGTGTACTTGCTGAATGTTCTGGGCCAAAAGTCAATTAATTTTTAGAAAACACTGTATCTCTTTTTGGCTGTTCAGTTGAAGAGATCAAAGAGAAAGTTGGGACACTTCAGTAACAATCCGGGACTGCGGGTTGAGCTGTCAAAATCGAGACTGTCACTCTCAAAACGGGACAGTTTGGAGGTATGATATATGGAAACTTCAGCTCTCAGCCTCTCAGTGTGGTCCTATATCTGTAGATACCAAATCCAAAATGTGGTGTGATAAAAAAATTTAATCAAATTCTACTATATTGGTTAAAGGAGGGAGAAAAGTATGTATAATCCTTCACTGTTGGATGTTGGATTCTCCACGGTCAACTAGCTGATGTTTATGGAGGGCACATTTCACTTGTCTCAGGCGCTGAAATTAATTGATTTGCCTGTGAAGGTATCCATGTGAGGGTTTAATGTCATATTCAAGTCTCTGCCCAGGACAATTTGGCCTTCCCCTCTAGAGGCTGAAAAATCTTTTCCAAATATTACGTTTGACCTACATTTGGGGCATAACAGTTAATGATTGTAAAGGTGGATTTGTGAATTTCTTTTTCAATAGCCTGTACACGGCCAATGCCATCTATTTTTGTCTCTCTCACTGTGCAGTTACAGTTTTTGTGTATGGCTATTGCTGTATCCTTTGATTTAGAGTCCGGATTATCATTGAAAAACTACTTTGGAAAATATCTATTGTGGAGCCGTGGCCTGTGCCCCTCTTTAAAGCGCGTTTCCTGCTTTAAAAGTATATCAGTATTAGCTCTATGCATTTCATTTAAGATTTGAGACAGCTTTCCAGGTGTATTCAAACCTCTACAATTTAAAAATGTTATCTGTATTCTAGCCATAGTAACAAGGCTTGAGGGACAACATCAACAAGGTCCAATACACCAGTTTTTAATAGTACTGATTCCAGATTTGGGCTCTGATCATAAAGGGAGAGAAACATATGATACAAAGAAGAACTCACCAAAGATAGGAACTTTAAAACAAATACAGTTAACTAACATAATTCTCATATTCATGGGTACCTGACCCATGTATGGCTTACACGGAGGGTGGTGGTTGAACACCAAGTCGAGAAAACACAGTGCATACTCGTGTGCCCTAAATGGGGGGTCCATGCTATCTGAACAGTGTGGGTGAAGTACCGCTTTTCACCGAGGACTGGCTTAGTAGCCCAGGCCCCAAACAGAAATCACAAATCTCGAATGTCTAAGTGGGCTGGCCCAATTAGAGGTCAATCATATCTTCTGATACATGTGGATATGGGATGGCATGCAATATTTTATGATGTGATTGGTGTGGCTGAAACATGGCTGAATGAGTCGCATGATTGGGCAGTTAATATCAGCGGCTATACTTTGTTTTGGAGGGACAGAGGCAATAGAAAAGGAGGAGGGGTATGTCACTTTGTTAGGTAGGTTTTAAAAGCTTATATAAAGGAGGAGGTTATGAGGGGGCAGAAGGCTTATGGGTGGAGTTCTTCACCAATTCTAAAGAGTCCAGTAAATTAATTGTAGGGGTATGCTATAGGCCCCCTAATTTACGTGAGGAAAAGAAGGTTAGGCTCCTGATGCAAATATAAAAGGCTGCTAGTTTGGGTAAAGGAATGATAATGGGGGGTTTTAAGTACCCAGATATTGACTGGAGCAACAGTGCTGCCAGATCAGTAAATGGGAACAAGTTTATAAACATGTTGCATGACAATTTTATGGCACAGGTTGTTGAGGAGCCTTCCAGAAAAAATGCTATTCTGGATCTAGTGATCTCAAATGACCAAGAACTTATAGCAATTGTGCAAGTCATTGAACCCCTTGATAATAGTGACCATGATGTTATTTCATTTAATGTCTGGTGCAAAAAACAAATATATACTGGGGCCACAAAAACCATGAATTTCAGAAAAGCTAATTTTAGTGCCTTGAGGGCTGCCCTTCAGTGCATTGATTGGTTCATTGTGTTTTCAGCTAAAAACACAGAACAGAAATGGTTGTCATTTAAAATGATATTAAAGGACCAGTAACATCAAAAAATGAAATTGTTTTAAAGTAATAAAAACTTAATGCAGTGTTGCCCTGCACTGGTAAAACTGCAGTGTTTGCTTCAGAAACATGACTATTGTTTATATAAATAAGCTGTTGTGTAGCCATGGGGGTAGCCATTCAAAGGAGAAAAAAGCTCAAGTTACACAGCAGATAGCAGATAAGCTCTGTAGAACATAATGTTATCTGTTATCCATTATTTATCCTGTGCCATATAGCCGTTTTTCAATTTCCGCCATTGCTACTCAGCAGCTTGTTTATATGAACTATAGTAGTGTTTCTGAAGCAAGCAGATCAGTTTAAACAGTGCAGGGCAACACTACATGATATTTTCATTCCTTTAAAACACTTTCATTTTTTGGTGTTACTGTTCCTTTAAATCATTACTGTTCTCAATTTATTCTCTAAATGTAGAATCACCCTATATGGCGTAATACAGTAAAGAAGTATAGTAAAGAAGTATAGTAAAGCAGTTAATTGGAAAGAAGAGAAAAGCATTTAAAAACTACAAATCTGTTGGGACAGAAGCTGAATTTAATGAATATAAACATTATGATAAATGTTGGTAATCCGTAATCTGGAAAGCAAAGAAAGGAAATGAAGAGTTTATTGCGGCGCATGCAAAAACTAACTCTAAAAAGTTTTTAAATATATTAATAGTACGGCATTATGAGCAGCAATCAGCATGATTTTATGAAGGATATGTCATGTCAGACAAATTGGATAACTTTTTAGGATAAGGTAAGTAAGATGCTGGACTGTGGGGGCAGTAACTGTGATCTATTTGGATTTTGCCAAAGAGTTTGATACCGTGCCCCACAAATGGCTGCTTCTAAACTAAGGTCTGTTGGGATTAATGAAGTCGTTTGCACATGGATAGGAAACTGGCTACAGGATCGGGTACAGAGGGTGGTTGTTAATTGTACATTCTCTGCTTGGAGTAAGGTTCTTAGTGGGGTCCCTCAGGGCTTGGTATTGGGTCCACTTTTATTTAACCTGTTCATTAATGACTTAGGGGAGGGTATTGTAAATAATGTGTCAGTGTTTGCAAATGACACAAAACTATCTAGCCAAATTAATTCCATCCAGGATGTGGCATCCTTGCAACAGGATCTTGACAAACTGGCAGTCTGGGCAGCTAAGTGGAAAATGAGATTCAATGTTGATAAATGTAAAGTCACACCCCTGGGATGTAAAAATATTCAAGCCACTTATAGCCTTAATGGGACTGCACTGGGCAAATCCATTATGGAAAAGGACCTTGGAGTACTTGTAGATAATAAACTTGGCTGTAGCAAGCAATGCCAGTCCACAGCATCAAGGGCAAATAAGGTCTTGAGCTGTATTAAAAGGTGCATAGAGTCACGGGAGGAGGGGGTCATTCTTCCACTTTATAGAGCATTTGCAAGGCCCAATCTAGAATATGCTGTACAGTTTTGGTCTCCATCACTCATACAGGAAATTATTGTATTAGAGAGGGTTCATAAAAGGGCAACTAAGCTGGTAAAAGGTATGGGAAATCTTAGCTATGAGGAAAGACTGGCCAAATTGGGTGATTTTCAAACTGGAGAAGAGGCGCTTAAGGGGTTATATGATAACTATGTATAAATATATAAGGGGATCATATAATAATCTCTCTAATGCTTTATTTTCCAGTAGGTCTTTTCAGCTGACACAAGGTCACCCATTCAGATTAGAAGAAAAGAGGTTCCACCTAAATTTTTGTAAGGGGTTTTTTTTTACATTGAGAGATGTGAAGATGTGGAATTCTCTCTCTGAATCAGTGATACAAGCTGATAAATTAGATAGCTTTGAGAAGGGGTTGGATGGCTTTTTAGTAAGTGAGTGAATACAGGGTTATGGGGATAGCTCGTAAAACAAGTTGATCCAGGGACTAGTCCGGAACAAATTTTTCCCCTTCTGAGGCAAATTGGAGAGGCTTCAGATGTTTTTTTTTTTGGCTTTCTCTGGATCAGGCATCAGGGATCAGATTTTCAACCTACAGTAACTTAGTATGTTACTATGTATGTTACAATGGAGGCTTTTTGACTAACCTTACTGGTCCAACTGTATGAAATAGGTTGAAACACAGGAGCAAAATGAAAAAAGCATGACCAGGGGACTCCTCAATTTGACCCTTAATCTTGAGCCATTCCACTGAACTTCACTGAACCATGAGAGGTGTCCAGCAGCCCTGTGGCGGCCCTAAATCTGCAGTGTCTCCTTGATAGGAAATCCAAGCAGGCTGTCACCTAGCACAAGCAGTAGTATTGTCTGTATCAATCAACACACCATGCAGTCACAGGAGAGAACCTCCTTTCTCCCTCTTTACTGTGCAGTACTGGCAAGACCCACCACTGCTGTGATTAATAAATACTTTAATATTTAATAAAACTTAAAATATAATATCAAATGCACACTGTTTTAAAACAGAGGAAGGCAAAAAAACCCAGCCTGAAGCCAGTGCCAATTATATTTCAAGAGGGAAAAAATTCCGTCCTGACCCCAATGGCTATCTGAAACATTCCCTGGATCAAGTATTTGATAAATTAAGAGAATGAAAACTCTAACATTTATACTGTATAAAAATACAGAAACAACAATGCAACAGAGCATTCAGGAAAACATCCACATTCAGTTATTGATATATCATATGTAAACATGAAGAATACCCCTGACATTTTGTGAAAAATGCAAAAAGAGGGGAGGGTAGGATGTTTCTGCTTAGAGGATAAGGAAGTGAACTGCTTTTTCCCCTGACATCATGTCCCTCTCTTTCATCAACCCTTGGCCTGGCCATCTCCTGCCTTAACGCATTCCTTGTCAACCAAAACTCTCTTACCTCTAACCTAGACCAGTATAATCTGGCTGCTAGTCCTTTGGATCCCTTGTCACGCAGCCCCTGTGTTTATAGCTCCAGGGCTTTCCTGGATGGTCAGATATAAGGGAGGGTATGGCTTTGAAAGATCTGCACTACTTTTGTTTCACATACTAAAATAGTGCTTAGTAAACCTGGATATTGATGCTCTCTCTTGTTTTTTTCACACATTGGTTTGACTTTATGCTGGGTGTTTGATTAAAACCATGTTCCTATTGTGATGGGAAGCAGCTGTTCAGAGGGTTTCATTCACAAAACTCTAGTTCAAGGGAGATTTTTAAAAGATGTGAAAGAATGCCTGTTATCAACTAGAACCTCACAGGAGAAAACATTAATAAGGATGTTGATGCTGTATTTAATCTATGTCTTGAGACACAGTAATTTTAGGACCCCTCACATACTACAGTATATTGCATAAGATTTTGGAAAGTATGTTGTGCAAAACAGATGCACCGCACTGTTGTACTTTCAAGTGATACATTAATTGTAACATTTCCCCATTAAACGAGAACTATGGTGTGTAAGGGCCGGAGGCTCTGATGAAGTAGCGGACCAAGGAGGAAACAACAGTCTGAACACCAGTCCAAGGAACACAGTACAGGCAAGGTTCAAGAAGCGAGACGTAGTCGAAATCCAGGCAAAGGGTTGGTTCAGGAAGCAAAGAGTCATAAGTCCAGAAACAAAGCAGGTTCATACACGAACAGAAACTGTAGAGAAGTCAGGATAGGCACACCCAGGAACAATGAACATGAACCTATAATCGGGCAAGAGTCCAGAGTCCAAAGCTCCCTTTAATAGGCCCAAATTGGCGCCAAAACGGACGCCGACGTGCTAGCGTCAAGACGCACGCACGCGCACGTCCGCGTGCCGGCGTTCTGACGTTCGCACCCGTAGGATGCACGCCGGTGCATTCATTTAGCAGGAACCCTTACATTGTGGCATTGGCCATATCACACAAAGAAAAATATCAACATATCCAGATCTGTTACAATTTAGATGTCTTCATTTCTTTAGGTTGTTTTTTTGAGCATCTAAAAGGCAGAGAATCAAGAACTGATTTAGATGACAGATTGACATCACATTCCTAAAAATCCTTTTTTCTAGGCGGATTTCATGACAAAGATAAAGTTATAGCCAGCATGATTCTTGAAGTATGAGGAAATCCTCTGGAAGGATGCTCTTAACATTTTGTATCTGGATCAGCTCCAAGGACATTGTGTATTGTATACCTTTTATTTTACAATTGATTTTGTTCAGCATTTCTTCTTAGAAAGAGCCCTTTGTCCGAAAGATACCAGAAAGGATGAACTATTGAGCTACTTATCTTTATGGTCCAATGAACAAAGAGAAAGCCATGCTCCTATTACCTGGAGACATTCAAGAAGGCGAGATCAATTAGTCAGTACATAATTAAACTATGCATAATCGGAGTACCACAGACAAATCACCTTTAGTCCGGGGCTGCATTCAGACATGTATTCCTTTCAAAAGCCGCACTTGGAAAAAATATACATTGTCATCTCTAAATTGTACATACCTTAAAATAGTTTGCTTTGGTTCCTGAGAAAGATTAGCATTATCCATGATATTTAAGCATCTTTCTTTTGAAGAAACTAAGCCAGAATAATCTCGTTGCCTTTTACACTTGTAAACACCTTGTCAGAATTTTAAAGTAAAGTAAATAGTAAGTAAAGAAGTAAATATTCTGTGCCTGTCCTTTGGCCTCCCTTCTCTTTGGCATAGTAGTCCACATAGTCAGAAAAAAACGCTGTTTACTTTAAGGCCATGCAATGCTTTATTCTTTACAGTTTCTAAAATACGGTAAATATAATTTACAGTTGCAAATTTATTCTACTTATTATGCTTCCTTCAGTAAGAAAAAAATGACACTATTTCCTGTTTAATGTGAGGCTAGTCTCTTAGCTGGATTCCCTATACGGTCTCCGCTCATAAAAACGTCAATGGTTTTAAGAACAAGTTTAAGGCTGGCCAAAAGTCTCTCTGTATTTTTAAACAGCAGAGTTACTATTTATTACAGGCACAGCAAAGCATTTCTACTTTATAATTATGTGTAGCTGTTCAGTTTGTACATATTCTGGCTAAAAAACACTTTGGCTCTCTTTGCGTCTCCTGAAAAGGTCAATCTGCATTTCTTCTCAAGGCTTATAAAAATAATCTGAAAATGTTTGCTCTCAGATTTTAAGTTGTTCATATCCTGTATGTATGCAAGTCATCATATTTGTTGATAAGTAGCAACTGTGTTGGAGGGGAGAAAATCTTAAGTTTGAATCAATGCAATAGAAACAACTTTATTTTTGTGTTGTATATTTTGCTATTTTATTATTCAGGTATGTTGGGAGCTTTGCATTCATAGCCACACTCACTGAAGAATCATAAAAAATAGAACATGTATAGATGTATGGGCATTAAGATAGATAGATAAATAGTTATAGATAAATGAGAAAGATATATATATATTTAGTCACATTAGAGTCTATAGCCATAATTTTCATGCTAGTTCTGTTTAATAAGATGGGCTAGGAAAACTGTGCCTGATTGTGCCTGAAAATATTAGTTGATCTCAAATGTTTTTTAAATTATACGATTTTGACAGGTTCACCAAAAATTGATTGAAACTGAGATTTGATTTGTGATTTAAAATAAATATGAAAATAATAGAAAACTATATTTGGTAACTGGCTTGAACACTAGTTATGCGTCCTGCTAGAAATATGGGATTTAAAACCATCATGAAGGAAAATAGTTAAATCAAGGAAGGTCTTGGAGACACTGATCCAAATATTTCCTCCAACTGGAATGTATATAAAGTAACTGACCTCTAAGAAGAGGTTTAGTGTTTCGATAAAGAAAAAGTCTACACCACTATTTGCAGCATCATTAAACGTTGCTTAGTTTGCCAAATGCGTGTGACTTAAAGGAATCAAAGAGCTCCATTGTTTTAAGTCTTAATCTGTGAATTGGACAAAATAAAGTATTCATTTTGAAAATAATGCATAGAAATATCAACACATTTTTACAGTTTCAGTGAATAAAATATTTTCAGTGAATAAAATATTATATTTACAGTTTTCAATATCAACACAACGATTCCATGCATCAGCCATTACTTTCAGAAATTCTTTAATCCATGCTACAGTATGTATAGTATTTACCACCAAAAACCTACGAAATAGGTGCTAAATATGATTATACTTTTGTTGATATTTAGGGGGTTATTTACTAAAGTCTGATATTTTCTGGTCAGAGTTTTAAAGGGGAAAACACAATTTTTTGTGGAAACAAAACTTGAATATTTCATCATCATTTCATCATCATTTATTTGTATAGCATATTTCAAGAATTATCATTCCCTGAGGCTGCTAAAAGTGTCACTGGATTTCATACAAATGTTTTTTATCGAGAGTTTATAGAGTCTTTTCCCAAGTTTTTAAAATAATTTTATTGATAAATAAGGTAAAATAGTGGATTGAAGTTTAGTTAAGTTATTTTACTAAAATAATGAGAACATTTTGGATTAGGTGAATAACCCCCTTAATGCAATTTGGAGAGGCTTAGGATGGGTTTTTTTTGCCTTCCTCTGGATCAACTAGCAGTTAGGCAGTTAAAATGAAAAAAAAAAAAAACAAAAGTTAAAAAAAAAGGTTGAACTTGATGGACGTGAGTCTTTTTTCAGCCTAACTTACTATGTTACTATGTTACTATGTGGTTATTAGTGATGAGTGAATCTGTCCCATTTTGCTTTGCTGACAAATTCTTGAAACTGCTAAAAAATTAGCTAAACACATTGAAGACAATAGGCAACAACATGTTTTTTACATGTGACAGGGTGTTTTTCTAGCGGTGACATTTTTTTGTCTTGGCGAATTTTTGCTGCTTAATTTTGCTGGAAATTCCATGCCTGGTGAAAACACTAGTGGTTGTAATGTATTTATCATTGTATAGTTACATAGTTAAATCAGGTTGAAAAAAGACAAAGTCCAACCCCTCCAAATGAAAACCCAGCATCCATACACATACCCTATATATACCCATATCTATTCTAATTATAGAATTTAGTATCACAATAGCCTTTGATATTATGTCTGTCCAAGAAATCATCCAAATCATCATTGTCAGTCTAATAGGCATTAACAGAATCAGCTATCACATCACACGGCAGTGTATTCCACAACCTCACTGTCCTCTGTGAAGAACCATCTATTTTGCTTCAAATAAAAGTTCTTTTTTTCTAGTCTGAAAGGGTGGCCTCTGGATAAAAAGAGGTGATCTTCTTGGATAAAAAGGTCCCTTGTTATTTGACTATAATGTCCTCTAATATCCTTGTAAAGTGTAATTATGTCCCCTCGCAAGGACTGGAGTCCAAAACTGCACTGCATACTCCTGGTGAGGCCTTACCAGGGACCTATAAAGAGGCTTAATTATGTTTTCATCTCTTGAGTTAATGCCGTTTTTTATGCAAGACAGAATTTTATTTGCTTTTGTAGTCACAGAATGACACTGCCCAGAATTAGACAACTTGTTTGCAAAAAAACCTAGATCCTTCACATTTAAGGAAACTCCCAACACACTGCCATTTAGTGTATAACTTGTATTAACTGTATATTATGTTTGCCAAAGTGAATAACCCTGCATTTATCAACATTGAATCTCATTTTCCAATTTGCTGCCCAGTTTCCCAACTTGGACAAACCAGTCTGCAAAGTGGCAGCATCCTGCATGAAACCTAAAGTTCTGCAAAATTTTGTATCATCTGCAAAAATAGAAACAGTACTTTCAATGCCCACCTCCAGGTCATTAATAAACAAGTTCAAAAGCAAGGGACCAATTAGAAAATGTTCCATTTACCAACACGCTTTGTAGTCTATCTTTTAGCCAGTTCTCTATCCAGGTACAAATACTATGTTCCAGGCCAACATTCCTTAATTTAACCAGTAACCTTCTGTGTGGCACTGTATCAAAGTCTAAATAAATCACATCCACTGCCAATCCCAGAATCGAGGTCCCTGCTCACCTTCTCATAAAAAGAAATTAAGTTAAGTCTGGCAAGATCAATTATGCATAAAGCTATGCTGGCACAAACTCATAGTATAATGATTTGCTTTGAAGTCCAGTATCTTATCCTTTATTAACCCTTCAAAAAGCTTTCCTACCATTGATGTCAGACTAACTGGCCATAGTTTTGAGGCTGAGAATGGGATCCCTTTTTGAATAGTGAATAGTGGTGCCACAATAGCAATTTGCCAGTCTCTCTGCACAATGCAAGACCTCAGTGAACCCTGAAAAATTAAGTAAATAGGTTTGGCAATCACAGAGCTAAGCTCCCTGGGATGAATACCATTGTGAGGAACACTCACCCTGGTGGTCCAGTATATTTGAGTAAAATACTATTTTGGGCATTTTTTTCTCAATGTTTTATGTGTTTTTATTATTCATGTCTGCATTTGCATAAAAAACAAATAAAGGTATTCTTGTACATTTATAAATGAACTCATAGATGTAGCATGCATCTTTGGGGTTATTTCTGTCTTTTTGTTGTGTAGAATGTGATTTCGCTATATTTAGATTTTTTTCTACATTCCCAACACAATTGAGTTTTTATGTTTTGAGGTATATATAAAGTAAGTACATAATCAAGTTTGGTGAGTTTTTTGTGAATTCAAATAACGTTCTAAATCTTGAATGTTTGCATATTTATTAAAAATGTGAATCTATAAAACATGATAATAAAACAAAAAAAAAGCTTGAATTCATAAAGCTGGTATTCTACGCATCATTTTCAATGGATCTACAAATGCTTGAAAAAATTTAAAAACTCTAATTTAAATATATTGCTTACATTTTTTCCTAGGACAACTCCCATTGACTTCAAGTTGAATTTGGCAAGCTTTTACATTCTGAAATTTTTTCAAGATTTATTATACCTCAAGACTACTAAAAGTCCAAATCCAAAAATACTCCATAAAAACCTGTCGAAGTCATGTAGAAGTCAATGGTGGATGCCCCTTTTACAGTTAGAATATATCACTGATGAACCTATACCAGGACAATATTTGCCACATTTATATCCTAACAGCATACTACGATTTTTTGTAAATATGTGATGTTTAGTGAAAATACACCAGATGAATTAAAATGAACTTTGGGGAAGTTAGATGAGGAAAAAATTCACACTTTAGTAAATATGTAAAACAAAATTGTGTTTGCCCAGGTATAAAATTGTAATAATTTATAATCACAGTTTTTTTTATCTTGCATTTCTTAATATTTCTCTGTGCAGTTAGGGGGCTATTTATCAATCTTAAAATGTTTCTGGTTGAGTTTTAAAAGTAAAAAAATCTGAATTTCTAGAGGAAACAAATTCATAATCTAAATTTGAAAATACTCCATCTAAAACCTGTTAAAATTGTGTAGAAGTCAATTTCAGATGAAAAATGTTTTTACCATCAGGATTCTCAACAATTTCAGGCTGTTTGAGCTGGTTTTCATTCGATAAATTTTAGTTTTTCGGGCTACAACCCAATAAATTTGAATTTTCAGAGTTAGAATTTAAAAAAGCTACATGAAACGAAGTCGATTTTGATGAAACTTTTCTTCATACCAATTTTTATTTGGGAATAATTATTAGTAAACAGATTTAGGATTGGGAATCTGGTCAAAATAGTTTTTTCAAAGTGAGGAAAAGTTGTTTTAGTTAGAACCCCCCCCCAACTGGTTTTAAACCCAGGCTTCTATTGAGGACCTGGTGCAACTATTTAGCTAACTCTTTATTGTCATAATTTTAGACTGGCACCTTTGTTTAATCCTCTGGGGATTCTGGAATCCTTTTGATATTGATTTAATGTAGTTAGCCGCCTCTTTTCTTTAAATTAATTCCAGGTAAAGCAATGGCTGAACTCCACAGTGCAATGAGGACAAATTAATCGTCAGGCAATGACAAGCATGCAATGTGTTGGACGGCAGAATATAGCAAGACTGAGCAATAAATCGCAGGTACAAACTACATATATTCGACACATCGCATGCACCATCGCCTGCCTATGAATTGGTCCTCAATATGCTGTGGAGTTCAGCCCTAAAGGTTCTGTGGTCATTAATTCTAAGATATGCTTACTCTTCTCTTCTGTAAATACAGAAGAGGAGAGAAAGTAAAAAAAACAAAAAAACACCCATAGACTCCAATGGCCTCAAAAGAATAGTCATGTTGTGGATAAACACAGTGCACTAAGCATATTTATGAAAAGTATCCTGCTCAGTGAAAGTTGTGCCGCAATTTACCTAGCTGGTCTTCCACCAGCCCCCTCCCCCAACCAAATCTTATGCAAGTTACCATTCAATCAAAGGTGTACCCTCATAAAATGTGTTTTGGATCCCCAGACTCATCCATCCCCATAGTGAAATGAAAGCAGGAACCTACTACCTTGCTCTATATTGCCCCCACATGCCCAACCAGCTACTTGGGAATTTTAATACAAAGGGGAAGTTTGATTAAGCTATTCATAGCCCCTAATCCCTTAATTTGTGCTACAGATCATTGGGTTGCTGGAGATGTTAAGCAGTTAGAAAAAGAACAAAACAACAAGAATGTATAACCCTAATTTGGTTACTGTCTCTTTAAATAGCAATCTACCCTTGCAATCCAGGGTCCCTGAGTCCCTTTTGCATATGAAAAGTACTGGGAACTGGGAATTACAGCGCAGTGCCTCCACCTAGGGAACACTGAGGAACACACCTCAGGGGGGATTCCACTAGGAATAATAAAAAACACACAGTTTGCAAATGAACAAATTTAAACTTGATATAACTGTAATTAGTTTGGACAAACTAATACACCATGCACTCCTACACTGGGGACCCGTGGGACACTACCTAAATCACTTTAAGGTACTTAGCTGTTGCTCCCACACAGTCCTTTGTAATATCAAAGTCCCAATCCTCTGTAAGGGGTTAATAACCACACAGTTCAAATGAAATGTCCCTTCCACAGAGCTCTTATTCCCCAGGTAGCACTACCTTTACCAAAAGTAACTCTCCCTTTGGAATTCAGCAGCAGCAGCTTCCGTGTAGCAGGTAAAAATAAATGATTTAATGATCTGTCTTCAATTTGGGGCCCCACGCTTGTATCCTTGCCAGTATCCTCCCTTGGGTGGCTCACACCGGGGTGCTCTCAGAGGCAATCACACTGGAGATTACAGGCAGCATTGCAACAGGATAAATCTCAACAGTGGCACCTTTCTCCTTCTGAGTCTCTAGCAGATTGGTAAGGGACAGGCTGGGCTCAATCTGTACCTCCACAGATTCCACAGAGTTAACAGCTTCTCTGTACATGACAGTCTTATGGTCCCCATAGACGCAAATGTCTTTCTCTGCCAAATGACCGATCTTAAGGAGGTCCAACCAATCTGTCAAATTACCGTGCAGTTAGTGGGATACCAACGATTGTACATCGTACATCTGACATCGGTCTGAAGATTGATTGGCCATGTTAGAAAATCTTTATCGGTCCCCATGCAATCTACCTATGTTTTCAGGGCCAAGCAGGCAGCGATACTTCAGTTTTGCTGGCAATATTGCCTGAAATGGTCTATTTAGTTGATTGTGGTCTCATAATAACCATTGGATCTTTCAAAAATCTTTAGGTCTATGGCCAGCTTTACAGCTATACATGCTGGCTTTCTTCAGCTCTCCTGAAGACTCTGTACTTTTGGCTCCAAAGTCAGACACACCCTCTCTCCCATGAATGCACTGGGGTGCCCAGCCAATCGGATCCCTCTCCAGCCTGTAAATGGGCTGGATGATGTCACAGGCAGAAAAACAGGGGAAGGATTCCTCTTGTCCCCTACAAATGCATAGCCGTATGTAAAATCTGAAAAAAATAAATAAATAGGAAGGTTGGAAAATCTGTCTCTGAAAATTGCTTGTGTGGTTGGGCAGCATGCCGCCCCTAAATTGATGCCACCCTTGGTCTAGGCCGATGTGGCCTCACTGCAAATCCGGGCCTGGTGACCTAACCACAAATCTGGGTCTGATAGGAGCACCAAACTTGCAAGAATCACCTCCCACAATGCTAGCTTTAACTTGTACCCATCAAAACTCAAATGCAACTGCTTGAGATTATCCTGGAATTGGGAAAAATGCTGCATTATGGGGAAAAACGCGTTGTGTACTTGATATTGCACTTTGCACACTACGCTTGCATTGGTAAGTTTGCAATGTTTCTACGAATCCAAAAGCTTGCAACTTTTTAAATTCTGTATAACCATACTAAGTAAGGGTACATTGGATAGGAGCAGCCTTTTTTTCAAGCACTGAAAATGGCACTAGTGCTAATTTACATGTAGTGTATTTAATTAACATGTATTAACATCTATAGCCTTTTTTTGCCAGGCATGGATTAGTGGTGAGAATTGACATTTACTTCAGTGCCCTTTGCGTTAATAAAAGGCCCACTGACAATTCCACAAAAAACACCCACTGGCTTCAATATATTTTGAGAATTGGTGAAGCAAAACAGAACAGATTCTCTTATCACTAATACTAAAGTTAAAAACACTCGTGCAACCATATGCTCTATTAAGCAGCATTCAGAACCTTACAGTATATAATCTTCTGCTGTAAGACATGTTAAAATAATTACAAAATATTAGAAAATGATGTGTGCTATTTTTACATTAAAGTGGACCAATATCCATCTTCTAATATTTTGGAGACTCTAAAGAAATAAACAAGACATTTGCATGAAAACTCTAAAGCCAATGCACTGAATATATAAACATATCCTACATATAGTTTCCTATATTTTTCTTTCCACATTGGGCAGGTTCCTGTTGCAATTCACACCAGAAGTTTTAAAATTATACTTGGCGTGGTCGATGATACGTAGTAAAGCTAACAGTTTGCCAGAGCAGATGGCGATGGCATTCCTTAGCTTACTAAATGCATGAATAGCATTACTATCCTAATACAAGATGAAAGTTTTATCACACTTGTAATTTCTCTGTAGTATTAACAAGTTTATTTTTAATAAGGTGACTTAAGCTCGTGATCTGAAACATTCCCTTTCTATAGAGCAGCAAATATTCTGTAGTATGATACTATTTTTATTTTGTCAGCATGTTCTTTGTCTGTTAAATACATTTTCTTACAATGTTCTTTTGCACTTCTACAGTTCTTTAAACTTCAGTATAAAGCCAGGTAAAGTTGTTGTACCATGTTAGCCAATAATATTTTTACAGGGCAACCCTTTTGAAATAATAATAACAAAGTGGTATAAGGGTTATTCCTTTATTGGGTAATTAATATAATCATAGCAAGCTTTCAGAACATTTTAGTTCCTTTTTCAAGCTGATTACAATGAAGCTGTGGAGTTCTCTTGTATGTATATATCCAAAATTCAGCTCACAGGTCAAATAACCAAAAAAAGGAATATCAATCTGTGTGTAATGTGTCAAAGTCATTTACAAGGGGATCTGCAAAAGACAAGCAGATATGGTACACAATAATTTGAGTGAAAGAGGCTGAATAAAAATTAGGGCTGAATTAATAAAGTGTAGAATTCCATATGATCTCTTAGTCCAGATCCAGACATATTGGTATTCCTGACCTGGTGCAGGCCTTTCTTAGTCCACATAATTAGAATTGAAAGTTTCCATTAGTTTGTACTCCCACACTTTTCTTTCATTATCTGTTTTAAAATTGCCCTTAAGAACCAAAATTCTTAAA
>CM044440.1:24218223-24261658 GCA_024363595.1 Xenopus borealis | reverse complement strand
TGGGCTGTTTTGATTTTTTTTTTGCCCGGGCTGCTTTTTACCCCCAGTCCGGCCCTGGTTGACTGCCTTAGCAGGGCATGTATATGTTGTTGATTTTTGTTGTCAATTAAAGAAGATATATTTCATTTTTACAATTACTATTCAGAGTGACTGAAACTGTTCTGTTTATGGTAAAATTCTGTTTTCTGCCATAATATATTCAATGCATTGCACATGATATATTGAGGAATTGCACATGATAGATTGAGGAATCATAAAGTGGGCCTTCATTTAGAATGGCACCACTAACATAATTACACTCAAAGATTAATCCACTTCTGAGCATTTGTACAACATGCTGTACAGAGCATGGAAGACTTGATTTGTGCAACCCTTGTCTACCAGTGGAAACATGTGTACCTGACAAAATATTGAAAATATCAATGTAACGTATTGAATTAACTAAACCATGTATATTGTTAGTATGCCCTTTTATTAGTGCACGCTAGTCATATTCTCTAATGTAATAGTACTGAATGAATATGGTTGCAAGGAATCAAGTCCAAAGTTGCACAATAACAAACGTCTTAAGAAAATAAACAGAACAAGCAAAAATAAAAAGTCTCACAAGTAGACTCACCAGTAGAAACATTGGCTTTAAGTGTCAAGCCACAGACCGACAACTAAAGGGAGTGGATTTAACCAGTTAAGAAAAAATGAGAAGTTACTCCAATCAACTTGCAGGCAAAAATGAAATAATAAAAAAATATTTTATTTCATTTACATATCCTTTAAAAAAGCCTTACACATTTTGTGTTCCAAGGCACTTAATCACTGGCAAAATACCTTGTTTTAATTGTGATTTTCTCTTCAGTAAGCAAATCTTATCTTAGATATCTAGATGTTTATTTACAATGAACAGGTTTTAAAATGTATATTGTAGCTGCTTTTTTTTCTGTTTGTGTTCATTTTAGCCAAAACATTTTAGGCATAATTATTTAAATTTCAAATGTATTGAACACGATAAGACATGTATGCCCATGGACTTTCAATCCACCATTTACAAAATATATTTAAAAAAATACCCACATTAGGGGGCTCACAAGACATGCATATATGATCTAAAACCAATGATAAAGCAGGCATCAAATTTTAAATCAATGTTAGAAAAAGTCTCACTTTAATACTCTGGTAGGTCTCAGTGAATGCTATTATTTTCATTCACTATTTACTTGAATAATTTAGGCACAAAAGCTAAATTATAAATAATGTGTACAGTTAGAGGAAAAAGTTCATGCACAGCCCCAGGCTATAGCCATCCCCTAACGATGTCTGTAGTCAGTGGAAAAGAACTCGTTAGACTGAGAGTAATTTCTCAAGGCTTACATGTTTTCTTAAAGCTTTAATGTGTATGCAAAAAAAAAAAAATCACAAATGCTGCTTTAAGTGTAAGTGTAAAAAAATTGGCATTTCCTCTTTGCTTAATTTTTAGAAGTAAAAGTTTTGTTCTTTAATTTAGCATATAGTGTACATATACATGCAAACATCTATATATTTAGAGAGAGACATTTCTTATATTTTCCTGACCTCTATGCATTCATCTTAGCAGACTTTTTAAGGGAGTGCCCTGTTCATTTATTCATCTATTGATGTATGATTCAGCAGTAACATATGAATTGTATGCACAGTGCCACCTGCAGGCCATTTGTATATACACCACATGAATAAAAATGAAGATATAATTTAGGTACAGTAGTCCAGTGCTGTTTCTCAAGGTGAACCCCAAAAATATCTGCCATAGCAAGGTGTTAATGTATTTAACAGCATTTATACAATGGTAAATATGATCCTGAGATGTTTTTGTTCTGTTTTCTTTTGGGCATTATCTTCTGCATTTGAGTTTATATAACCAGCAAATGATCAAAGTGCCAAACAGTATTGATAAGAGTACTTAAGTTTGCAATGTCGTTTGGTTCGTTTTGAATATTTATGTGCGTTAAATTACAATATGGTCCACCTTATGGGTACTCTAAACGTGGCCATAGATACTGTACAACAATACAATATTCAGTGCATGTATGGTGGGAGACAAGCAGACGGATATCGGCAGAAGCTCATCGATCGGGCTGGCCGAAAAATTTTGATTAGGCATCTTTGAAGGCACCTGAACATCGGCCATTGTTTGAGCTGAATCCTCAGATACAGGTAGAATTCTATTGTTTCTACCTGTATATCTGATTATTCAGCTCTATACGTGTGTATTGAAATAGAAAAGAGCCCAGGAAAGATTGTAATTGTTATGTTTTTGGCCACCTTAAGCCCTGACATCTATAGAAAATGCTCCATAACACTGCATCATCTGTGTAAATTGGAAGTCAGCTTCATCATGTAAACCAGGAGTGCCCATACTTTATTAATGCGAGGTCTACTTTTAGTGATGTTGTCCCATTATAATCTACATCCATAATAGTATTGTTAGCATTCTGTTCTATGAAAAATATTACTTAAATATTATATTGCTTTACAAGATGATCTATATTACTATATTTAATAAACAACTATTTGTAATGTAAGCTTAATAGAATAAACATCTGAATGAAACAGGAGGCTGATATAGACAAGCTGTTTATTGACAGTGTCTTGAGATCTACTGATCACCAGCTAAAGGTCTACTGGTAGATCCTGATCTACATTTTGGACACCCCTGATGTAAACCATTGGTTACCCTAAAATTACTCCAGCAAAATGGTTTATACAACACACTATAGATGGGACATTGCCCAAGATTTTGGAGAATCGCTATATTACATTTAATGACTCTTGTTATCTTTAGTGACAGTGGTGGAAGGCTGAAACATATTCCTGGAAGAGGTTATACATCTGTGAGACCCGCCACGTGCCAGCGCATAAATGCTGGCGTGCATCAACTTAGGCGCCAACCCATAAATGCGGGCACACCTCAAAATGGACACTCCCACCAAAACACTTAGGAGCTATGACCTCTAAATTGGGCATCTGGCTTCCTATTGGTCCCTGATGTGTCTGTCTTCCTCAGCTTGCTCCTGATTGGTTCCTGTTCCCTTAAATACCTTCCTCTTCCTCCTCACATTGCCCAAGCTGGCTTCAATTTCTACTGTTCTGCTAAAGCCCTGGTTGTCCATGTTCCTGTTTTTGACCCTCTGCTTGTTTTCCTGGACCTTCGAACCTTTGCTGCCTGAAACCGACCTTTGCCTGAATTTGACTACGCTTTTGTCTGATCCCTTTGGTAGCTCGCTTCTCTGACTCCTGGTACTGTCCTTGCCTGATCCCTTCTACTACACTTTGGTAACATGCCTGGCTCCTTTGCTGTCCCCGCCGCAGAAAGCCCGGGCCCCAAAAGGGCGTCAGTGAAGGCCGGAGCCATAGAGGATTTCCTGTTGCCACCAGTCCTCCGAGGACCAGCCATCCTCCTACGGGATCCCAGGTAACAGAACGTTACAACATCTTTTCAAACTTGATCTTCGCTAATGCTCCTAATGAAGCTATGTTTGAAGTTAAAGCATTAAAGGCATAAGTAGATTTTGTGCTTGGGGTGACTAGCCTCACCAGTCCTTAAGTAGACAAGAAGTGAATATGGACAGAGGCAAAATTACCTTCCCAGTACCACTTGAATTTAGTTTCACTACAATGTGTGCTTTAAGCCTTTTCTAGGGCATTGTCCCACACCATATTAATTTTGATTGATGTGTCAGTTTTGAAGGTATTTATTAAAAGTTAAGTTTTAAGGTCATATGAAACACTAATTTCTTAGGCACATCCATCTGAACAGATAGATGGGGACTCTTAATCCGTGTTCTGCTTCAGATGATCTTCTGCAAGCCTTGTTTGTTGTAGTGGCAGTACACTGATGAATTGTTCACTTCATGGTCTTGGTTAGGTTGAAGTCCTAGAGAATTTTATTTTTAAATAAGATGATAATAAATATTTATTTAGATCAAAGGACATGGATCACAATCAAGTTCCATTCCTCCATCGTGAAACAGTTTTGTATTACAGCCAGATGAGTGGGGTTCCATGTATTATGAAGGAGAAGAAAATACATCAATGATACAGTATACTTAAAACAGATGAAGCAGACATTTACTTGGAATGATTGCATCTGTGTCTATTGCCAATGCCCTATTCTTTTAATTATTGTGAGAATTAAAAACAGGGCATAACTCATTCCGTGGGATTCCTTTTGTCCTCCATTGCAATTGCAATAGTGCTGGCATTCGATTGGAAATACTGGTAAAACACCTGTTCATACTTGCAAAGCTTAAGTATGATAGATGATAGTGATGAGCAAATTTGTTGTTCTTTGCTTTTCTACATAATTCACTAAACTGAATTTTGGTGGAGATGTTTCATTCAAAAGTTATTACAGTTGAAATTGTCAATGCAATTGCCCTAATAGATTATGAAGTTGAATATTCAATTAATTGGGTACTTCCATGTTAAGTAGTATTGCCATAAATATACATAAAGACTGGGATTCCAAGAACAAGGTTTCACCTGAATAGCTACTGCTTGTTTTTATTCTGTGTTAAATGATAATATGAACATAAATTGACATCCCATCAGTAGAATAAAGGTCATGCTCTAACTGTTTCATGGATGTAAATGTGTCCTCTCTGACACTTATAAAATAATTTGTAATGAGTTGAAAATGTGTATTTGCTGAAATGTGATCATAATGGAGACATGGGGCCAAACTGCTCAGCTCATGACAGCTCATGCAAATCAGATGGTTTACTTCTTTTGGATGAATGCTTATCATTTACTGTTACTATGCAGTTAGTGTTTGATAACTTTATTCTAAATGGCTATATCAATTGTAGAATAAAGCAGAAAATTTACATATTCCACTGAGTTTTTGAATTAAAAAATATACTAAAAGTTTTAGTTCAACCAACTTTGAATAAATGGTCACGGTCTCTGGCCAGGATAACTAACAATTTAGAACTTTAACTGAATTTAAACTTAGTTTAAACATCATTGTAGTATATATGAATTCATTTTCAATGAAGTAAAATTCTTAAGAAAGAACATTTTCCCTAGAATATTTAGTGATTTGTCCATAGTCCAAAGAGAACAAGAGGAACTCCAACAGTGATTTATTTTTTCTCATAAGAGCCCCACATTCTTATGGGCTACATGAGTAATGTTAGTTCTGTCGGAACAATAAAGACGAACTTAACTTAATAATTTAACTTAAAGGGCACCAATCACCGCTAAAATAAAACACATATTAACAACCTGACCACTACAACCTAAACATGTTTAATCAAACTACCTATACAGTTTTTTTGAAAAAAAACCCCAGCAGTTTTTAAAAATCTCATACTTTTTCAAAAGGGTTCTCTCACTGAGGGAGTCCATACTGTGACTACAACATGCAAATTAGTTCACGAGCATGCTCAGATTGAGGCACTGCCCTGAGTATTCTACCCAGAATGCCTAGCTTTAGAAACTCTAGAAGTATCACGAGAAGGGAACACACCAACTTCCAGAAGGTGGCAGCACTAACACACAAGTTTGGCAGATTTCAAAATAGCTTAGAAGGTTTATTAGGCAACCAAGAAATTTCAACTGAGCATGTGTGAGATTTCAGAGCTGCAGTTGGCTGTGAAAATATAGGTAGGAGGAGTCAGTGAAATCCAAAATGGCTGCCTCAGCTAGAACTGCAGTGGAGATAGGGGAGATTTTGCAGAAGGTATAGTGAGCTGATGATTTACATTATACAAACAATTCTAATTGTTTTAAAAATCAGATTTCTTGAACTTTCACATAGTGTATTTACTTAGAAAATAATTTTAGTTATGATTGGTGCCCTTTAATAATTTATATTATAATTTCAACAACCTTCTCTTGTAAGCTTCAGATGTAGATCATATTTCACTGTGTAATAATCTGACAATATTCAGTTTGCTTATTTTGGCACAATGGATGAGTCAGGTCCTCCATTGTTTTATGTGGAAGTAATTGTTAAATTATAGCTTAACTAACCAACATGCAGTTTTGTTTAATTTCAAAATAGCACAAAAATTGAAGTTCCTAATTTGGAAAGCTATCATTTACCTATTGCTTTATGAAAAAAAAAGTATAGGGAATGATTAATGTTTTAGGGGCAGATTTATCAAGGGTCAAATTTAGAGGGTTAAAAACCCTCAAATTCGACCCTCGAATTTAGGTCAAGGTAAAATCTGATTAAATAGAATATCGAATTTGGAGCATTTTAAAAAAATCATACAAAATCATCCGATTTCTCGAAAGATAGAGAATATCGAATGATTTCTATTCGATCGAAAAAACTTCAGAAAAAGCCTATGTGAGCTTCCCATAGGCAAGTATAGCAACTCAGTAGGTTTAATCTGGTGAACTAGGCAATCAAAAACATTTTTGAAAGGGCCATCGAATGGTCGAATGATTTTCTTATTGAAATCGTTTGATTAATTTGAATCATTCGATTTGATCGAATTTTGCTAATGCTAATTCGATGGTCGAAGTAGCCAAAAAAAAAAAATTCGGAATTTTTTTAGTTTTTGCATTCGAACGAAATTCGAATCCTTCACATGAATTTAGTAATTCAGAGACCTGTGGCAATTCAGAAAGAGAAGGGCAGTGCATCTTTGCAAAAAACATAGTGGTTTATGTGCCCCTAGCTATCAATGCATTTGGCAGATATTCACCATTTTGTGAATTTCAGGTGAAGCAAAATGGGTCGGATTCATTCATCCCTACAGTCACCTACTTTTTACCATTGTGCTGGAAACAAAATTATTATTCAGCTCCCAGCCAGGAAGGTCCCTCTATTCAACATCCAACACAAATGTTTGTTGTTAAAATGCCATTGTTTATATGGTACATTTGTCTAGTTCGATTTTACCAGAGTGTTGTGTTTTTTTGTTGTTTTACATACAACTCTGGACTAGGTGCAGATCAGGATAAATGCATAGATCCATAGCAAATAAGGAATCCACACTCTCTGGGCTTAAGTTCAAACAATCCTCGCACACACACAGATGGTTATCCAGAATGCTCCAGAAAAATAACAGATCTTTCCATAATCTGGATCTTCAAACCATAAGTCTACTAGAAAATGATTACAAGCTGTTACAAAGAAAAAGGAACTACTTTTTAAAAAACTTGGATTATTTGATTATAATGGAGGCTATAGGACCATGACCTTTGATTTGGAGCTTTCTAAATAGTGGGATTCCAGATAACAGATCCCGTATATATATGCAGTTGCCCCATTATTCCCTGGCACGTCACAATTTTAACAAAAATGTTGAAACACTAATCACTGATTCTACTAAAGAGCTATGCATTTATCATCTTATATTTAAATATAATAGGAAAAAATATTTTCTAATAAAAATTGTGAAATACTATTTTAAGTAGCCCAACAATTTGCTTTACAATTCCTCCAACACCAATTGTAGTTTAAAAACTTTTACTTCATTTCTCCCTCTTTTATCACAAAAATAACATGATTCTTTGTGCTGTGTGGATAATAAAAAAGATCAGGGGAAGCTGTGGCATAAGAAATCAAAAACCTAATATAATGTCTTTGGGTTTTGCATTTTAAATACAGCATTCATTGTTGCACTGAGGCTTCAGATCCCTTCACAGACATTATGTAGATTATCTTTGGTAATGTCTGTTTCATTGTACTTTGATATAAAATAATGTACATCATGATTCATCCAAGTGACTATCATTAAAGGGAAAAACACCTACTTATGATATGTAACAATTTGCTTTTCTAATTTGAAGAGGTTCTTGCTATTTTAATTGTATAATTTGTGCAGCATTTCTGGATGGAATTGCAATTCAATGGGATAGCAGATTCCTAGCACAGCTGTAGCTTAAAAATTGATGACATCTATATTCATTAAATTACTGTTTTCTTTCAAAGAAGACTTTCAAATAATGTTTTACATATGACTGGATTACAATAAAATTGTAAAAGCCATTAACTTTTATATCTAAAATATGAAATAATCCTCATTTTAACGGGCTGTGCATAAAAGAGAAGGAACGAGAAAAAAATTGAAGAGGGGGAAAAAACAAAGAAAAACAGGATAACTAGTTATAACTGTGCCATTATATAAATTGGCAGAAATTGAGAGAAAGGAGATAGTTACAATTATTGGATGGCTTCAGATATTCAAGGTTGCTTTCGTTTAAAAGAAAATGTGGGTTTTGAGCCTTCTCATTTCAGTACAATTTAAAATTATTGGAGCACTTCACTTTGAAGGTGATCAGGGCTTAGCATCTGTTCCTTGTAGGAAGATTTAAAATTATGAGTGCTCCTCAAATTGTTTAAACCATTGATTTTCCTATGAAATAGATTTTCTAAGCTTTTATTTCTTCAGCAACTGGGTAATTACAGCACAAAAGGAATTGAGGTTTTTTTTTATAACAATTGCTTGTGCTTTTCTTTGTCTTGATTTCCTCTTTTGAAAATGTTCCTAGTCTGACTGCATACAGCACTAAAAAATCCTGTTTCAGTTTTTTCATTGGATTGATATGAATTCCTATGTCTAAGCTGAAAATTTTGTGAGTGTTCGAGAAAGGAAGGGAGTTTTTAGGGGTGAGTCAGGGGTCAAAACTAAAGTATTTAGAGATAAAACTTTTCCTTTGCTGTTTAGACATTTGCTGTAAAACATTCCATGAAAAACAAGCATAGATTCCCTGATCTGTTATATTTATATTTTAGGCCATAGAAATATTTGCTTGGTTTATACCAGATTCCATTGTGAATCATTTTGGGAAGTTTAATTCTGGGTGTTAAATAATGGGTTTTTCTCAACACTATGGGGCAGATTTATCAAGGGTCAAAAACCCTTGAATACAACCCTCGAATTTAGGTTGAGGTAAAATCCTATGAAATTGAATATCGAATTCGGAGGATTTTACCTCTATTGGTTTTTTTTGAGAAATCGAACGAACAAATAGAAATTGTCCAATTTATCAAAAAAATAATACTAAATCATCCGATTTCTCAAAAAAATCGTACAAATCGTATTTTATCGAGAAATTTAATGATTTCTATTCAATCAAGAAAACTTCCGAAAAAGCTTATGGGAGCTTCTTATAGGCAAATATAGCAACTCGGTAGGTTTAATGTGGCGAACTAGGCAATCGAAAAACTTTTTTAAAGGGCAAGTATGAAAGAATGATTTTCTTATTCGAATCATTCAATTAATTAGAATCATTCGATTCAATAGAATTTTGCAAATTCGATGATCGAAGTAGCCAAAACAAATTAGAAATTTGAATTAGAAAAATTCATACTTTTTTGCATTCGAACTAAATTCAAATCCTTCACACAAATTTAGTAACTCTGCCCCTAAGGGGCCTATTTCAAATTTTTTTTTCTTCACCAATTTCTAAAAAATTTCGGGTTTTCTATATTTCTTTAAAACTCTAGAATCAAATTAAAACTAACATGTCATATTTTAAAATACTCAAATGTCTGGTATTTATCAAGCAACCTTGAAAACTCAAATGTAAAAAGTTGGGATCTAAAAGAGTTAACATTCACAAGTTTTGTAAGCCTTTACACTCAAAATATTGGAGATATTTGAGTTTTTTTCATGATTGTATTCAATCAAGTTTTTTACATTCTAATTTTTTCATAAATGAGCAAAGATTTGAGTCTTTTTCTTTTTGAGTTTATTCGAATTAGAAAAAACCTCACAAACCTCACAAATTCATATTTTTGATAAATAAGACCACAAAAAATGCTAATGCAAAAATTTACCAAGCAAAAGTTATTGAGGTCCTATAGAAGTCAGTGAGGGCTGATCCTACTGGACCTTTTCTAATTAATTCAGGCTTTTAGTGATTTTTCAATCTTTCTTTTTGCTTGAAATTGTCCGCATAACACAAATTTTTAGCGGTATTCATATTTTTTTCTCGGATTGTTAAGCCCTTTTTTCATTCGTGCTTTTTAAATTTGGATCTTTTAATAAATTCCATGGCATTCACGGTTTTAGAGAAAGTGAATTTATCTGTGGATTCAAAACCCTCCAAAACCACTAAAATTAGACTATTAATAACTAGACCTAGCACATTTATAGGCAAAAAATTAGGATCTTGAATGTTTTCAAATTCAAGTTTTCTAAACTTGAATTCTTGAGATTAAAAAAAAAAAAATCCTTGCAATCTACTGTAGCAGTGAATAGGAGGTGTATTTTAAACATTCAAGCTGTTTCATTTTTTTTTCAGCAATTTACTGTGAGTCCATTTTTTTATTTGAGTTTTATCACAAATATGCCGTTAAGAAGTTTGTGAAGATTCTCATTCATCCAGGTCATGGCAGAAATAAGTCAAATCAACTGGACTTGCTGTGTTTATTTCTTGAAGACATTTCACAGTCATCCAACTGGCTTTCTCAATTTCAACTAGTACATAGGATCTTTCTTTTGTATATACCCTCTGTAATGTTGCTCCAATCAGCATAATCTGTTTATTGTAATCCGCAAGGATGTCATGAAGTTAAGTTTTGATTGTATTAACAAAATTGGAGCTTTGATGTGTTATTAAACCTTCAAGGGAGAGATGCCAAAACAGCATTGTATGTGAGACAATAGATGTTGCATCCCCCACCTCTATTCAAACTTATATATGGATTCTTTAAAGAACAAGTAAACGTTTTTTTTTTCTATCTGTAAATTTGCTCTAAACAGCCCCCCATATTAATGTACCTTAGTCCCTGCTGCAAGTCTGCTCTGGTTTCTGTGTTATCAGCAGCTTGTTTCCCCTTCTTCCTGGTGCAGAGTGAAGCCCCGCCCCTTAGCTTACTGAGCTGACCTTATCTCTGTGACTAGTCATGGAGATCATTTGCAATCTGTGACATAGCAGAGACCAGAGAGGAAGGGGAGCCAGTGTGTGCAGCACCAGCAGCTTTTTTTTTTTCTTCTCCTCATGTGCACTCTCTGCTGGTTCTGGTTCATTCCATATCACAGCAGCACTGAGAGGAATATTTCTCTGACACTGCTGATGTAGTGTAGGTAAAGTAACAGCCCTTTCTCAATTTATAACACATTTTATAATGCTATTGATTGCTATGCCTGATCTGTCTGGTTATGTAAAGAATAAAGCTGATTTTTTACTGAGTTTGATTAACTCATTCATGTGTCCCTTTACTGATCAATTTATGTACAAAGCTATTTGATTTTTTCTTTTTCCATTTATGCATACTGGCATAGATTAACTATGGTGGTTGTGCAAGTGATTGTTGATGAGGCTGGGGGAGCTGATTTATTATCAGAATGGCAAGTGGGGATTTTATTTAGAATCAGAATGGCAGCCTGTTCTGGGAGTTGTTCATAACAGTGAATGTTCAGAGCCTTATGCAAGAAATTTTAGTGATGCTGGGTAGTGATGGGCGAATCTCCCGCGATTCGCTTTGCCGAAAAATTAGCGAATTTCTAGAGAAATTCACGAATCGGCGAAAAATTAGCGAAACGAGTCGGGGGGCACTTTTGACGCGCGTCAACTTTGACGCACGTCGCGTCGTTTCCGATGCGCGTTGCGTCGTTTTCGGCGCGTCGCATCGTTTTCGGCGCGTCGCGTCGTTTTCGGCGCGTCACGTCAAAAACGACGCGTGACTCGTTTTTTTCGCTGGTGATTCGCGAATTTATTAGCCAGCGGCGAATCGCGGGAATTCGCCGCGAATTCGACCCTGGCGAATAAATTTTCCCATCACTAATGCTGGGGAAAGTAACTTACTAATCATTTAGGGTACAGTGTAATGTGTTAGAATTCGATTGGCAGTAAGTTGTGGTATTTGTAATTTATAGTAAAGGTTCAGGGATTTGTGCAGAGAGTTCACATGAGGAGAAATAAAAAGCTGCTGGTGCTGCACACACTGGCTCCCTCTTCCTCTCTATTGTGTAACAGCAGCAAATGGACTGCTCAGTAAGCTAAAGGGCGGGGCTTCACTCTGCACCAGGAAGAAGGGGAAACAAGCTGCTGATAACACAGAAACCAGGGCAGACTTGCAGCAGGGACTAAGGTACATTAATCTTAGGGGCTGTTTAGAGAAAATTTACAGATAGAAAAAAAAACATTTACTTTTCCTTTAACACCTCTTTTGAACCGGTCGCTCTCCCGGTCTAGAATCTGGACTTGGCAGTCTTCAAATGGGTGTCCTTTTTCTTTTAGATGTAGAGACAGGGCTGAGACCTAACCAGAAGAGCTGGCTCTTCTGTGCTGTGTCATACGCTGGTGTAACTGTTTTTTACTAACACATCAAAGCTCCAATCTTACTAATACAATCAACAGCCAACTTCATGACATCCTTGCAGATTATGATAAACAGAATATGCTAATTGGAGCAGTTGGATGACTGGTGGAAAACACAGCGGGGCTCATTTATCAACACTGAGCAAATTTGCCCATGGGCAGTTACCTATAGCAACCAATCAGTGATTAGCTTTTTAAAGCCAGCTGCAAGTAGAACAATGAATGCAGCATTTTGAATGGTTGCCATGGGTAAATTTGCCCAGTGTTAATAAATGACCCCCAGCTAGTTCAGTGGATTTGACTTATTTCCGCAGATATGCTATTAAGAAAAAAAATAAAATTGCAAAATAATAGTAAGCCTGGGGGATATTCTTGCAGTAACTTAAATGTAAACAAAATATATTTGAGCTAGTAATTTACAAGGGGTTTGTAAGTGCCCACCTTTAATAGACTGCTAATAGCCTGGTTTTGCTGAGCAGTCTTCTGTATGAACACTATGGGGCAGATTTACTATTGGTCGAATTTTGAATAGAAAAGTGCCGACAAAAGTAACTGGCGGCACCATCAGTATTTCTTCTTAAAAGCCTTTATTGGGACATAGGGCTCTGACCCCAAACATTCAGCAACGTTTCAGACCCCTCATGGTCTTTTTTCAGCTTGAAAAAAGACCATGAGTGGTCTGAAACGTTGCTGAATGTTTGGGGTCAGAGCCCTATGTCCCAATAAAGGCTTTTAAGAAGAAATACTGATGGTGCCGCCAGTTACTTTTGTCTGCATGGATTGAACGGACCAAAGTGGAAACCGTTGGGATTGGCACCACATGGAAGCAAATTGGAGGTGAGAGTGCTGACTGAAAAATTTGTGAAACAATAGAAAAGTGCCAACACACAGTCTTTGGCACTGAAATTCTCTACATTTAGGGGTAAATTGATCAAAGTGCTAAGCTCTAATTTCACACTTTTAAAAATGTGCCCTATTTCTTTAGCCAAGTACAAATATTGTGTCCAAATCAATGCACCTTTATATTACTATATCAATCTGTGAAGTACAGTATCAAAAGCTTTCTAATGAGGGCTAGCTATTATAGTATTTCCTAGTATCTGGATTTATAAAGCCAACATACTTTGACCTTTTTTACCTTAAAATAGTTCCTGTCCATACCTGGAAAAGCAAGCTTTTCCTAACTTTACTGTCTCCTCTCCTATAATTCACTTAATGTATCTCCAGTTTGCACTTATTCTAAACACCCTTTATCTATACAGTAACATGTGGTATTTTAGTAATTTGTTTTAAAAGACCCTCCTGCCCATTAAAATAGGCAGAAAGTAACTTATTTTCACTTAAAAGAAGTTTTACAAAGGGCTACATTAGTGTAATGCTAATCTGGGCTAATCAGACCACAGATAATTAAATGTCCAGCTAGGGTAGAAGGATGGGTTACATTGGACTTTCTCTCCAGGTTCCAGGCCTTCACTAAGTGGAAGCATCCCTTTACAGATGTTGTGTAACTACAACTCCCAGACTACTGTGCGTGCAAAATATAAAATGATTTGGGTGAAAGGAGGTTCTTATGGTGCAAACAAGAAACTGTTTATTAATCATAGACAATATCCCCAGGTTTACTCATGTATGCAGATGAGGTATTAGCATCAGACACACTACACAGCTCACACAGAACAGGCAGGCTCACAAAGAGCTATTAGATAAAGACAGCATATGGAGAGACACATAAATCACTCAGAGCTTCAGGTAACAGTTATTCAGCTGAGGAAGGACTCCAGTAGGCATTTGCAGGGATTCAGTACACCATTCCAATCCAATACACTGTTCAGGCAGCTCACAGCTAACCTAACACCCTCTACACTGAGGTCCCTACACTGGAGGCATTCACAAAGAGTCTTTGGGAAGCTACTCCCTGCTGCAAATCCTTGTTGGAGCATCAGCTGCTCATTCTTTTACCCTATCTAACTTTCTCTTTTTAAAGCTGCCAAATTGCAATTTTAAACCTATGGAGGACCTCATAGAACCTCATAGAATTCCAAGAATTCAAAGGATTTTGTGAAGAATCGTTCGAACCGCTCGATAGAACCGAACAATTCAAACTATTTTTTATTCGATTGAAACTGGACCTATTTGTTCGAAATAGGTCCATTTTTGATCGAAAAAGCCCTTTAAAAAAACTTCAAGGGTCGAATTTCTAAATTTTTTTTACTGCTAAAATTCGGCCTTTAGTAAATCTGTCCCTTAGGATTGAAGTGAATTTTCAAATAAAATTTGAATTTTTAAAATTTGAATTTCAAAGTAATTTTGGACTACTTTGACTATCGAAAAGCCCTAAATTCGATTTGAATTGAAAAAAACATTTAAAAATTAAAAAATTGGAATTTCGAAGTACTGTTTTGAATTTGACTGTTCGCCTCCTTAAAGCTGCCATTGTAGCCTGTGGGGGACTTCCTGGAAGCTTTCCTGAAAATTTTTATAAATCCTGGAAAATTTAATTTTATTTTCTTTAAATCATTCAATTTGAACGATGCAATTGAAAATGGATGGTCGAATTTCGAATTTTTTTTATTTTAAAATTCGACCAAAATCTGCCCCCTAATGTCTCAATTGTACCCTACCATTTAGTTTGCAAACTCTCAGGTGTAGGGCCCTCTAATTCTATTGTACTCTGTAAACCCTTGTTTGTTATTCACCATTTATTCCCTTTTTGTAAAAAACCAAAGCACTGCATAACTTGTCAGCGCTATATGAATAAATAAATGATGATGATAATGATCTTAACTTTTTTACCCCTAACACTGCTCAGTGTACATAACCCTATACATTATTATGGTGATCATGTTACTACAGATTTCTGCACTGTTTTTCCCATGGTCATCATAGTCTACACTACACAGGCCCAGATTTGTGGTGAGACGCATCATGGAAATTATCAAAGAAAGGTGCAGTGCAAATAAAATAAACAGGAATTACTCATTTTCTATAATCGATCTAAAATATATTATTCAGTTTACAGTGATTCATTTTTTTCTTTAAAGATATGCCAGATTATTTGAAAGATGTTACCAAGAAACGGTGATGATCATACTGTCTCCATTAGTAGAAGAGCTTGCTGCTGTTCTACTTATGGAAACTATCCAATATCCTTCACACACATGGAAAATTGATCAAATTCACATATATGCTATTGTAGTATGCTGAAGCTGTACTTCAAAATCATCTAGAATTATAGCAAGCAGTCAGGAGCCATTTTGTGGACACTATTATTAAAGCAAGCCTTGCATAATCTCAAAGTCTTGTTTGTGCACCAGAATGGGGGACCTGGTGTCCTTCCCAATGCACTGGTTACACAATTAAATGGTTAAGAGAATGGGAGGATTGTGGGGAGAGCAGTGACATCTAGGAAGACTTTTAGACTTAGACTTTTACATATCCTTGCTTTAACACACCTCTTCCTAATTTTGCTCTCTGGATAAATGAAATGAATCTGTTAGTTAGTGGGTCTTAAGCATATCATCAGACAAACTGTGTACAGGGAGACTGTGTTTTATATATATTGGTTCCATTTATAAAACCTATAGCATGTAATGTGGTCTCATAGGGACCAGACATAATTTGTACAGTACCATCCACACGTGAATATTACTGTACAAATTATGTCTGGTCCCTATGAGTCTAACCATTGACACCTTATTATATAGCGTTCCCAAAGAATGGTGAAATAGAACTTTTATAATAGGATTATATTAACTATGGAAGCATTAGCCCACGATAGTTTGGTAGATTGAGGCATAGTGCCAATTATACTCAAAGTTTTGGACATTATTGTAACCTTATTTTTTAATTTGTTTCATGTTAAAATAAATAAATAGTTAAACATCAGTGGTTACATATGTCTTGGTTTTAACTGTGTTTGTAATGAACTAGGGGATATAAATTGTCTAGTGTTGGATTCTATGTGGATTTTAGATTATTTAAATATTTAAAATGAATGTACTAATAGCAATTGAATTACTGACCATGTGACTTTTACCAGCTGTTTGTTCCCACCACAGTGTATATTTAAGGTGGTTCAATGTTCAGTTTGTTACTTTGAGAAAGGCTAGGGACCTAGCCGAAACGTTAGTCATTTATAATAAATATTATTATAAGTCCTGAGAGTGCGGACCTTTTTGTAGGAGTTATATATATATATATATATATATATATATGTATATATGCAAATATTCACCAAGTTAAAGTTGTGGAAGTGTTATGGAAGTAATGGGAACTACGTGATCTTCTGTCAGCACTTTTAAAGGTTTTCAGAGGATTTAAAAGTATTGTTATTTTTACTACTTCCTCCAATACTTTTTATCTAAAATCACTAAAAAGCTACCTTTAATAAACAGGCCTCCTCACACGAAGATCCAAATTACTTTCCATTATCTGGAAAAGCGCAGGTTCCAAGCATTCTGGATAATATGTCTCATACTAGACAGCAAATGGTAGTTTTATTACCTACAATCCACATCCATATAGCTGATAAATGGGAATGCTGACAGTTGTAGTTAACTAATGCTGATCTTTGTGGTTGAGGAAAAAAAACTCAATCTCAAAACAAAAAGCATGACAAAAAGCACACAACTATGTGTTTCTATAAAAACTTTCCATCTTTTACTTCCCACATTTTTTCTTGCGGTTTTTCTTTTTTATTTCTTTGCTAAATCACAGCAATTCAAGGTTTCGATGGGCATTTTCATGTATTGTGCTGTTTTTTTCCTCAAACTGAGAAAATAAGTCCTTATCATATTTTGATAAATGGTCTTTCACTTAAAAAACCCTACAGAGGCCTTTCTAAATAAGTACAAATCTGGTGGAAAAAGTATCTCAGGAAATTGGTCGTTCATATCTTATCAGCTATGAAACAAACAATTGCAAATACCTGGAAAACTACCCACCCTGCATGTACAATTAGTAGAAGTCAGGTTAGACAATGTTCTTATTTTGGAGAAACTTATGAGCAACTACACTGGAAAACAGAAACAATACCATGGATGGCATGTAAAAATATAACACACTAATTCATTATATCATATAGGGTTTATCCTTTTCTTTTCACCCTCCCCACCCCTTCCTATATTTTATTATTTCTGCCATTGTAGAAAGGTAAAAGGTCTGATAACAATGACATCCCAGAATGTTTTTTATATATTCTGGTTAGTTTATTGGTCTGTATAATGAATAAGCCACATGACTTGACTCAGGAATAACCGGTTTATTTGGAATTTCTGTTATTGCTGCTGAGGGCTGGGAAATGTCTAGTGCCTTCAATTGTTTATAATTTGCATCTGATATAAAATAAAAGATTTGGGAAAAATCATGTACCGGTATGGGGTCCATTATCATGAAAACCATTATCCCGAAAGTTCTGAATTACCATCTACCATAGACTCCATTTTATCCAAATAATCATTTCAAAAAATAATTTTCTTTTTCTCTGTAATAATAAAACAGTACCTTGGACATGGTCCAAACTGAGATATAATTAGTCCTTACTGAAAGCAGAATCAGCCCATTGGGTTTATTTACAGCACTACAAAATAAGTTGGCGCTATAGAAATACATGTTAATAAGTTAAAGTTTTCATGATTTTTTTAGTAGATCTAAGTTATGAAGATCCATATTACAGAAAGATCTGTTATACAGAAAGCCCCTGTTCCTGAGCATTCTGGATAATAGGTCTCATATATGTATATAAATATATGCCTGAGTGTAGTCCAGAAGCTATATCCACAGTAATTTGGAAGCACTTCATAGACTTATACTACCAGGATTTTTTATTAAAAAATGTTGACAGTAGAAACATTTTAGACATAATTATCCATTGGTAACATTGCAGCTCTAGTAGACAGTACAGCACATACAGTAGTTTTTCCCTACCCAAATACAAGCTATACAGTGTATTGTCATTTTAATCTTCTATTGAACTGTTTTTATAGTCTCTATAATTCAGACAACTTGAAAATGGTTCATTTGCAAATTTATGTATACCAGGGTTTCTCAAACTTTAAGGTTAGCATTATGTATGAGATTCACACTGCTGATGCTTGATTGGACTCTTTGCATTGAACCCAATCTCTTGCATTACTAAAGATGTGTGCACTAAATATAGACTATTGATTTCCAGTTGTTCTCACAATTACATTTTAAACAGAGTCAACATCTCAAAATGTATAGGTAAATCTGATAGTGATCATTGAAATAAGTGAGGAATTGTTGTAGACCAGGGGCCCCCAACCTTTTTTACCCATGATCCCCACTCAGGTATAAAATAATGTTGGTGTCTATCTGGACTTGCAGCCAACAGAAGGCTCTGTTTGGCAGTATACATATTGTTTATGCAACTAAAGCTTGCCTTTAAGCCAGAAATTCAAAAAGAAGCACCTGCTTGGAGGCTACTGTGAGCAATGTCCTAGGGGTCAAAGAGCAACATGTTAGTCACAATCTACTGGTTGGGGATTGTTGTTGTAGACTGTAATAAGTATATAAAATTTTAGTAAAAACATGGTAATATTTAGCCACATTTGAACATATAAATGAAATGAGAAACAAGATCCAGTCTCTCAGCAAAGAAAGAAGTTATGAGCCTTTAATAAGACATTTTAGATACTATTTTCAGCATAAACATGAACATATTCGTTCTTATTTTGTCAGCTTGAACTAACACCTGCCACACAGAGGATCCTTTGCGTTTCATGCCCATCAAAGCTTCCAACTAAATTTAAAGGAACAAGGGAGAAATGAGAGCAAAGCTACCCAGATGTTCTGTTTTCTGCCATATACTAATTCCTACTGTACCAGCTTTTCATAGAGATTTTAATGCACAAAACAATATGAAACTTCCAAGCCACAATGGATTATGGAAATGTCTTATCATTTTTTAAAGAGGTTTGCAACAGATGTACAGAGAAAGGCTATAAAGTTGTGATAACAAGAGACCTTTCTGCATCATCTCCCAAAGCGGCTAATCTATAATGAGAACTCTTTATGAGCATAGTCACCACTCTATGCAACAGTTTCACTAGATTCAAAACCTGCATTTGTTATCTGGATTTTATAAGTGTTCCATCATGGTGACTCAGGTTCATAGTTTGACATTATACCTAATTAAGAATGAAGATATAAGAGACCTGCTATCCAGAATGCTAAGGACCTGGGTTTTTCCAGATAAATTGGATTGTTTGGATAAAATGGAGTCTATGGGAGATGGCCTTTCCCTAATTCAGAGCTTTCTGGATAAAACAAGCCCCATTTTGATTTGCTGAAAAATTCTCAAAACTGAGGAGAAATGTGTGTGGTTTTTTTGGCATCGTGTTTCTGCTTTGGGGCTACCAAAAAAGTGGGAGGGCAAAATCATATGCCTTGATGCCTTTAATGTTACTTCATTGGCTAGGTTGGCTTCTGGCACTATAGTTTCAGTAGTCAGACCAGAAGAACACAAAATAGCAATGGAAAGGCAGATACTGCTTTCAGTAGCAATAACATGGTTTACTGCTATTTTTGTGGCCTTAACACTTTCCACAACTTGATAAATAAACCCCCAAGAGCAGCTTTGTTTACAAGGTGGGAAAAAAACAAGGGGGTTATGAATTCTACATATACAGCTTAGTCATGATGTTTGGGGTTTATTTAGTAATTGATGTTCCCAAAGAACCTCCCGTGAGATTATTAAGTTTATCAGCAATTTTTTTTTTTGGAAGATATAGAATTCAGATGAAGATGTGACAGAAGTATATTCAACAGAATCTATAATCTAGAAAGAAACACTATAATCAACAAATAAGATGCCCAATAAACCAATGGTGCAATTAATTTTATTTGTTATAATAATTCTTTTATTTATTTTTTATCTACAGGCAGTCCTGTAGGGAGCCACAGGCCCTTTCTGGGGGTAATATAACATTTATAGAAATGTCTCTGAATGGTGTGTAATATATTTTGACAGATTTAATTTCCAAATGATACTTTTAGTACACTACCTAAGGAGAGATCTTTATAAAGATTATGATTATACTCGAAACCTAATGTGTACTCTACTGTATTTTTATTATCGTGCTAGACATCTTTCCTACTGAATCAACATATTTATGAGGAAGACATGCTATCAAATGCTAATTATTAAAACTAATCAGTTTAATGATGGTTGGTGCAATGCCAAACCTGATTAGGTTCTGTATTTTGAATCTCACACGAGGCCATTTGCATGTTCCAATTTAACTAGTCTTTAAACATTAAATACATTGGTTTTTTATTAAATGTGTTTAGAAGAGTTTAAGTATTCTATCATTTTTTTAGTATGAGTGGTAAAAATAATACATATACTGTATGTTTGTATATATAACTTTCTATAGCACTATTAGTACACATACCACTGTACATTTTTACAATACTGAAAAGTACAAACATTGCAGCAATTAAATACAGAGTGTAAGAGACATTGGAAGAAGAAGGTCACTGCAGGGTCAGACTGGGGTTGCGGTGCAGGGGGAGGGCGGAGGGGGGTTGTTTCACTGGGGCCAGATGTTTCTTTGGAGCTGGGGTGGGGGCCCAGGGGGGTTGGGGGCCCCCTGAAGCAGCAGCCCAGTCTGACCCTGGGTCCCTGCCTTGGAAAACTTATATTCTAGGTACTGTTACTCCTATTAGTAATGCACTTCAACTCATTACTGACCTTTAAATATAAAACAGGATCTAGAAAAGAGTATGAAATAATGCAAAAAATTACATTGTACAATATATTAAATTTATATTTAACTTGTCTTTCCATTGTCTTTGATCTCATTTAAATACACTGGGCCACATTCAATTCAGTGTGATAAAGTTATCTCATGGTTTCTCACATGAAAGCTCATGGATGAGATTCAATTCGAGGAGAAACTGAATAAAAATTTTCCAAATCTCCAAAAACCCACAAGATACATTTTCCAAATTCAATTGCATCTTAAATTGAATCTGGTCCATAAGTTTTTATGCGATAAACCTTTTTCTGACTGAATCGAATTTGGCTCATTATGAGAAATTCATATGTACCATATGCTTATTAACAAGAAAAATCTTGAAATATGGCGGAGCTTGATTCAATTACATTTAATGAGCAATCAATTGTGAAGGTGTCCCTGAAGCTTTGGCTGTATGGTTTTACATGAGTGTGCACTTAAAGTTATAAGTTAAACTTTAAATAACGTTTATGAGTTAATAGTAAGAAAATTTTTTCTTTCAGTTCAGATTGTTTTTATTTGCTTTCTTTCAGATCAATTGGACATAAGGTAGGACCAGGGCTGGGGCTCAGGCAACTCCGCTGCCTTGTTGTCCCCCTTTCCCCCACCTGAACACGTCCACGTTCACTCGAATGCATACACTTCAACAGGTGCAGGTACACTTGCTAGACTAGGGGAGGGCGACAAGGGAGATGGCCCCACTAAGCTTTGCACCCTCTTCTGCTGATTCATAGTTACAGCCCAGTTATATCAAGTTTTAACTTGATGGACATGTATTTTTTTTCACCCTCAGCTCCTATATAGCTATATATAAAAAAAGCTTGGTTTATGCATTTAAAATGATGCACAGTTGAAGCCAGGTCTTCCTTTCCTCAGACCAAATAGCTGCTTTTTAGGTCATCAGCACAAAACTAGTTACATACGTTAATTTAATGGAAAACCTGGGAAATACTGACCATAAAATATTCTATAAAATATATATCCTTTGTCAAAATGGGCCAGATTCAATTCAGTGAGAAAAAGTTATCTCATTGTTTCAGTGGCAGAACTACTGCAGGGGGTGCGATTGAGCCAGGACCCGCACCCCCCTCAGGGGCCCCCGTTAGCTCATGTGCCACTGATTCCAGGCAGGAAATCACGTATGGAGGGGGGGTGCGTAGCCCAGCTGCGCGTCCAGCACCAGGCCCCACCCCCTCTAGTTACGTTACTGCATGGTTTATCACGTGAAAACTCATGGGCAAGATTCAGTTAGAGGACAATAAACTTTTCTCCTATTTCAGATACATGACCAGATTTAGTTCAGTGAGAAAAAGGTTTATCATATGAAATGTCATGGATGAGATTCAATTTAAGATGCAATTCAATTTAGGAAAGCTTTTCTTATAATTTATGAGAAAAACTGAATTTGGAGAAAGGTTTTTCTCTTGAAATTGAATCTTGTCCAAGAGTTTTCATGTGGTAAACCAAAATTCAGTACCATTTTCCCCCCATAGAATTCAACAGAGTTTTCACATAATAAACCATGAGGTAAGTTTTCCCGAACAGAATTGCATCTCAAATTGAATTCTCGTTGAATTTAATATGGCCCATTAAGTCTTCTTACTCTCCTCTAAAAGCATTTTTTTATCACTGGTATAAAATTAAGAAGCCAATAGTTATCAGGCTGAAAAAAGGAGCCACACTAGCACCAATCAGTCAATCAGTCATCCGTATTAAAAGGACAAGCAACATAATTTTTTTAAATTTGTTTTTATAGCATGAAAAAAACACAAAGACATATTAAACTTTAAATTCGCAAAGGTGACAGGACGATGATCCATTGTGCGGAGCTCGATTTCTCCTCCCTCCATCTCCTATAAGAAAGGCAGGAAGGAGAAATTGAGCACTGCATGATGGATCACCCAATCGCCTTTTCTGAAGATGAGTGCAAGTGGAGTTTTGGAAAGTTATATCTTAATAAACACTTTGTGATTTTATAGTATAATATGTCTTTGTGGTTTTTTTTTTTCGTGCTATACAAACGATTTTATTTTTAAACAAAATTTGATGCTACTGGTCCTTTAAATGAATCACATTAAGTTTTTTTTAAAAAAATTAAGCCATCTTTAAGTTGTGTCTCAGTGGTGTAAAGAGAAGTAAAGATACGTGGTTCAAAACATCTGCTTTATCCCTGTTTCCATTACCAAGGGACCCTTTTGTCCCATTTTTTATATCTTTAAATAACTTTAGATTTGTTTTATTTATCACAGTAATATTCTTAATATTTTCAGGAATTGCTTTCTATTAAACTATAAAGACTTTCCTTGTTTTAATCTCAATTTACAGAAATTAATATTTAAATAGCCTAGACTTTTAAAATGCCACCTGTGTTTAACAATGTGACAAGGTCTGGTTAAGGGAACAGTTCAGTGTAAAAATAAAAACTGGATAAATAGATAGGTTGTGCAAATTTCTAATATAGTTAGTTAGTTAGCAAAAAATGTAATGAATAAAGGCTGGAGTGACTGGATATGCAATAGCCAGAATCCAAATTGCTGCTTTTCAGCTCTTTAACTTAGCGTTAGTCAACGACTTGAAGGGTGGCCATATGGGACATACCTGTTCAGTGAGTTTGCAATTGATCCTCAGCATTCAGCTCACATTCAAAACAACAGTTAGGGCCCGTGCGGCTTCCCCTCAAGTCACTGATTGGTTACTGCCTGGTCACCGGGGTAATCAGTCAGTGGAAAACAAGAGAGCTGAAAACAGGAAGTTGGATTCTGGCTATTATGTTAGACATCTAATCACTCCAGCCTTTATACATTCCATTTGTGGATAACTAACTATATTAGAAACATTTTTTATTTTGCACAGCCGATATATTTACCCAGTTTTTATTTTTATACTATACAATTCCTTTAATATGTTGTAGAGATGTCCTTACAAAGTTCATGCTTTTTATTCTACTATGTTTTGCATTACAAGCATAACAATATTTGTTGATTGAATACCTGTGAAAATTCCTGTTTTCTAAATATTTGTATATTCTGACATTTGAGGGGGTGGCATGTAGGGATGCCCTTTCCTGTAACCATGCTGTGCTTTAACTTGCCCTGCTCTAGGATGTGCTAGTAAGCACTGGTGGGTACAATGGAGAAAGGAGCCTTGTACTTACCACTTTTGCTATGGTAGGCAGTACCATTTACCAGTACTATATACCCACTGCCTTTGGATTCTGCAGCTGGGATGGGGGGGTGCAGAGCACAGAAAGGCCCTCGGTGCAAGTACTTCTTGAATGAGTGCTTAGGGACAAAAGCTTTATTTAGAATATTTGTATGCAAATAAAACATTATTATAAATGAAGTTGTGTCAGATGCACTAGAATCAATATTAATAAATAATACAAATGTGTGAATTGTAATAAACATAACACCCCCACCCCATGTCTCAGTTCAAAGCAAGTCTCTAGTGGTTTCTAGCTGGATATTTCCTTATGCCACTGGTAAAGAAAATAAAACATTGATCCTAAGGAAGATGGGAAAACATATCCTATCTGTAAATATGAAGAATTTGTTACAAATAGAAAGAAAAGTCAAATACTTAACTGGAAATGGTGATTGCAGGAAAAAGCAGGGAAAAGCCTTTATTTAGAAACTGGGGGCCTGCTGACACGGATTCCCACTGTCTACAAGAGATCTACAAAAAAATCAGTCAGTTATTCCTTTCTCTGTGCCATATAAGCAGAAACAAAAAAAACTATATTTATCATAATTAGTGATGGGCGATTAAAATCGGCAGACACAAATTCATGGCAAATTCCATGTTTGGCCACTATTGAATAAATTTGTGAAAGTGCAGTTAAAATTAGCCAGGGGAAAATTCCCTTGCGACAGAATTTGGCATGCGACAGAATTTTCTTCCATCAAAATTATTCAGACACCCATTGACTTTAATGCATTTGGACAGATAGGCGCGCCCTTTGACTTCGTTTTGCTAATTTCCCACCTTTTTTCTGCAAAACCGGACAAATTCAGCCATCAATAATCATAATAAAAAATATGGTTAAGGTATCTATTTGTTGCAGGATACAGTACATTGTAACTTGAATTTCTCATACAGATGTAGTTTTAGAATACTTGACAGGGTTACTTTAGTCCACAATCAATGACATTTTTTCCATGTAATATGCCCTTTTCTAAAATTCAAGTCCTCTGCTCGTGAATGGGCTAGATGGTACGTACATACTCTATACACTACAGTGATACCTTTACCTGACAGTCAATTACATCCCAACAGTTGTACTGCGATATGAAGCCAATGGCCAATGGAGTTTTACATTTATCAATTAAATGACTTAAACATATTGAACAAGTGTATATAGGTGTATACTGCCCCTTTAAAATACATGCAGTTTGAAACATTACTTTCTCAAATCCTATTTTTTTGCACAACACAAACAGAAAGGCTCACAAGACTGGAATTTATTTTTCCTTATGTCACCTAAGCTCTGCTTACTAGTGTATAAGATTTATTTTCTTTTGATGGGAATCTGTTATATGATTCTCCATCTGCTACATCAATGTACCATATGTTTCTACTGACTTCTGCAAATGTCAAGCTCCATAAGAACGAATGGACATGTTTATGTTGTGTATATAGATGAAAGTGCTTTGCTTTAGACTTTGAGATGTTAAAGTCTAAATTCCAGTATATTATTTTAAAAACAACAACACCCTGACCTATTTTATGTGTCTTCCTTTACTTTCCTTGTTCAGAACTTTGTGTTGAAAGGATCAGGGCGTTTTTTTTGTAACATCACTAGAGTAGAATAAATCCTATTTTAAACATTATTTGATTAAAGCAGATGCCTGCTACTGCTTATGTAATTGATATTTGATTTATTCAAGATTCATGCATGCTGAGCCTTAGATTTATTAATGATAATCCCCTGCTCTAGTGTTTAATATAGTGGAACCAAAACATAATTTGCTGGGATCAGTCAGAAATGCATCAAAGTGATTAACGCTACATGCAAACCATTATCCAGTGACATCCCTACTGTGCATAGGGGAAAGGAGGTAATAACACAGTAATTGGCTTCACTTAGGAAGTTAGGCATTTGCTGTGATTGCTGGTAAATCTGTAATCTTTTCACCACTTCATTTGTATCTGTACTATTTAATAATTTAATAGATTTTCTCTTTGTACAGGAATGCGGGGCATTACATAATGAAATAGTAGCTAGAACATGAATACATTTCACTAGGAAGAGGAAAATCGAATTGCTCATTGGTTGGTAACCTGGGATGTACAACTAAGGTGGTAACAAATAACATGAGGGTGCTGTTTGTAAGCAAATACCATCACAAGAGTGGAAAAAGTGATGAAGAGATTCTGGCCTATTTTACAGGGAGAAAAGGTATTAATGAAAATCTGCTCAGAACCCTCACTGTTCTGTTACAACAAAAGTTGTAGCCGAAGAGATTCTTTATGTGTGGCAGAACCAAAAAATAAAATGAGAGAAAGTAATTTATTCCACGGGTCACCCAAAACAGGCTCATTTCCATGCTTAGGATGTATATGTTGTCCATCTGTAATTAAAGGGGATTCTTTTTGTCATCCTATGAAAGACAAAAAGATTAGCCTTAAATGTTATGCCACCCGTGAAACTACAGGAGTAATCTATCTCCTGAAATGCCCCTTTGTTAAAGCATATATCTATATGTTTATTTTGCTTTTAGGCAGTCACTTCCCTAATGAATGTATTTATGGGTTAGGCTGTCTTTGTTACTCCCCCACAGCAGTGGCCCATCCCACTTTTACACAATTAATCTTGTGGTTTATCCTTTATATTGTGTGTTTGGATAATTGGTGGACAACACTTGAAAAATGGCCCGAAACACGTTGTGCTAATAAACTAATTGCAGTTGATCTGTGAGTGCTGGGCTCTATTATTTCCTTTTGACTTACCAGCCTTATTTGAACAAAGGCAGAGTCCCAAGGCATGTTTAAGGCATGATTGTAACCAGTACATTTATACAAGGATATACAACTTTCTTTGGGCAGTCCTATACCCAGCTGGGTAAGTCAGTTTAGCTAGTTAAGTTTTTTTGCCGCTAAAAAATTGATTTCAATTAAATTTGTGTACATATTTTTTTTAACCTAGACCAAAAAAAGTCTGCTTATTTATTAGAGGGTTTATTAAGTCTAAATGCTAACAAACTCAAAAATTTTTAGTTTTTAAACTATAAAATTGGAATTTTTTGTGGGAAAAAATCTCTAATTTTTGATATTTATTATACCCTGAGGCTGCAAAAAGTCAGAATCTGAAAATACTCCATCTTCAACCGATTGAGGTCCTGTTGAAGTCAATGGCAGAGGTCTTCTTTGCAATTTGAAGATATTTTTGTGTGCTTGGTTTCGTACAATAATCAGAAAATTTTCGGGTTTTTCCACCAATTTCACAAAAATTTCACAATTTCACTACAACATTTTTCTCACGACAATCAGAAAAAGTTGTGGTTTTCATGCGACAATCCGAAAAAGTCTCCATTTTTGTAGATACATTTTTTGGGTTTTTTTAATAGATAAATAAGGGTAAATTGTGGATTCCAGTTTGCTCTGACTTTTTATAAATAACCTCCCTTAAAGATCCACTTTAACATATTTTAAAGGGAAAGCTTCTGATACTGTAGCTTTTATTTTTGTAACTTGCAGAAAAATGTAAAGTTTGGTTATACCTTTTATTGGCTAACTTGGCTACCTGCATCTTTAACTATGGTATTCTTATTAATGTCTACCTCTACCTGAATATTTAATTATTTGCATATGTGTGTTTCATTTATGGATTAAACTATTAAATTTCAGTCATTTATATTCACACAATCCAAAAGTAAAAAATAGGACTCTGTATTAAAAAGGGCAGCTGATATCAATTTGAATGGAAGACTTAAATTATGAGGGTAGACTGTCAAAGTTGGGATTGTTTTCTCTGGAATAAATATGCTTCCAAGGGGACATGATTAATCTTTACAAGTACAGTAGAATAATAGACAGATATCATAGAAAGGATCACTGCACAAAAGCCACCCCTTTAGACTAGAGTAATAGAACTTTAATTTGAAGCAGCGTAGGTGGTAAACCCGTATAGATATTGGTATATATTACTGATGTGTGGATTTAGAAAAACTCAACCCACATCTGACCCAGGGGTCCCTTCAAGATCCTCAAATTTGGCTTACTTTGGATAGTTTACCTGTGGTTGTCAGATGTTTACTTGTGGTGTCAGATGTTTGCAGCAAATGAGTGAATGCAACAGCAAACTGAGAGATATTCAAACGCCAAACATGTTTGTGAACTAAAAAAATATTCCCTTAACTAAAACCATAGGGCTTATTTTATTAAAGTATAGGACCTTTTATTTGACTATAATGGAGTATATTGGACATGGTTATTCCGTAATTTGGAGCTTTCTGTATAATGGGTTTAAAGATAGCGGAAAAGAATTGACCTAACTTATTGGCATAAAAAATCTTTTTTTTTTTAATTTTCTGTGGTATTACTTTAAAAAAGTTTTCACCAATGGTTGGTAAAGGAGCATGAAAAAATAAATTGCCCACAGTTTACACCATTTAATAAAAATAATGGTTCTGGTGCAAGTTACTATGGAAAGCATATCATAGTTTAGTTGTAAAGGAACTAGCCATATTTAGCTTTATTTTGCTTAAATGGACAGGAAAGAAACTGTTCTGCATTAACCCAAGTGGTGTTTATAAGAAAGTTAATTTTCCTTTGTTATGTTGAAGGTATTCTTGAAATAAAATATAACTTCCTATTCTATAGGTTTTGAGGTTTTGGTTTCTCACTTGCTGAAGGCCATTAAAGAAAATAGTAAGAAATCTAGTTTATACATTGCTCAGCAACAACAGTTTCTACCTTTACTGAAATTAATTAAGGTCTTTCATAGAGTTAGGAACACTGGTGCCCAAACATGTGGTTGCCTTTTCTATGAGAGCTGGGAAGAGTGGCAAGGAACATTCAGCCTGAAGGCCAGGTTTGAAGACCATAGTTTAATCCCTTCTTCCTTGAAAAAAAGAAACACATGTTGCTCAAAACTAAGAAATGGGATCTAAAGATGTGCTGGGTACAACATGGCATATGGTAGTTTCGAAGAGTGTAGTGTTTTTTTTGTTATCCTGCTTTTTGTTTGAGAATATTGCCTATCTGTTGTGTCATCTTTAGTATTTTGGCTTTGTTCCTCTCATTGAGCTTTCTCCAGTAATAGAGAGAAAAAGGTTTTGGGTGTCAATGGTGTCTTTATGCCACCACCTTCTAACACTTTTTTCAGTTCAGTTACAGATTGTTCACCAGAAATAAAGACTTTTCCAAATACTTTCTATTTTTCTATTTGTGACCATTTTCTAATATTGAAAATGTTCACTTTCTTATGACATTCTAAAACAGCTGTGGGAGGGAGGAGGGGGGACATCCACTATCTTGTAAGTTTATTCTTAGTGCAGGCTGATTCATGGTCCTTTACTTTACTTCACCATATATAGCTCTTGCTCTAACCCAGTGGAGAATCCCATGCATATTTCCTTGCTTAAGCGCTAATTAACCAAATGTGAGTAGGTCTTCTGTATTTTAACGACATTTTCTCCCCTACAGACATGCGTCAAGTCTCGAAGTGCATCACTATCCTTACTGTTTATTTTTTGACCTTTGGGATAAGTGGATGCCGTATATTAAGTTGGTGCCCCATTGAAGTCATTCTGCACCAAGAGCTGTATTCAACCATTCCCTTTTATATACTTTTCTACCATCCTGTGACATTTTTGGGGTTATTTACTAAACTAAGAATGCAAAAATTTTGAATAACTTGGGATTCTTTTTTTAAATCACGTATCTTTGGAATTTATTATGCCCAGAGGATGGAAAAAGTGTGAATCCAAAAATCTGCCATCTAAAAGCTGTCGGGGTACTGTAGAAGTCAGTGCAAGATCCTATTTCAATATTATGGTCAGCCATAATATTGACCAAAAGTCCGATTTTGGCTGGAAAATCAGACTTTTTGGCGGGAAAATCCGAAATTTGTCAGATTTTTTTTCAGAACCGATTTTAGCAAGCTTCTTCTATGATAAATAAGGTCCAATTGGCAATTCGGAGTCGGTAGGACTTTGGTAATAGAAATAATGAGATATATTCAGACTTTGATAAATAACCCCCATAGTGTTTGAGATTATGTGGCCTATTTACTAACATTCCAATTTCTATTTTTTTCCACTAACTGAATAATTTTTCCAAAACTTTTTATTGTTTGAAAAAATCTCTAAAGCTCTAAAAGATCTGAGATTTTTAGTGTAAAAACCATGAAAAACTCTATTACAAATCTTCAATTAAAAGCTGTCGAGGCTCTATAGAGGTCAGTGGGAGTTTTCATACTTTTTATTGGATCGTTCAGTTTTTTTTTTCTTGTTCGTCTGTGCTTTTTATATTTGTATCTTTTTATGAATTACATGGTATTTACTAAAATGAGACTGTTGATAAATGGGCCTCTTACATTCCATAATTTTTGCAAACTCAAATTTTAATAAAAACCTAAGTCAAAAAAATTTAACCTAAAAGGGATTTACACCTTTTAATCCATATTTCATCATCCTTTATTTACATAGGGCCAGAAAGTTATGCAGTGCTTTACCATTAATTGTAACAAACAGAGGTTACAAAGAACAAAAATAGGATTGGGTCATCTTATTCACAAGAGCTTACAATGCTTTATTATATTAAGCATTCGCTGATAATTCATACATTATCCCTTTATTTGTGTTAATATGAGGTTGTCTCCAAACTAAATTCTTTGGTTATCAGTAGATGATATAATATAAATAAAGGGATACATCTGATTACCCAAAAGGCACCACTTGTTTGGTGTAATGCCAAAGATACAGTGCTCTCAACTGATCAAACGATTACACTTGCACTAATATCTGATTCCAGATAGAATCTTGTCATTATCAGCTTGACCTCTATAAATGGTTTCTACTGAAAACAATAGTGCCACCAGGATTAAAGCTCTTTGAAGACTTGTTAAATCTTTCTAAGGAGATTAATAATTTAACAGAAGATCTTAATTAGAATTGTTCAGAATGTTAAGGGCAAACAAATCTTTTTATATACTCTAGTACTTAATAGACATATGCATTTGATGTTGTCATAAAGTGTTGGTATAAAAATAAATACAGATCTGCAGAACTTTTGTCTAGTCTGCACAACAGTACTGACACTCACACAACAATGGGAATAAATTATCCTTTTACGAAAATAAATTACACCTCAAAAAAAAAATCTGTTTGAGTTAACAGCAAGAACGCCTAGTTATTCCACACAACAAGAATCTTGCTTTATTCTTCGTAAATGAGTGAAGATGACAATAATTAGGAGCAAACACTTTTCCACATGCTTGAAAGGTATTGGTTTCATAGTATAACAAAAGCAAACCCTTTTTAGAGAATCGAGTAACATATGGCTATAGATTCAATAGACAACAGCTACAGCTTAGCAGTTTGGAATATTTTTGTGCAAATGCTACACAGATTGGAAGGTCTCTTTTGATTTCTATCTTTTTATCACTGTGGTACATTAATTTGTAGAATATTCAATGTGGGGCAGAAATGGAGGATGTGCAAATTATATGCATGTGCATTGAAGCTAGCACATCAAGGATGGTCAAAATAACATGAACAGATTGGGAAATTCAAAAGGAACTTTTATCACCTAACTCAGACATAACAATTTTACAGCTGAAGTGCGCCTGCTGCCTCATCATGTGGATCTGAAAACAGGGATCTTTTACAAAATACAGGGTTTAAAGTGCAAAAAATTTATAAAATTGTGTACATGAGGGGGATATTGATTGAGGAAATTAAGGGGCTGATTTACTAAGGGTCAAAGTGAAAATTCAAATAAAATTCTAATTTTTAAAATTCAAATTTTTAAGTAATTTTGGGCTACTTTGACTATTGAATAGCCCAAAATTCGATTTGAATTCAAAAAATTAGAATATTAAAATTTTTGAATTTTGAAGTACTGTCCCTTTTAAAATCCTTTGACTTCAACTGTTAAGCTTTAAGCTGCCAAATTGCCATTTTAGCCTATGGGGGACCTCACAGAACTTGTCCTGAAATTTTTGTTTGAATCGTTCGATCGAATCGCATGATTTGAACGATTCAAAGAATTTTTATTTGATCGAATACACTGATTTACTAAGCCTTGAATTTCGAAGTAAAAATACTTTTAAATTCGACCATCTAAGTGAAATACTTCGACTTTAAATATCGAAGTCGAAGTATTTTTCAACAAATTTGGCTATCCTGCGATCAAAGTAAAATCACTTGATCGTACTATAAAATAGTCCGAATCGTTCGATTCTAATGATTTTTTTTTAAAAAACTTAGAAAAATACTCAAGAAGGTCCCCATAGGTTAACATAGCACTTCGGCAGGTTTAATTTGGCGAAGTATTAAAATTTTAGTTTTTTTAATGAGACAGTACTTCGATTTTCAAAGTCGAAGGATTTTACTATTTGATTGTTTGAATCGAATGGTCAAAGTAGCCTATTTGATGGTCAAATTATCCAAAAAAATTACTTAGAAAATTGAACTTTTTGAATTTGAATATTCACTTCGACTCACTTCAACTCTTAGTAAATCAGCCCCCTAGTAAATTGCCCCTAAGTGTTCCCCAAACTTTCACAACATTCAGACTTGCAAGTTTGAAAGCACATCTGGGTACAGGCTGCTATAGAACCTTGTCCTTATCATGTGACCCATAGCACACAGTAAGGATAGACCTGACTTGCACCCACAAGCTGCAATCCACTGCAAGATGACTGAAAACAACAATTTTGTGTAGTGTATTACTCTACCAAACTCTTTTGATATTGACCTCCTTCCTATGATCTAGTGAAGTCTGTAGGAATTGCAGGAACAAGAAAAAAAGCAGATGGGTTACAATCTGAAATATCATTTGTGCTATGCAGTATTACTTGGAATAATAGTGACATTTTTCTTTACAGGAGCAGTATACCCATGGAACATTGTTCCAACATTGTTTTGTTGTGAACAACTAAAGGTTTAATCACTGAGGGGGGTGGGGTGCCATAATATTAGACAACCCACAGTAAGTATAATTACTTACCCTGAGCCAGCGTTCTTGTTTGCTTAAAACTGCATCAGCCTGGGGTATTTCTGTAGACGTTGTGACAACCTGGTTGCTTGAATTTGTGGGAAATTAGCAAATGGTAGGGCAGGCAGCATAGGAAAAGGAGCATAAAGGCAGGGACACACTGGCTCTTCAAAGAAACATTGGTTTATTTCCCAGTAAGTCATTCAAACAGAGGTGACCATTTCAGCATTTATAAAACAAACCATAAAAATAAATCCTTGCCCACTGATCACTACCTTCACTTTAAAGTGTTCCCTCACTATTTTGGGCCCGTTGTGGACTACCAGACAAAACATAGGTTGGGTCACCCCTGTACTCACAGTCTTTGCAGGAATTTCTCAGCCTCCTGGCTATTCCTCACAGACAACAAAATCTGGCTCTTACTCACAGCCACGGACTCCCTTTGCTTCTTGCAGTAGCAGACGGCACCCCCAGCTCCTCCAGGAGTTCCTAACACAGCCAGGTCTCCTACCTACTGTGCCCTGCTGAGAGACCCTCTCTCCCATTCCAATTAAGTTTAAATAGCCTTTCCTGTGGAAGGTGAGCTCCTATCTCCGGACTGGCTCTGTGGAATGGAGTACCTGACTACTAAACTTAAACAGATAATCTGTTCTCTGTTTAAAGACAACTCCCTTCCTGGAGTCTATCTTAGCACATGGGAAGAAATTAAAGGCTAGAGTGACCTTTTCCCAGTCACTCAACCACAACGCTCATTATTGATGCTTTTTTTTTTGCTTCTTCTGAATTTGTTCTGGACCATGAATGTGCATCAGCATTAGGGAGTGTCTAAGACTCCTTCAAATAATATCTGTAGGGTTTGTAAATTCTTACACTAAATAGGGCAAATCATGAAACAAAATATACAAAAAATGTCCTTTTAGTCCACTGAAGAGAATTCATTGCTACTCATATACTGCAACCTAAAATCAGCTTTCAAATATCACTTTGTAGGATAATTTAAAAATAGTGATGGGGGAATCTCCCGCGATTCGCTTCGCCTAGAGATTCGCGAGATTCGTTTTCGTCGCGCGTCGCATCGTTTTCGTCGCGTCGCGTCAAAAACGACGCGCGACTGACGCGCGACTCGTTTTTCGGCGAAATTTCGCCAAGCGAAATTTCGATGGTGATTCGCGAATTTATTCGCCAGCGGCGAATCGCGGGAATTCGCCGCGAATTCGACCTAGGCGAATAAATTCGCCCATCACTATTTAAAAATTCATATCTTCCTGAATATTTAATTAATCAGAACAGTAATTGGGGAGGCCTATTTATCATTCTCATTTTAGTGGTTTAGAGGTTTTAGAAACCACAAATATACTCATTTTCTCTAAGACCTCAAAAGCCATGTAATTTATTGAAATATCTGAATATTATTAAAAGCAGGAATTTAAAAATGGCTTAGGGATGTTCTAAAAAATATGGAAACCTTAAAAACTCAGTTTTTTTAACAATTACTAGTGGGGAACAAAACAGATCGAATAAGATCAGTGCAGCTCCCATTGAATTCTATAGGACCATGACAGCTTTTACTTGGCAATTTTTTTTCCTCAAAAAATAGAAATTTGAATGGTAGAAAATAGGCCACTTTCTGTGTATGGTGACATGGGGCATGTTTACTAACATTGGTGATAAATATCTGGAAAGATTTTTGGAGATGTTGCCCATAGCAACCAATCATCTTTCCTTTTGTTTTCTAATTTATAAGTGTCTGTTTAAATCTTATTGCTGATTGGTTGCCAAGGTCAACATCATCAGAAATCTCTCCAGATATTTATCTCCAATGTTAGTTAACATGCTCCATAGTATTTAAAATATATTGGACCTTGCTATAAATTAGCAGGTTCCTTCTCTGTTTGTTGTGCTCATCCATAAAATTCTTTGCTTACTCTGAACAACCACATTGTTTCCAAATGGAGGAGTGCAATTTTCCATATCTCAGATATGGAAGTTTATATTAACTAAACAATTGTTAGGCTTAGATTTTTTTATGGCAGATTTTGTTTAATGCTTTATACCTTATACATTGGTAATCATACAAAGGGGCAGATTTATCAAGGGTTGAATAGTAAATTCGAATTCAAAATCGAATTTTTGAGTGTCAAAATTCACACATTTGAATTTCAATCCCCCTATTTGAATGTAAATTTGAATGTGAGATTTATCACACCTCAACCATGGAAACAGTCCTAATTCCAATATTTGCCGAGTTCATGTACAAGTCAATGGCAGAGGTCAGATGAGCCATTTGGAGGTGTTAATAGCCTTCCTGACATAGAGGTTTTTTTTTCGGGAGAACATTTTTTTTAGTACAAATCGAATACGATAAAAAATGTTAAATCGGAACCATTCGATCAAATATTAAACATTAGCTTTTTTTCTTAAATAACCTCCCAATGGAATTACGAGTATATTTGAATTAAAAAAATTCACATGAATTTGAAATTCGACCTTTGATAAATGGGCCTCTAAATGTTTAGGTGATTACAAAGTACTTTAAACCATGACCACAATTATGGACTTTTAATGATAAGAGGTCAGCTTACAGCTAAAGTCCACAGATCCCTTGCCAGTTGCTGAAAATTGGACTACCAACAGCATCTTAATCATCCCAAGGCTCCTAAGCTTTGTGTGTTATGTTAAATATGTCCTGCCCTGCCTGGGGCTGCAGATCACCACAAACACTCTGCTGAAAGCCCTCTGACCTTTTTGAACCTCAGGTTCAAATTTCATGATTTTAGCCTGTATGCAGTGAGAGCTCTTGTTTATACATTCTTTTGCCTTTGTACTTAAACTTTATAGAATACGAGGTAAAAAAAAAATAAAGCAAATTACAGAAAATATGATCCCTTTCCTTATTTTAGAACTATAATAATTTAATATATCTTAAAAAAGTAGACATTATGATAATTGCAACAGCTATTAAAACTCACATTGTCTAGAACAAATATGGTGCCATTTATATCCCATTAATAATATATTTTAATGTGTTACTGATATGCTAATTCACAGATAAATGCATAATACCATCTAATTAGCTTGATCATAATAAGCATCTATTGCATGTGATATGTATCATTTGTACAGTTTTAGCAAGAAAGAATCTGAATTTGAAAGGTTCTTCAAAGGGTTTTTGTCATTATTTTTATGATGTATTTTATATTACTAAATTAAACTGTTTACACTACAAATAATTCACTCTACCATAAAAAATGTAATTCCTGAACCAGCAATTGCATTTTTTTTGGATCATATGTAATTCCCATCAGTGCCTGCCCCAGAGATCTATGATCTCTAACACATTCCAAAGGGCTTCCCATTACACATTATTTGTTAGATTAGATCAATCAGAAATCTTTTCAGTGAGCTGAATAAATGAATATGCACTAACTCCTATATTAATACTCATGTTTTATCAGAAATATGGATCAGTGTACAAAGGCAATCATTTCTTATAAGGTCAAATAATAGGATAAAAAAACAGTTTTAAAACAAAAACAGGACTTGGCCTTTTTTTTATTATTTTGTTGATTGGACTACCTTGATATATAAAGTCTATTTGCTTATGATACCACATTATTTAAGGTACTGCAAATAAGTTTAGATCCCCTATGAATGACTGCTCATAGGGAAGGAAGCACATTCATATATCTGTTATTACTATATGGCACCACAGTCTTCCTTAGAACTGTTCAGAGCAAGGGGATACAAATACAAGATAACATTTCACCAAAATCAATGCTTGTTTAAAATGAATATTTTTAGGAGACATTTGAGGGGAAGAACCCTGCTTGCAAGAGCTTACAATCTAACAGTAGATTAAAGTGTATAGTACAGTTGAAACTAACAGAGGTTGTGAATGCCCTTTGAGTTTCAACTGTCACCTCTCTGCATAGTTACATTGCAATACTGTGATCAGATTATTGGCTTATTATTATAAGGGTTTTTATATGCTGAGGACTTCCAGTACCAGTCAGTTGAACCAAAGAAGCTGCTAGAATGAGTAGTGAAACGTCTTCAATGATTACCCCGCATGTACAGTTGCTCTAAATTTACTTCTATGAGATATACCATGACCTGGATGAATGAAACCCTTCATAAACATATGAGCTTGCATTTGTAAATTATCCTTTATAGTGCTTATTCTCTGGGTAAATCCACAGTGCAAGATGCAAAATTCTTTTACCTCCATGTAGGGTTATCTCCCAGAATTCTAGTGCAATTGTGGGTACCACACTGTATGTTGCCAGTGATATATAAATACGCCTTGCACCAAATATAACATAGCAGACACAACTGTCATTTTGATGCACAATGCACCTGCCAATGGGTTTTGTATAGAAGCAAATACCTTGATGTAAATAACATTTTTAATCAAAAATCTTTACAATTTAGTGGCAAAGGGGGATGATAGTCTAACATAGGTGCTAAGCTGTGCAGGACCCATTACCCAGAATGCTCAGGACCTGGGGTTTTCCACATAAGAGATATTTCTGTAATTTGGATCTCCATGCTTTAAATCGACTAAAAAGAATTAAACATTAAATAGGCCCAATGTGAATGAATTCATTCAGCTTTGTTAGGATCAAATACAAGGCACTGTTTTATGATAACATATTATTATTACAGAGAAAAGGGTTTTATTTTATTAAAATGGAGTCTATGGGAGATGGCATTCCTATCTTTTTCCCATAGTTTTCTGGATAATGGGTTTCCAGATAATGGATCCTATACTTGTACACAGTATCTTTGTGTGTATCAATGTAATTGCTTGGTTGCTACTGGTGACTTGCACTGATGCAAGTTCCTACTGTATGTGAGTAAATCAGTCTGGTTAACTAACTAAGGAAAACAAGATGAAGATGATTTATGTGAAAAGCTAAATAATGAAACTTTTACAACAATTAGGGGCAAATTTACTATTATTCCCCAAAAATACTACAAATTTCTTCGATATTCGATAAGCATTCGACTATCGAATGCTTATTGAATAGTTTTAGGCTATCATTTTACTTGATATTCGATTTCTCATGAAATCGTACGATCGAATATCGATCATTCAATTCGATCGTACGAATGGTATTCAAGCAGGACTTAGCCAAAGAAGCCTATGGGGGGGGGGGGTTCCCATAGGCTTCTATTGGTATTCGGTAGGTTCAATCTGGCAAAGTAGGCATTTGAAGGATTTTAAAATTTTAATTCCTTCGATCATCGAATGATTGAATTATCGCATATACGATCATTCGATCTATTCGCCAATTCGATATTCGATGATCGAAGAGGCCAAATTTGTATATTCGAATATCCAAAAAAAAGTATGATCGTAATTCGATCATATTCGATCGAACTTCCATCCATTCACGTGAATTTTGTAAATTTGCTCCTTAGTCATGTAGTGAAGCTATTGACTTCCATCTAAATTCCAAAGAAAATACAAAAACCAAAAAAGGACACCGTGCTAAAATGCAATTAGCTAGGCTGAAATTAGAGCTCAGCCCATGTCCAATCATGTAATTTAATTGTGTTTTGCATCTCAGTAGCCACTAAGTACACATTATTAAGGCAATACTGCAGGGAGAGGAAATTCCTCTGTAATATTTTGATTTGAACAGTTTATTTCATAAGCCCACGCTGGCCTCAGATGTTTCTAAACATGATAACTCTACAATCAAGCCAAAACTTTAATGACTTAGGGGCAAATTTACTAAAATTCCCCTAAAAATCCCTCGAATCCCCTCAAAATTTTTTTGTGAAATTGAACAATCGGTATTCGATCGTACGATTTCACTGAGAAATCGAACATTGAGGAAATAATAGCCTAAAACTATCGACTATCGAATGCTTATTGAATAGTTTTAGGCTATCATTTTGCTCGATATTCGATTTCTCGATGAAATCGTACGAAAAAAATCATACTTTTTCCTTCGAGCCTCCGAAAAATTTGTACGATTCGAATGTTCAATCCTACGAATGGTATTCGAGCAGGTGTTTGCAAAAGAAGCCTATGGGGGGATTCCCATAGGTTTCTATTGGTATTCGGAAAGGTTCAATCTGGCGAAGTAGGCATTCAAATAAATTTTAAAGTTAAAATCCTTCGATCATCTAATGGTCGAATGATCAAATCGATAATTAGAATATTCGGTGTTCGATGATCGAAGTGGGCAAATTTGCATATTCGATCCTCGAATTCGATCAAACTTCGATCTCTTCACGTGGATTTTGTAAATTTGCCCCTTAGACATTTGGGAAAGATGAAACCTTCGTCACTTTTAGGATTGCCATATTTGATTGGCGTGATAGAAGATTAAATAACCATTCAGTGCTCTTGGTTGTTTAGCTTGAATGTTCTGTGCTTTTATAAAGGCCATATTGTGTGTTTGGAAACACATTTGCTGTTATGAATAACAGTAATTGTTTGGCTATGGTTCTCTTTGTGCTGCTGCCAGCTGGCACCCACTGCCTCTGTGACACATGACACCACAGCTGTGTCCACATGTTTCTAAGTTGCAGTATCCACTTATATAATTTACTTTTTTTGATCATCAGTTGTGCTGCTCAAGTGAGTATAATTTATGTTTTTGATCAACTGTTGAGCAGTGTATGTGAGCTCATTGGATTACACATGTTGGGCTACTATTCTAATTTGACATGTGCTTTTGCTCTTTATCAAAGCTAAGCATCTTCACTTGTTCTTTGGAGAATTTGCAGGACATATTTTGAATATTATCACTTTTTCTTCTTTATCCTGCTTTGTGTAATAAATCTGTAAAATGTCAGTACAATTTATGACAATGGAGAATATAATAAAGACTAGCACTATGTTGACTATTGAACCACCCTGTAGGTGGAACACAAGTGCAGGTGCAGCTGCAAATCATTATGCTGTTTACCCATAATGCAACACCCCCCCCCCATAATTCCAGGGCAATTGCAGGCATGGTCCAGCTTGCATCCAAAACAATTGTACTCAATTAATCAAAATGTATGATTTTGACAATAATTGGGTGCATTGTAACATAAATTGTGTGTAGCATTTTTATGGTGGTAGTTCTGTCATTTACAGAGAATGCATTCAAAATGGCATTTTAAATCTAGTAAATTGATATTTGCACATCTAGACATCCAAATTTTTCTTGAAGCTTTTCAATGTATCTGCCAGTACAAACACTTCAAGGAGAGATTTTATTACTGCCCCCCTTAGTGTTGCCAACTGTCTGATTTTGGAAGGCTTGTCTGGATGAAAACTGGCTGTCTGAATTTCCAAATTAGGAAATCCAGACAGGGCTTTAAAATAAATGGAACTGTGATCAGCCAATCGGTGTTTACTCCATCATAACCCCACCCTGTAAGTCACGGACACTTCCCCAGGCCAAAACCAGGCCCCTGACTTCATCTACCCATACCCAGCGTCACCAGGCCTAACAGTGCCTGGTCTCGGTAGGGGTAAAAAGGGACACCCATACTCACCCTAATATATTTACATATCCCAGTTTAAACATTTGCCCAGGGAAAATAATCTCAGCTTGGCCAGACCTTCTTCATATTTTAGATCTTCCATATCCTTTTTGAGCTTAGTTGTTGTTCTCTGGACATCAGTATTGTTCCATTTGAGAGTAGAAAAGAGTGAAAGCAAAGTCAAAGAGCAGTACTTTTTAACTGCAACCCTTTATTGGGTAAATTCACAACATGTTTTGGGACTGAAATCCCTTTATCAAGTGATAAAATCCCTTTATCACTTGATAAAGTTACTTCAGTCCCAAAACATGTTTTTGAAACAGTTGGGCCATAATGTTCCTTTTGACTGCTGGAGATCAAAACTGCAGGGCATATTCTAGAAGGGGCCTCTAATGTTTTTAAAGGGGAAGAATTGATTTTTCTGTTGTAAATCTATAGAATATTTTATACATAACACTATCTTTCTTGCTGTTGCTGATTGACTTTCCTTGTTACGACTAATTGTATTATGCACACATATCCCCAGACCAGTCTTCATTAAGGTTAGTCTGCATGATTTAAATCACAAATGAATAACCATACTTTTATCATCACTGGATCTCATCAATCACTACTGTGGTCTAGATAACCAGTCATTCAAGATGCTCTGCCACATCATGGATGGATTAAACTATTCTGCATAGTTTGTTTAATTGGTAATCACAGATACGTTGCTTTCAATGTCCTCCTCCAAGGCATTAATAAAAGTGGGCCGTTAGGCATGCCACCATTCTCTGCAGCTGATCTTTCAGCCATGTTTTTTGTCCATGTACAAATAGAACCACCATGACCAGCACATGTCATTTCAAAAAGCTAACATAACTGTATGAAAATCTGGCAGAATGTAAGTAGACCAAAGTCTACTGCAACCCAACTTTCTAACCACCCAATTACTACACCAAAAAGGCAAGTTCATTTGTTTGGCATGATCTTTCATCTACGTATGCTACTTACTACTTATTATAGGCATTCTCCAAGACAGAATCTCTTAAATTACTTCCTCATTATAGAATATTTTTTTATTTCATCAGCTTCCTAAAGATCCATTCGTACTGCACCATATGAAAGAAGTCTGAGAAAATCATGACTAATATTCTGGCTAGATCTGAACTAATTGTGGGTGTATTTTATATGGCCCCATAGCTTTCTATTAGCCTTTCTTAACTGTTTTAGTGTGCGTCAATTACTGACAATTTGAGCTAAATCTTACATACTACTACAGTGTGAGTCAAGTAGTAAAATCAGATCTCTATAATAAATACTGAGGAAAAGAAAACATTTAGTATTTTTGCTTTCTTAAAGTTCCATATAGCTATAATATTTAATTTTAAATGAACATATAGTACAGTTTCAATCAACATATTTGTACTTTTACTATGCTTAAAATGTGGGGAGGATGGGGTTGGTCCTTTTGAATAAAGCAATTGCTTGTTGCAATATTTTGAGGTCCTAAAAAGGTAAATCCATTCACTCTTGAAGGATTCCTTCCCATTAACATCCTTTAGCCTGAGTCAAACTATAGTGCTTGGTCTTTGCACTTTTACATCTCTTTCCTAAGGTAAAAATAATGGATTAAAATAATTTTTAAAGACAATGATTTTTGTTCTGTGTTTTTAGCTTAGAAAATATTATCCGATTCTATGTGTTGTAGTAATGATCTTAAAGTGGTTTTATAGTATAATCTTATAGTATAATTTTATATTTATAACTTAAACTCAACTCAAGTGAGTTGTTATTATTATTATTATTCTCTTTTTTGGCATAGAAAATTTTCAATTCCAACCTCAGGCTTTTTAAAGGATCAAAAGTTTGCTACCTAAAAATCTGGCAAGCTTTAAATTTTTTATGGAAAAAAACAGAAAAAAATTGGGAACAGAATTCAAAACACAAATGGGAAGTCACAAAAAATGTTGACTTAGGGACATTTGTTATGCTGTATAAAAAATGGTGGGCTAATACACCACACATCGCCACGTTTTGCAGTTTTAAAAAATGGTGTAAAATTTTTTGACTTCCCCTGGAAGCAATGTAAAGTAAAGTAGTCAAATCAGGCGTTTGCATTGCGTAAAACTACACAATCCTTGATAAATTCTCAATTTATTCCAAACAGTTTTATACACAGTTTTTTTTCCGGAAAATTTCATTTCACACAGCATAATAAATAGGTTCCATGGTGTTCTATTATTTTCATATTTGAAATGCATTCTGGGTTGATAGAGATTACAAGACCGAATCACTTATTTAGAACTTTACTTTTGGTTTTCACACCATAATTTTCATCTGGTCTGAGGCAGAGAACACTGTTATGTCTGACTCAAAAAACATAGCATAGCAGTTTCTTACTGGGGTGCCCATGCCGCCACTGTCGCCATCCCCCGCATGTTTACCGGCATGGCAGCACAACCATCATTAAGGAGATGGAGTGCAGGAGCAGGTCTGGGACAGCATGGCCTAAAAGAGCCAGGGCCCACCAGGTTTTTTCCCGGTATTCTGCCAACCCAATCCAACCCTGTAGCATAGCCTTAAATATTTAGGGCCAGTCATGCAAACCATGGGACCTTGTATGAGAGAACAAATTACTTATCATATTGTTCATACAATGCTACAAACTCAAACTTACCCATTCTACCAGTCAAACTCTTTAGCCTTATAGAAGCTCTCACTACAGTAAGGTGCAAATTTACAAAATTTGTGTGAAAAGATCAAAGTTCGATCGAATTCTA
>CM044440.1:24200466-24216842 GCA_024363595.1 Xenopus borealis | reverse complement strand
TAGGATAGCATTTACATTTACAGAAACTTTAGATTACTGCCTCTAACATCATGGTACCAAAGAAAAATTATTGCTTTTGTTTTTCCAATTAGCAAATTTATGTATTTGTTAAATGTGCTGAAAGTGACCTTTGTAAGGAAATGTAGGCGTGTAAACATGTAAGAAATAAAGTCATCTGGGACCATAAATGAAGGTGAAACAGTAAATAGGTCAGTTGCAAGGAGAGCCAAAAAACAGATCCGTGTTAATGTACTACTATTTTTTGAGATTTTAGCTTATAATAAAATGCTGCTCTAACTGTATATACAGTACTAACCTTCCCAGAAAAATTTATCCTAGAAACGTTTATTTCAATAAAGCAACTTTTGACATTGGTAAATTAGAAATCTATGTTTATTTTATTATATATCCACCTTTGCATTCTATGGATGCTGTAGCAATCTATTCATAACCATGCATGCGCTGGGAACTCCGGAACACAACCAAATATATAGCTGGTTGACATGCCAGCCGAATATGGACTACTTTTAGGGGGTTATTTATTAAAGTCTGTTTTTTGTTTTCAACATTTTAAAGGGAAAAAACCCAGTTTATTCATTGGAAAAAACAAACATTTTTCAAGATCTATTATTCTCACATTTTGTTAAAAGTCCAAATAAAGAAGTACTTCAACTCAGACCTGCCGAAGTCATGTAGAAACCAATGGCAGATGTCGCACTGATATTTTGAAGATATCCTGATCTGCACTGGGTTTTGTTCAATAATCCAAAAGATTTCACAATTACGGGTGTCAAATCCAAAACAGTTTAATTTTGAGATCTGTAATGGGGCTAGACATGATGTTAGTTTTTCAGGTGCCCTAAGTCATGGGATTTGTGCTCTGATAAACTTCACACTCTTTACTGCTGCACTACAAGTGAAGTGATATCACCCGCCTCCCCCCAACTCCCAGCAGCCTATCAGCAAAACAATGGGATAGTAACTAGATAACAGATCTCTGACACTTGCATTTCAAAAACTTGTGATAGATATGAGAACAGAACTCAGCAGTAAAAATCCAAGTCCAGCTAACCCAAGTTGGGACTCCTTTAGTTACAGCGAAATAGGAGAAACAATAGCTTATTTGAAAGTAGTTCCTTTGTGAAGAGCTGGCTATTTCTGAAAGCACAACAAAGCACAATGACCTGAGATGGCTGCCTACTCACTAAGGGGCAGATTTACAAAATTCACATGAAGAATTCGAAGTTCGATTGAATTTTCAAAAACATTAAAATTTTCGAATGTTTTTGAAGTCCACTTTGACCAGTGAATTTTGTAAATTCGATCGAATCAAATGATTCAAATAAAATTTCATTTGAATATTCAATCATTCGACTGTCGAAGTAATTCCCCTTTAAATTTTAATTCTACCACCTAGTTCGCCAGATCAAAGATACCGAATTGGCTTTCCTTTTTTTTGACTGAATAAAAAATTCAATTGATCGAAAAAAATCGTTCGAATCAATCCATAAAATCCTTCGAATTCAATATTCAAATTCGAAGGATTTTACTTGCCTTCCTATTCACATGGTCGAATTTTTAATTTTTTTCAATTCGAAATTCGACCAATGATAAATCTGCCCCTAATATTACAACAAAAAAAATACATCTATTGGTTCAAAAATAAAATATTACATGGTAGATTTGGTAAAAATAAACTATACCATAAAAATCATGACAGAATCCCTTTAAGAAAATTACTACCAAACAGAACTTCAGTTAAACAAGTTCTCTACATGAAGTACAGATATGTCTTATTGATTTAAGATAAAATATTTACCCTAATCTCTTGCAATTTTTGATTTTAAGAAATGTATCCATTTTCCTTGAGTCTTGTAGCCAATGTTCAGCAAAAGCTCAGAGCTGGCAAGATTTCAATCAAACTACTGGCCAAATCAGTTTACTTTAGAATCCTCAAGCGTTGTTGAGTTGCTTTCTTCAGTTTTTACCCTTGAGAAAATTTGTCAAATATTAAATGGTCAGTACTCGGGAATGAAAAAAAAAATGAAATGTGCAATATTTACACATAATAATCTCCTGTAGTTTTAGATTTTAAGATAGTTATCCATTTTTTCTTGAGTCTTGTAGCTAGTGATGGGCGAAACGGGCGCGTTTCGCTTCGCCGAAAAATTCGCGAATTTCCAGAGAAATTCGCGAATTTTTCGCCATTTGGCGAAACGAGTCGCGCGTCGGTTTTGACGCGCGTCGCGTCGTTTTTGATGCGCGTCGCGTCGATTCCGACGCGTTGCGTCATTTCCGACGCGCGATCGCATCGTTTTCGGCGCGTCGCGTCAAAAATGACGCGCGACTCGTTTTGACGCGGCGAATTTTTGGCGCCGAATTTTTCGGGTCGTTTCGCGAATTTATTCGCCAGCGGCGAATCGCGGGAATTCGCCGCGAATTCGCCCCTGGCGAATAAATTCGCCCATCACTACTTGTAGCCAATGTTCAGCAAAAAAATTATGAAGCTCAGAGCTGGCAAGATTTCAATTAAACCACTGGCCAAATCAGTTTACTTTAGAATTCTCAAGAGTTATTGAGTTGCTTTCTTCAGTTTTTACCCTTGAGAAAATGTGACAAATATGAAATGGTCAGTTCTTGAGAATGAAAAAAATGTGCCATATTTACACAATTTAAAAGAATGTAAATTTTGATAAATCAGCTCTTGGGTATCAAATTTGAGATGATTGGGCCGAGTCAAATACATTCATAAATATGTTGTTCCTTCTCACATAAGCATGGACTAAAACTATCATAGCAAAGGTCAACATTAGTGATGGGCGAATCTGGGGAGAAATTCACGACATGCCGAAAAATTCGTGAAACACTGTCTCCTTTCACTTGGGATGCCACCGCACATTGCCGGCGTCGAAAAACAGATGCCGCCGCACATTGCCAGTATCGGAAAAAAAACGGACGCCGATGTCCAAAAACGGACGCCTGCGTCCAAAACGAGATGCCGGTGAATTATCACCAGTCGAAATTTTACTGGCGTTCTGCGAATCACTGGAATTTGCCTTGAATTCGTCCTAGGTGGATAAACTCTCCCATCACTAGTTAACATTTTAATAGAAGTTGCAATTCTGATTTGCAGTCACATGTACAAATCCCCAGATCCTGTTTCAAAGTTTCTTGGTAACTGTTATTAACATTCATAAGGTAACAGTATGCCATTCTTTCATATTCTCTTTGTTTCCTTTCAACTAAATGTATCCATAGCTGAGGATAAAATGAAGATCACTGAATCACCTCCATTGCATGCATGATTTGAAAGATAAGACAGAAGATAACTGAGCAGTGTCATTGCACTAACATTCTCTTGCCACACTGTCCATAAAACTTTAGTTAGGAATGTTTATTACAGCTGAATGGAGTGAAAAGAATAGAGCATGGTAGATTTATGTGCCAAGCTGCAAACAAAGATGCCGTGCATTCCATTTGTTGGATGTACATATGTAGATTGTTATGGGTGCCCTGGATTGAAGATGGAAATTATTTATTCCACGTATCATAAATATAATCTTTAACCTCTAAAGCTATTCTGTGTTCAACACCAGAGACTAATGTTAGCCACAGTATTTGTTTGCTTTTAGTTTCTAATCCCATATATGAACAGTGACTGTGAAATGGAATTTTCCTCTTCCTCCCCAGCCACAGTAAAGGAAATTACTACAGAGAGGTCTATGTGAGCACTATGTAAAGATAGCTAGGCTGGCACAGCGAACATTTGGAAGAAGAATATGATACAATGTAAATAATATCAATCATCAAGCACACCTTTTCTAGGGTGTTTCACAAGTTTCCAGACTACATACTTTGCGTCCTTTGAGAAGGGATTTTTTTTTTCTAAACATCATGAATCACAATCATAACTTCTCTATGACTCAATATACAGCGATACGTCTTAGTAAATTAATTGTTGTAAATATTTTGCTTATTCAGGAGACAGATTAAGTTGGCCTTACTATGGCCTGCATTGGCAGTTGACTAACTCACATTTACCTGATTTTGCTGCATATTGGCCAATGTATGTAAAATTGTAGCTTACTGTCATGGACGCTGCCCGGACCCTTTCTGGGAGCTCCGTGCGTCTTGTCCGTCTTGTCCCGGCAGCGGCGCTTCCAAGGTGGCGGCGCCCATGGCTGTCACGTTGTTGCGGCACCGGCCATGACGTCATCCCGCCGCGCCAGAGGGATTGCGGCGCCAAATTCAATTTATAAAAGACGCGGGTTCGATGCCCAAGTATAGCTCAATCTTTATTGTGTTCCTGGGTTGCTATTTTGATCTCTGCCTGTTTCCTGAACTTGATCCTGTGCTGCCTGCCTTCTGACTTTTGCCTGGACTTGACCCTTCTCTTGTATTTCCCTGGACTGTACTTCTGCCTGGACTCTCTGGAAGGGGCTTCCTCCAAGACCTTGACTACCTCCTGGCCCCCCCTGACACTTCCCTGACCAATATCTAATTAGGTTGGCTACCCCTGAGGGCTAAACAATTGGATCAGCCCAATCTGGCCCATGATTAAATTTCTTGAGAGACTTTTGGGTTCATTTTTTAAATGCAGAACAGGGTGCAAAGTACAGAAAAAGAATACAACCCACCATGTTTCATGCATTTTGCCACAAGACTCTTAGCTCACAATTGTAGTGCAGACACCTATGTTTCTCCAGCTAATTACAGTGCCACATATATTTGGCAGTGCTATATCCAAGGGGAGGTGGTGGAATGAGGAGGCACATAAATATCCTATCCCCTGATTTTTCTGTTATTGAGACGTCCAAGTTATGGAACTCTTGTGGTTGCCACCTTCAACCTTTCCAATGGCAGGTGGTAAAGACTGGGGAGCTTTCTGTTACAGAAATGTTCTATTTGGTTATTTTTGGAAAGATACATTAATACCCCTCTTAAAAGCATTAATACATTAATACTGGAAGCATTAACTAAATAACATTCTTAAAAAGTCAAGCTAATGACACACCAGCACTAGCAGACAACAAACCTGCCTTTCAGTTTAGTGCAACCCCCTGTCACTGTGCATACAGGGCCAAAATCTGCCTCTAGGATTGATATAATTTGTCATTAGGGTCAGTGGCAAATGGCACAGGTGATTACACGAGTTTCTCTCATAAAACAGCAATATCACATGACTTGTGGCAGCTGGGAAATTGACAATATGTCTAGCCCCATGTCAGATTTCAAAATTAAATATAAAAAATCTGATTGCTCTTTTGAGAAATGGATTTCAATGCAGAATTCTTCTGGAACAGCACTTTTAACTGATCCATTTTGAAAAATTTTTTTTTGCCCATGACAGGATCCCTTTAAGGATTTTTTAATGGGGGTCATATATTTATATGGTATCTGGCTATATTATATAGTTACATAGTTAGTTACATAGTTAAATTGGGTTGAAAAAAGACAGTCCATCAAGTTCAACCCCATCAAATTAAAAACCTAGCTTACACACACACACACACAAATCTCCACTCTTTCACACAAACCATATATACCCATAGCTATACTAACTGTAGAGTAAAATAGCCTTTGATATTATGTCTGTCCAAAAAATCATCCAAGCCCCTCTTAAAAGCATCAACAGAACCTGAGCAAGGGCCCTCTTTAAACTACATTAAAACACTGAAAGAAAAGGATCTCCAGCTGCACTTTATTGTATTTGATACTGAATTGGAGGTGGCGACTCTAGCAACTGTCGTAGAGCCTAATTAAACACTGAGACTGGTTGTGGATCAACAGGCACTCCATTAAGCATCAACAGAATCAGCCATCACAACATCACCCAGCAGTGCATTCCACAACCTCACTGTCCTGACTGTGAAGAACCACCTACGCTGCTTCAAATGAAAGTCATTTTCTTCTAGTCTGAAGGGGTGGCCTCTGGTGCGGTGATCCTCTTTATGGGTAAAAAGGTCCCCTGATATTTGTCTATAATGTCCTCAAATGTATTTGTAAAGTGTAATCATGTCCCCTCGCAAGCGCCTTTTTTCCAGAGAAAACAACCCCAACCTGGACAGTCTCCCCTCATAATTTAAGTCTTCCATCCCTCTAACCAGTTTAGTTGCACTTAGTCTCTGCACTCTCTCCAGCTCATTTACATCCCTCCTAAGGACTGAAGTCCAAAACTGCACTGCATACTCCAGATGAGGCCTTACTAGGGATCTATAAAGAGGTATAATTATTAGGGATGCACCGAATCCAGGATTCGGTTCGGGATTCGGCCAGGATTCGGCCTTTTTCAGCAGGATTCGGATTCGGCCGAATCCTTCTGCCTGGCCGAACCGAATCCTAATTTTCATATGCAAATTAGGGCCAGGGAGCTAAATTACGTGACTTTTTGGCACAAAACAAGGAAGTAAAAAATGTTTTCCCCTTCCCGCCCATAATTTGCATATGCAAATTAGGGTTCAGATTTGGTTCGGTATTCGGCCAAATCTTTCAGGAAGGATTCGGGGGTTCGGCCGAATCCAAAATAGTGGATTCGGTGCATCCCTAATAATTATGTTTTCATCCCTTGAGTTTATGCCCTTTTTTATGCAAGAACTTTATTTGCTTTAGTAGCTACAGAATGACACTGCCCAGAATTAGATAACTTGTTATCTATAAAAACCCCAAGATCCTTCTCACTTAAGGAAACTCCCAACACACTGCCATTTAGTGTATAACTTGCATTTATATTATTTTTGCCAAAGTGCATAACCTTGCATTTATCAACATTGAACCTCATTTTCCAGTTTGCTGCCCAGTTTCCCAACTTAGACAAATCACTCTACAAAGTGGCAGCATCCTGCATGGAACCTATAGTTCTGCACAATTTAGTATCATCTGCAAAAATAGAAACCGTACTTTTAATGCCCACATCCAGGTCCTTAATAAACAAGTTGAAAAGCAAGGGACCCAGTACAGAGCCCTGCGGTACCCCACTAACAACACCGGTCCAATTAGAAAATGTTCCATTTACCACCACTCTTTGAAGTCTATCTTTTAGCCAGTTCTCTATCTAGGTACAAATACTATGTTCCAGGCCAACATTCCTTAATTTAACTAGTTACCTTATGTGTGGCACTGTATCGAATGCTTTAGCAAAGTCTAAGTAAATCACATCCACTGCCATCCCAGAATCGAGGTCCCTGCTTACCTTCTCATAAAAAGAAATTAAGTTAGTTTGGCAAGATCTATTACGCATAAAAACATGCTGGCACAAACTCATAGTATTGTTATTTGCTATAAAGTCCAGTATCCTATCCTTTATTAATCCTTCAAAAAGCTTTCCTACCACTGACGTCACACTAACTGGACATTGACTGGGGTAATGGGGTTGCCGGGTTGTTGTGAAGCCGCTTCTATTTGTAAAAGTAGCTGGGCTTCATACTCGTCACTTATACGAGGTGGTTTATAGCATACACCAATTAAAATTTTCTTTGTAACTTTTTGCCCAGTCGAAATCTCTACCCAGAGGGATACCACACACTCACCAGTGCCAGCAATGGTTATTTCTTTAGTGCATGGCTTTAATTCAGGCTTTACATACAAACACACTCCTCCCCCCCTTTTTAATCCCTTTGTCCCTCCTAAAAAGTGTGTAACCATTTAAATTCACAGTCCAGTCACATGTTTCATCCCACCAGGTCTCAGTGATTATATCATAATTATATCATAATTATATCATATTTTTTGGAGCATGCAATTAATTTTAGGTCTCCCATTTTACCTGACAAACTTCTTGCATTTGCCAGCATACAGCGGAGGTTATTACTTTTACTTTTTAAATGTGCATTACTTTGAGGGGAATTATATGTTAAGTTAGTATTAGTCTGTTTTCCTTGTAACAGAGGAACCTCCTTAGCTGGTAAACTGTATGCCCCCCTCACTCCTCCCCCATGACCCCTTACTAATCCCACTAGCCCATCTACCCTAGCTTCCCCATAAATCTTTCTCTCACCCACCCCCCACTTGCCTAGTTTAAACACTTCTCCAAACTCTTGGCCATTCTTTTCCCTAGCACAGTGGACCCCCTTCCATTGAGGTGCAATCCGTCACGACTGTATAGGTTGTACCCCAAGAAAAATTAGACCAGTGCTCTAGGAACCCAAGCCCTTCCTACACCTAGACTTGAGCCACGCATTTAGCTCCCTAAACTCCCGCTGTCTTCCTAAACTTGCATGTGGCACAGGCAAAATTTCCAAAAAAATGACATTGGAAGACCTTCCCTTAATTTTAGAGCCTAGATCCCTGAACTCACTCTTTAAGGTCTTCCATCTACCATTTATGTACTAAGACAGTTGGGTCATGCCCTGCCCCACCCAATAATTTGTCTACCCGATCAACCACATGCCGAACCCTGGCACCAGGTAGACAGCAAACTGTTCGGTTGCAGCGATCAGGACGAAAGATTACCCTATCCACTTTCCTAATAATTGAATCCCCTATAACCACAATCTGCTTAGGCCTGACTCTGCTCTCCTGACCACCACTACAAGAGAAACTGGTCTCCCGGCTGTTAGAGAGATCAGCCCCATCTCGAATTGCCAATCCAGAGTTCACACTCCCATCATCTTCACACAATCTGGCAAAGCTGTTAGGATGTATAAACCCAGGATCAGTCTCCCTTTTCCTTTAGATTTTCTAACTGTCACCCAGCTAGCTGCCTCAACATCCTGCTGCTGTTCTGTTCCCCCCAAACTATCCGACCCCGCTAGGTCCTGCTCAGTAAGCAAGATTGTCAATCGACCGCAGTGTTGCAATTTGTTCCTCTAGTCCTTAACTCGAGCCTCCAAAGTGGCAATTTGCTCACATCTACCACAGAGGTAAGCATTTTGGATCTGTTGTTCCAAATCTGCATACATATGACAGACTGTGCACTGGGTCAGACCTTCAATCTTGCTAGCACTCATTATCCCAGTTACAGGAATTAAAAAAAAAATAGATTAGGGTTTGGAACAAACTTTTGACCTAGTATGAACCTCCTTTAGTTTGAAACTCCAGAGTGTGTAACTCCACTTATAATGCCCCCACTTAAAGAGCAAACACTTAAGAGCAGCTAAATACTAGAGCAAGCTCCACTGGAGTCCCAGGGGTTCTATTTATACAGTGTGTTCAGGTGCAACTAATCAAACCCCACCCCCTCAAACTGAAGGAAAACTTACTGCAAAGTAAAGCAGGTTGTGACAAACTTGCTGTAAGCACAATAGCACACCAAGCTTTGATATTTAGCACCAAATACAGGAAAAAAAATAAAAAATGAAACCACAGTATTTAACTAAACCACCTTACATAAAATAAGAGTTTATAACAAATACTTATCCTTTCCAGTCAGTTTGTTTGTTATGAATAATATTTTTCCATTGTTTTTTTTGCATTATGGTAGATACTCAGCAGCAAACATACATTTTTTTTTCAATGGGAAAATCAAAAAACCAACATGCTTTTACACCACATTAGAAATTATTTCTGTATCCTAAAGAAGGTAACATCAATTTTCAAACTGTTTGAAATGAAAGAATGTGTTTATGTTAGGGGGTAGGATGGGGTTTTGTACAAATGATAATCCATTCATTAATTCTATGGTGAAGATTACTGTTGTAATGTGATCATATTGAAAATCAATAACAATATATTGCAATCTTTCAACATGCTGGAATTAGTCAATGGGATATGATGAATTAAAGGATGCCTACTAACAATGCAGGACTTTTGTTCAAAAGAAACATTTGGGCACTTTCACTGGGAAAGGGGTTAAGAGGTTGTCAATGCTTTCTCGAGGGGCTCCATCTGACAGTGAACATGTGTTTCCTCCCTTTAATCGGCTTGCCAGTAGCCAGAAAGCTGCTTGTTTTCTGCCGAGGTTGTCAAAAATAATTTCAGTCTGGAGACGATGAATGATAAAAGGGGTTTCCAAACACAGTTTTGCACTGTAGCCTTCACAGCTCAGAAGAAGATAGGTTGTTTTACAATCTCAGTGCAAAGGATCTCGTTCCTACTGCAAAAGAAGAAGAAGAGGGGGGAAAATCATGTTTTGTAACCTGCTTGACGACTTCACCTCCCCAGTAATGTGAAATTTAGAGAAATTCACAAAGATCAAGGTAAAAAGGTTTTTAAAAATGCAAATGTTCAAAAATAAATGTTTAATTATACTACATAAAGATTTTAGAGTAAAAATATACAATCTTGCATTATTGTCATGGCGGACAAGATTAATGGACTCTTCATTCGGTCATTAAGAATCAGAAAGACAGAGCTACTTTGCCCAACATGCCATCGTAAGAACACCGTGCTTCTCTTACATCTGATGATGTGGGACATAACTACTTTTCTTCATAATGTCTCATACATTTTCTCTACATTACAGGAGTACAGTATCTATCCAATGCACTGTGCATGCGCACTAAATAATAGAATATATACATATATGTACACAGGGCCGCCATTAAAATTCACGGGGCCCCACTCAATATTAAAAGGAAAATACAAAACCAATATAACTAGGCTCTCCATCCTAGTTGCACATGTACATATGTATTTAGCAATGCTCAGAATAACAATAAGTGGGGTTTTATAAAAATTCTAAAGTTCTTTTTTTTGCCAATTTAGCTGGTTTGGCACCAGGTGTTCAAACCAAGAGAACAATGTAAGGAACACTTGGCCAGCAATACAATTAACACCAGGTTTGAGATGCAGTTACTGAATAACCACCAGAGGTTGCGCTGGTTCAGAAATAATGGAGGAGTTGGAATGTTGTCTACAAAGCTGAGACTGGGCTGGCAGGGGAGGATGAAGCCCTTTGATAACAGTCATGCACTTATCACTTAAATGAATTGCTGATATCACTTAGAAATGCTGATATGCAGGACGGTGATAGTCTATGATAAATGACTAGAGGTAAATAGTTATAGGCCCACCATATGGAGTTTACCTTGATCTGGTATGGTGGCTTGTCATTTTTATGATCATAACTTTGTGACTACTTTTTAAAATCACTGTTTTTAAAGTATACAATAAAATAGATACTAAATTACTAGTGAAACAGGTGACCAGGGAATGTTCATTGATCAAACCCCTCTCTTTTGTATGCCGTCACTCGCTGTCACAATGTAGCTAAACCCTAACCAAGAGAAACAACAGTTTACTTTTACAGCATACAAAGGAATAGGCCATGGTAGGTTCATGGTACAGAGTAATAGCTTGCCTCTCTCACTCCAAGTTACTCTGAATTTGTGAACTTGGCAGTCATCATTGAGATGTCCAGATAAGGGTTATTATATTCTACCATGGTTTACAAACCCATGTTTCATGAAGGATATTATCACATAACCCACTAAATTATGTGAAAAGCCTATAAAGCTTGATATTGAAGTGAAATACGTATCAGACCTGTTATCCAGAATGCTTGGGACCTGGGATTTTCTGGATAATGGATATTTCTGAAATTTTTATCTTCATACTGTACTTTGTCTACTAGAAATTCATGTAAACATTAAATAAACCCAAAAGACTGGTTTTGCATCCAGTAAGGATTAATTCTATCTTAGTCTGGACCATACACTGATTTATTATGATTTATGATTATGATTTATGATATAAAAAAAATATTTTGATAAAATGGAATCTATGGGAGATGGTTATTCAGAGTTTTCTGGATAATGGGTTTCCAGATAATGGGTCATATACCTGTTGTACATAAAATAACTCAAACAAAGCAGAAACAATGTTCATACCAACTGATTATCCAGATTCAGTGCAATAAATTACAGAAGACTGGAGTCTGCAGAACATAACATTTTATGGCTGTCTTTTTTTTATTTATGCAGTGTTCATGTATTTATCATGAGTAAAGACTCTCCTGTTGGAAACCTAAAATAAAGTTTGAGGAAACTGTGGTAATGCCAGGGCAGAAGAGGATTTTGACAGCTGCTGCAGCTTTTATGGAAAAATGTGTAATATGAAAAGTCTCTTTTTCAAATTTTGATGGTGAAAGAGAATTCGTTATTCTAAGGGAGATGAACAAACTTTCTTTTCTATATGCAGGAAGGGGGGAGCCAAGTAACAGGAATGATGCCAGCTAGGGACAAAATACAATTACTTTTAATGTGTGGTAAAGCCTGGTGGCTTTGTTTCTCAGTCAATGTTTTCTTGCACTGAATTTTTTTGTGATCTCTGAAATGTCCAGGTCTTGAAAGACTGCCAGGATTTGTATTAAAGCAAAGTGGTATGGCATATGGCCTCCTTGTTGTTAAATACATACACTGATATAGAATAGATGAATCAAACAGGAACAGATGTGATTTATAAAAAAATTGAATGGCCACAAACCTCCTATTATGGTAAAAGTGATAACTTTATTATTAATGGATAAACTCTACTGCTCAGAGAGTATTCTCTTTAAAAGAATCTAGCAGGAATGTGGCCTAGTAGACCATAGTTATTCAAGGCTGCCTTCAGAAATCATGGTGACCCTGGGCATTCCTTGTATGCCCAACCAAATGTCTTTGAAAAAAAGACACACTCCATGTAACCACCATGGTGGTGGTTAAATGGAGTGTATTGTCATTTCACAGATGAATTGAACTTCCTCAAGCTGTACATGGCAGAAAGATCCAATCTACTGTGCTCTTTTTTATAAGAATATTGCTACTGTCAAGACTGTCCAAGAATGGACAGTCTGGAGATTTATTGTTATTCATTAGAGAAACATTATAAACAAATAGAGGAGTATTTTTTCACATAGAAAAGATCAACAAACCAGAGGCCACTCCTTTAGACTTGAGCAACTTAACTTTCATTTGAAGAGGTATAACTGGTTCTTCGGTGAAGTTGGGAATTCCCTGCTGGGAAAAGTTGTGATAGTAGATTCTATGAATGCCTTTAAGAGGGGCTTGGATGATTGAATGTACAAGTCACTTTTAAAGGTCTACAGTTCATATAGATACCTATAATTATAATTATATATATGTGAGTGTATAGTAAGACCTGTATGAGTATGTGAACGTAAGTACACTGGGCTTTGTTTGGAGGGGTTGAACTTGAGGGGATTTGGTCATTTTAAAACCCAAATTAATTATGTAACTATGTAACTATTAAGCATGTAATAAATTTTGTCAAAGCTAAGTCCAGACAGGTAAGAAACTTAGCATCTCTATCAGGGTGATATAGACTATGGTTTTTATGAGTCCATGTGAAAACCTTGTCCTTGGTTGGCAAATTCCATGGGGCAGTACATTATAACCAGGAAAGTGGGGGCATACAACTTTGCTAAATTCCTGTTTACCCTGGAGTTTCAATTTCACTTACATATGATCTCAGAAAAAGTAATGTTCAAATAGCAAGTACTAGTGAACCACAAATGTGGTACATACATGTAAAAACCTTACAACAGACATTGCATAAAATGAAACTGAAAATAATGTTTAATAAATAAAAGTCCAGTTGAATGAACAAACACTGGTATTTTAAAGGAGAACTAAAGCCTGACTAAAGAAGTAGCTAGAAATGTTGTACATTTTGTGCTTGTGTACCAGCCCAAGGCAACCACAGCCCTTTAGCAGTAATGTAATTTTATTACATATGGGGGAATTTCTCTAAAACCATGAATGCAATGAAAGTTATTAAAAGATCCAAATATAAAAAGTATGATTGGAAAAAAAACTTGAGAAAGAGAAAGAAAAAGAACCCCTGCTCCAACTAAAAGATTCTTATGCTGAAATTCCCATTTAATGCGATATCATACCATTATCTATAAAATTCCTACCAATCTCATCCACCTTATGTGGGAATTAAATTGATCAAAATTAAGTGCTAGTGCATAGATTGAATAAATTATTAAATATGATTAAAAATACATGATCATGATTGAATCAAAATTATAAGGTAATAAATAGTGGATATGAAAAGTGCCTAAAAGTGCGTTCTTAATTTATATATAATTCATTAATGTAAGTAATAATCATATAAAGTGCATAACTAGTTCAACATTAATTCATGGAAATATCCAATTAGCTATGGATTGCAGTTGATCAATAATAAAGTGCAGTGCTAAAAAATAAGGAGATATGTTCTGGGAATAATCAAATTAAAAATTTAGGCTGGTCCCAGTTCAGAAAAAAGTAGTAGGAAGAGAGTAGAGGGTGGAGTTGTCCCATAGATCCCTATCTGATATTATACTACTCTTGGGACACCACAAAGATGGAGACAGGCAAGATTACCAAGACTGTGGTCTTTCCCTAATGTATAAAAGAGCTATCTTATCCTGAAAAACTACAAATCATTGGTCCCATGAGATTCCCAGATTGGGACTTGTAAGGAAAAGATAGAGTCTGAACTGGACCATCTACAATGCCAAAACCCGTGCCACCCTTTCTGACCAGTTTGATTAATGAGAAGGAGAACTCTAAAAGATTCTATATTAAAGGATTAAATGAGCTATTAAGCTAAAGGAAAACAGCAGACAAACACCAATGCGTGTTTCGCTAAATGCTTTGTCAAGGCGAATCAAAAAAAAAACTTTGAACAATGTGCTAAAATACCTCTAAAACCTCTACAATTTCAAGTTTTTTGAATAATTTCTAGCAAAACAAAAATCCAAAAACCTAACTTAGCACAGTTTTTTTGTATTAGAGTTTTCCATGGTTTTTACACTTAATAAATCTAAAAATTTAGAATACAGAAAAAAACACCAGTTTGAAAGATTAATGTCTGCTTTGAACATATTACATACACAGAATTATGTGGAATGCCCTTTAAATACATTTGTAGAATGGGCATTTCATACTTCTTATACTGTACATCTATACACAACCGTACAGTCAGTAAGATGCCTGTGTATGCAAGGTATTACCAAGATCCAGGGCCTTTATATAGAAGACATTTATGTGATGCTGTAGGAAAAGATCTAAATGCACCAATTCTAATGCAAAATGACTGTCAAACAGTATACTCACTTCATAAAAGGCAGTACATTTGTTTCACATGATCTTTTCCTCTCACAAAGCCATGCTGACTACATCTCTGCAAAATAATTGCCTGAAACATATTACTGAGTCTTTTTTCTCCACTATATCCTCTGTTCCTACTGTACCAGACAAGAAAGCGCCTATGAAAAATGAATGTCCAAATATAAGTCTGGTTCTATAAGAACTAATCAGTGAATGGTGTTGCCACTTCTTGCATATTCATATTTTTCTAAGGTTTTCTAAGAGTAATAGGGCATCAAAAGAGCACAGATGCTTTGGTTTATGGAGAGGCAGATTTATAAAAAAAAAAAAACCTTGTCTTATACTTTTTTCAAAAGAACTCAAAAATCTCAAATTTCTTCTGATTTATTAAAAGTTTGAACCTTAAAGAAGAGTTCAACCTGTAAAAAAAAACCCTCCCCTGGGTAGACACCCCTCCTTCCTCCTCCTCCCCCGCCTACCTGCCACCCTGGGCAAAGGCCCTAAGAGTTAAGTAACAAGTTAGGGGCATTTGCCCGGGGGGGCAGATAGGCTGGGGGGGAGGAAGGAGGGGGGGTCTACCCAGGGTAGGGGGGAAGGTTTTTTTTTTATAACTTAAATTTTTATTAAAGTTTTGTTAGTTTTACAACAGAAAGAAAATCATATAACAATGTATAGCATAGATTCAGGTCTTAGATCCAGCAAATTTTTATACAGCATTGATAGATGTTACATATTACATCAAATCTATAGTACTATTCTACCTATAGATGTAGGACCGTGCTTATGCTATTGACCAAATGTTTAAGATATGCATGCTATGCTATAAAGTTAACCGGGAACTTAGGGGGAAAATAGGTTTCCTGGGTGGTATATATCATGTGTAGCGTTCCATATGTTTATTTGTGATTTTAGTAGATCCTATCCTTGAAAAGGCCTGGACCTTATATGGAGAATTATTTGTATGTATCAGTTGTGGTGAATATATCCCATTGGGCCCAAATCTTATTAAATCTCTGATGTGTATCTCTTATTCTGGCTGTCATGTGTTCCATTTCTCTTATATCCACTACCCTTCGTATCACATCTAATAGTCGTGGGGGATGTTGATTTTTCCAATGAGATGCAATTGCTAACCTACAAGCTGTTAGTATATAGTTAAGTAGTTTCTGTTCGGACTTGGTTATGTTATCCAATGGCTTACCAATTAATGTCATAACGGGATCTAATACGATGTTGATACCAAATATTTTGCTTAAAAGGGTTTCAATAGATTTCTAAAATGGAAATCCCATTTCCCAAATCCCATGGAGCGTCCCAGTCATCTCACATTGTCTCCAGCAGTGTTGTGGGATGTTTGGGAACCATTTGTGTAGTTTACTCGGTGTATGATACCAGAAA
>CM044440.1:24141237-24186028 GCA_024363595.1 Xenopus borealis | reverse complement strand
ATAGTATGCCTTCTTTAATTGGGTTGGTGCAGAACCCTATATCCTGCATTATACTGGGAAATTTGGGATAAATCTTTGCATATTTATTTTCTATAGGTCAAATTTGATAGGTCCAAGCCTGTCTTCCTTCTGTTAAGAATCAAGCAGAGGATTTCTGGAGCTACTGCCACCTCAGACTTATACTGTATACACATAAATATGAAACCACTGTTTAAAATCAAAGTCAGAACCAAAAAGCATATTTGTAATACTTATTCAAAATTAAAATCTATTAATATTTCATGTTTTGATTTCTAAATATTCTGAGTATGTGCATGACTTTCTGTGTTCTTTCTATTGTAATAAATATTAATCTGTGTATTAGTATCTACCTATCTACCCTACAACACTGGCGGCGCTATGCGCCAGAAAATATTTCGGATACGGTCCCACCTCCCCTCCCTCCCTGTGTTTCCTCCCTCCATCTCCCTCCCTGTGTGCATCCCCTCTTTCCCTTGGTGCGTCCCCTCACTCCATCTTCCATCTTCCCTGTTCTCCTCCTTTCATCTTCCTCCCTGTGTGTGTCCCCTTCCTCCAGCTTCCTCCCTCCCTGTTTCCCTCCTTCTGTCTTCCTCACTCTATGTATCTACTCCCTCCTTCTCCCTTTCTGCATCTCGCCCCACCCCTCGACACACTGGGCCCCCCCTGCGCAGTCGGCCCTGGCAGGAGCCCCATCATTTGCATTATTAAAGGGCCCCTGCCTAAAACAGTAAAAACATTAAACTGGGGTTTGAAATTGTCTTGTAGCTATGTCCATACAGATCAGAATCAACTAGACTTAAGTCATTTTCTTGTTACTCAATTATTTAAACACCTGATTCTAATTAGCCTAATTATTAATTTTCTGAGCTATGGAAACTAATCAATTCACTTAATATTACTCACTTACCACATATTTTGAATTAGTCTCACTGTTTAAAACATTTTGTCTTCAGAAATGGACATTTGTTAAAATTTACAATATTTATCTGTAATTTCAAAAGGAACACCATTTTTAAAATGTAAAAATAGTCCTTTAGTAATTGAATTTATATAATCATAGATTTACTCTAATAATTGTTCCTAGATAAGAGGTTCCCCTATGTGTACTTTGTTGTCTTTTCATGTGATGCTATATCCACATTTTTTATCCACTTGAAAAGGTAGTTTGATATCAAGCATCATGTTTGCATAATGAATAAGTCAAAACAAATGTTATACGGGTTATCCAGAATCAACTAATCTTTCCATAATTTGAATCTCTATATCTTGTCTACTAGAAAATCATGTGAATGTAACCCAATAGGCTGGGTTTCCTTCCAATAAGGATTCATTATATCTTAGTTTGGATCAAGGTACAGTTTTATTATTACAGAGAAAAGGGAATTGATTTTTCAAATTTTTAAATATTTGTATAAAATGGAGTCTATAGGAGAAGGCATTTCCATAATTCAGAGCTTTCTGGATAATGGGTTTCTGGTTAACAGATCCCATACTTGTAGTTTGAAGAAAGTTTTACTTTTAAAAATCATTTTATATACATAATATACAGTATATTGTCAGGTTTAATGGGTATCTGGCATCATTTTCTATTTCCAACTTTAAATATAACATACAGTATGAAACGTCATGTCTTGGTATTGTTTTAGAATCTGTTCTACGCCAGCTGCACATACTGGAATAAGAATAAGAAGTGCCCTTCAAGAACCTAAATATATTAATTCCTTGCAACATACAGTAAGAACTTGAGCTTTGACTATATTGTTCTTATTTGTCAGGTATATTTCACTTTTCACACATCCTTTGTATATTCTTGCTATAGTTTGTTTATACTCATTACTCATGGAGACAGGAAACATGAACGATCGCTTTGTCTATTTATTTCTCATGCCCTCTTTTGGACCTTTCATCAATCTTAAGGTCTTTGGTCACAATTTTGCTTATATGATGTTGTTTGATACAATGCACTTTTTTTTTTTACAAAACAAAATTTTATGTTCAGTTACTAGTCCCTCTGTATCCATTGACATTTTTAAAATCCTAATCTACATGTTAAAGCATTAAGCTAGGTAATATACTAACCAGGCAAAAATTTCTAGAGCAATGGTTTCAGGTTTTCTGACTTCAGGAATCCATATTCCATTCAACATTATGGGTCTGATTTACTAAGGATCGAATGGAATATTCGAATGCAAAAACTTCGATTTTCAAAGTAAATTTATAAAAAACTTCGCCCATTGAATAGGCTACTTCGACCATTTGACCATTCGACCATTCGATTCGAATGGTCAAATAGTAAAATCCTTTGACTTCGAAATTCGAAGTACTGACTCTTTAAAAATATATCAATTTATTTAATTTAAGAAATAAAAGCTGCCAAAGTGCTATGTTAGCCTATGGGGACCTTCTAGTCCATTTTTCTAAGTTTTAATTTATCGACGAAAAATCGTTCAATCGCACTATAAAATCCTTCAAATCGTTTGAATCTAACAAAATCGAACTTTTGTCAGATATACAGGTATTAACAATAGAATCGTGCCCCAACCTGATGATTCAATAATTCAGTTTGGGTTCTTTCACAGGCACCCTATGAAAATATTCCATCTTGGCCAATTAACAAGACAACAAGCCTTTTTCCAATATTGGTTGCCTCATCTCCTGCCATACACGCTCTTTTCAATATCTAACAAAAATTGGTTTCATACAATAATATCTGTGTGTGTGTGTGTGTGTGTGTATGCATGAATGCAACCAAGCAGGAAAGTAGCAGCCTATAAAAAATTTGACCAGAAGTAAAAAATTAGGGCCACCATAAAGGAGTTAACCGTGAGGTAACATGATGACTTGGCAATGATCATAAACTTGTATCTAAACTTTTTTTTAAAATGCATTCACTTGCTCTTGAACCACTTATAATATATAATCCCAGGGAATGCTCAATTCACCTTTTCTTTTCTTCCATAAGAAGCAAAAGTTGCATTGCAAATTGGTGCCACTCTAGTGAAAATTTTAATTTTTAAGACACACTGGCACACACACTTTTTTTTCCAGAATTAGATCTAAATAGATAAGTAAGAAGAAAAGAAAACTTGTATGCCATAACCCCACAGGGCAATGATAGCACAATCACAGTCCCGCAGGCAGTCTTTTGGCAAATACAGCTTTCTGTTCTTAACAGATGCACAAGTCTCGAATGCTCAAAAGCTTCAGCCTGAATGCTTTGGGTACATATATCAATGACATCTGAACAGATAACGAGTGTCTGCATATTTAAAACAATTTAAATATTTCAATTTGAAACATTCTAAGAGCTCTTCACAGCTACCTACATGTTAAGGAACTTTAGGAATATGCTATTTAAAAAAAATTGACAAAAAGAGGGGAAAATTATGACATTTACAAAATATTATGTTTTATTTATTCAGTGTTCTCTAAATAGTTTACATGTCATTTGATTAATTAAATTAACAATTGTTATTAACAGCAACGCATTTCACCCCAGAGTTAGTCTGAAATATAAGTACAACTAGAACATAGAAATAAATTACTATCAGGATGATTAAAAGACTTGCCTAGTTAGTCCTTGCTCTCGCTATATATTTGTTTTCTCTTGGGAAGTCTTTAGCTATAAATAAAACAACCTTTACTGATGTATCTGGTGCACATGATATACACAGCACACCACTCATTCCATAATGAAATACATGACTGGGTATATCAGATGCTCTAATAATACTTGTTCTCTCTGGTTTCATGGTTTTCATTGCTCTGTATAAAATTTCAACCAAGGTAAGAAAACATGAAAATTGTGTTTTTGGATGGTTTTCTTATTTCTCCTAACCATTTCTCAGTAGAAAGTATTGTGCATCATCCCATATACTGAGGTCAGATAAAGCATGAAGAGAAAACCTAGACAGCACACATGCTGATAAAACAAATGGGAGAGTGAAAGTGTCGCAAAATATTTGTAGCTTTCAGGCTAAATAAATTACCTGTTTGATAAGTGACACCTATCTTATTTGAGCTTCAATCAGGCAAGTGTTATACAATTTCCTTTGGTGACAAGAACTGTATATATTCTGATATATTTATTTGTTTGTTGGTTTATACACTCCTGACAAAGATCCCTGTGGGGGATTGACATGTTGAGAATAAACTTTTGCAAGTTTGAACATATATTTTGTAATTTTGTACCTTGCATTTAGCTCACGCTGGCAGGCACCCAGGTTGTTTTTCCTGTATACGGTGTTACGGTGTGAACCTTTGGACTTTGTGAATAATTATATATATATATATATAAATGGTAAATAACGGCACTCTCAAAAACAGTCCACAAAAATGCCTGGGTGCTGTACCACTAAATCAATGTATAACTACATAGGGATCGCACTCACAGGACTTATGAAAAAATAATCCAATTTTTATTAAGGCAAAACTAATGTTTCGGCTGGTACCCCAGCCTTTAGGCAAAATTCGGGTGCGCTGGTCAATTGTATGAATGAAAGTGTTATTTTATTCTTAGATTCATCGTCCTTCAATCATCGTATATATATATATTTATATATATATATATATATAAATTAATCCAAAGTAAAATCAATATGCAGAGAATGGAGGCACTCACGGATGCTCACAGTGTTTATTGGAGGACGGTTTTAAGGAATCGAAACGCATAGATGTGGGGGGATTATGTATATATATATATATATATATATAGACAGCCCTGTGGTAAAGATGATTTCAATAATGTGCAAAAGATAATAAACCAGGTTAATGATGAGTTTCAACTATTGATATATATATATATATATATATATATATCTCAATGACAGCTTTACAATTTCATGAAAATCATGAATGATGACTTTACATACTAAAAACCTCTTTTTTCCACCTTCTTAGGTCTTACCACTCACTAATTCTATGCTTTGCAAGTATTTCTTAAAGGCCAAAGAAAATAAGAATTACCTTTTTTCAGCATAAAGTGATGGAAAAAAATCCCTGCCAAGTTATCGACAGAAATTTCAGACCACACTGACTCTATGCATAAGGGTGTCAATCCGACTGGAGCCAGCAATCAACCTACTAGAGAATAAAAAAAAAGGTCAACGCAGGCTCCACAGTAAGAATAACCAGGATCTGGCAACGAAATGACTTATTTTACTCAATCATATTGGAAAGTTTTCTCCCATGTGTGGAAATATTTTGAATCTTTTGACATTGTGTTGAACATGAATTGGACTAATCCTTCCCTCAGTCAACTGTAAAAACTACTACACAAAATGTTTCCATTAGAAAGCTGTATCTAGTGATGGGCGAATTTATTTGCCAGGGGCGAATTCGCGGCGAATTCCCGCGATTCGCCGCTGGCGAATAAATTCGCGAAACGGCAGCAAAAAATTGCCGCCGAAAAATTCGCCAAAAAAAACGAGTCGCGCGTCGTTTTTGCGTGGCGTGGCAAAAACGACGCGCGACTCGTTTCACGAATTTTTTCGCCAATTCGCGAATTTCTCTGGAAATATACAGTTTTTATATGTAACTGTCTCTGTATGAAAAAGCTGAACTTTCTTCTGTCTGGTAGAGTTATTTAGCTTAACACTCCAATGTCAGAATTAAAATACATGATTGGTAGAGGTTCTTTCTTTAAAGGGTACAAATAGAGGTGGGTACCCTCGGTCCTGCACCTTAGAGCAGATGTCATTGGTAGGAAAAATGGGAACAGCAGATATAGCAGAGGAACATGGTGATTATAGAGAAATATGGTAATATATACATATGTGTGTGTTTTTGTGTGTGCGTGTGTATGTTAGTTATCCAACATATATCCTCTCAGTGGCTGCTGAAATATAAATTGAAATTATTTTATTTATGGGTTTTTTCTCTTATAATAGGCTAACTGTACTATTTACCTAGTTTTGTAAGATTTTTAATATAGAAGAGCAGTGATAATAAATGACAGCTGGTATGAAAATATAAAATAACCAGGTATTCCTGGAATATATACCTGGCATCAAGACCAGTAAATACAGCCAGGTATAAGAGAATCAATGCCGAATTCTTAAAAAAATATTTGGTTCCCCACCAAACACTGAATCATTTAATGATGAAAAACCACAAATATGAATCCACGCAGCACTTCCAACCTTAGCAAAGTAAAAACATCTTTATAAAAACAATTTATGGAAACAAATCTGCTTAGTGTATTGGGCAATATTTGCAATGGTCTCAGCTTTACATTTAGAATAACTGCCATACTCCAGGAAGGAAAGCAAAGCAATCCACCCAATAATACCCATTATGACTAGTGATGGGCGAATTTATTCGCCAGAGGCGAATTCGCAGCGAATTCCTGCGATTCGAAACCCCAGCTAAAATTCGCCAAAAAAAATTTGCCGGAAAAAACGAGACGCGACGAAAACGACGCGACAAAAACGACGCGACGCGCGTTAAAAACGCGACTCGTTCCGTTTCGCGAAACGGGGGAGATTCGCCCACCACTAATTATGACTCATTTACTGTAGTTTGGTGTATAACATTTTATCAAATACACTTCATATACAACATTTGGTCGGACCATCTTTTAAGTGTTTCTGCGAGTGAGTTCTAACACCCCATAAGGCAGAATAGTGTTCAACATCTTGCACATTCTGACAAATTATCTCTTGTATTTGTATTAATTTGTGACCACCTTTCTTTCTGCACACGCACAGTGGTTTGGGTCTGGAAATTCACTCCAACTGTACATGCACCGAAACTTATGAAAAAGACCAAAGAAAGCAGTTGGCGCCTGTGAACTCCCATGGGCAGAGTCCGCACAGAGGGGTAAGTAAATAATAAGGGGCATTTTCCCAGGGGGCAGGTGGGCTAGGGGGATGGAGGGAGGGGGGTCTACGCAGGGGAGGGTTTTTTCCTATTGCAGGTTAAATTCTCCTTTAAAGATGGAAAAACAGCATGATGCAGAATACTGTGTAACATTTACATACTTTGGCATGTGGCATGCAGCTAAAAAAGTAACAGAAAAATAGATTTTGGGCCTTATTTAACAAAATCCAAATTTATCTGAATATTTATTGGGTTATTTACTAAACTCTGAAAGCAAAAATTCCAAAACATTTATAATTTTTTAGCATTAAATCTGACTTTTAAAAAAAAATCACAATTTTTTTGTAATTTATTATACCCCAGAGGATGGGAAAAGTCCGAACCCGAAAATCTGCAATCTCCAAGCTGTCAGTCAATGGCAAGGTCCCTTTCAATATCATGGTCCCCGCTGAGTTTTGTGCTGACTCCTTTGGATTTTGGATCAAAAAGCCAGATTTTTGCGGAAATTCAGACTTTTGGTGGGAAATACTTTTTGTTTTGCCTGAACCGATTTTAGGGAGCTTTTTATATGATAAATAAGGTCTTATCAGCAATTCAGAGTTGGTCGGACTTTTTTAATAGAAATAATGAGATAATTTCGGGCTTTGATAAATAACCCCCTTAAAGTTAAAAAAGTCCAGCCAAACTAGAATCCATGATTTTAGCTTATTTATTATTTAATAATCGTGATTATTCGACTCAGGAATAAACACAGAAAAATTTTGCGAAAATCTGAACTGTACATTTTATTTAGAGTTTTTTTCTGAATCGCTTGTTTATTTCTGTCAGAAATAGTTGGCTTTACGGGGCCAATTCCAGCACAGACCACAGAAACTTCCAAATAGGATAGGGACCTCTCCCATTGACTTATATAAAACTTCAGTAGGTCTGAGATGGAGTATTTTCATATTCTGACTTTTTCCATCCTGTGGTATAATAAATCGAAAAAAAATTTAAAATTTTTTCCACTAAAAAATCATATTTTATAGTTAAAAAAAAACTACTTTTTTTAGTATTTTGGATTTGCACTATAATAAATAAACCCCTTTGTACTGCCTTTTCCATCACTGGCTTCCATTTATGTTTAAAAAGCTGTGTTTGTGAAGCTGCTTGTAATTAAAAAATTTAAGTATTACAGCATACATACAAACAAGCACAGTTAGTCAAATTGCCCAAGATATATTTTGTAAGCAGGTTTTGTATGCAATTTGCTGAGCCTGTTATTAGCTTCTTAGTTGCCATTCAATTTATGGACTTTACAAAGTCCATTAAGTTGTAAACATTTTTTACTTAATTCTGGCACAGAATATTCAAATTAAGGTCTAGGGTCCTGCTCTCATCCGCAATCAGACCAGCTCTGCCCCTTCCACAGCTAACCTACCTGAAGAAAGTTAACTTTATCTTGACCATGGAATCACAGAAACCTGAAATTATGTCAACATGGACTGGAGATGACATCATTCTAAGAAGATGATCAAGTTAGAAAAAAAAGTTGCTAGGATACAATTTCCACATTAGAGCCTGCACTGACTACCCCCAGGGTCAAGGATTATAGTCCAGCGGTACCCAACCTGAGTAGCCATTTTTATATAAGTATACTTTTTCAATAGATTTTACAATTTTCTTTGGCGTTAAATTACCAACTAATGTATATACCAGTGATTTTCAACCTTGTGCCTCCAGCTGTTAAGAAACTACAAGTCCCACAATGCATTTGCCTGACTGTGGCTGTCAGACTCCTTCATTGCATTGTGGGACTTGTAGTTCCTTAACAGCTGGAGGCACAAGGTTGAAAATCACTGGTATATACAGTATTCCCCTTTAACTAACCATAGCAGAATTTTATTTAAATTAAAGGAATGAGCAGTTTGTTTAGCTGGGGAAAAAATCACAGAAAATTCACTCCAATGCATTTGGCAAATCTTCAGCAAAATTTTGTCATCTCTCAAAATATTTTCCCAGTTATTTGAATTGTTCAGCAAAGCAAAAAAGACCAGTCTTGATCAACCCTAGTCAATGTCCTTCCGCTCTCATTTTGGCCCTGCAGGGAATTTATTGTGAAATATTGGAAATAAACTCTTAAAATTTTTCACACAAATTCAAAGGGGGGAATTCACAAAAGTGTCGGGAAGGAAAAAATGTCTTTAAAATGTCTTTAAAATGTCGTAGCAACAGACAACAAATTCACAGAGCATTTCCCCGCCAATTTTCCGACATATATGACACTTTTGAAAAAGTGTAGTGAAAAGTGGGCGTGGTTTTTTCTGCACCACTTTCCCCGACATTTTTATGAATTACTCGTAAACTCATTTTTTTTGCAGACAATTTTCCTGACACATTAGGCTCTCCAAAATGAAAATGTCGGTCAAATTGTCTTTTAAAATGTCTTTAAAATGTCTTGTAAAATGTCTTTAAAATGTCTTTAAAAAGTCGTGTAAAATGTCGTCTGTACGATGAAAAGATATACGACATTTTAGAAAATTGTCGGACTTACGAGACATTCAGAGATGGTAACATCTGCCTTTGTGAATTTGCCGTTAGTAAGACATTTTACAAATTTGTCGGCCGCGACTTCTGGGTTACTTATTTTACCGACACTTTTGTGAATTCCCCCCATAGAGTCTTTTTATTTTGCTGTATTTTGCTTCAGTTTCATGAGATATGCAAATTGGAATTGCAAATTGGAATTGAAACCATGACTAAACTCACATTCTCTAAAACCATGAATGTAATTGAATTTATTAAAATATCCAAATATGAAAAAATATGAACAAAAGAAGTTAAACTATGTGCTAAAAAGTAAGAATATGTCAAAAACCTCTAAGAATTCTGCTTTTTAGTCAATGCTTAACTAAAATAAAACTGAAAACCTCTAAAAGCCTTAATTGATTAAAAGTAGTCCAACAAGATCAGCTCCCACAGACTCCTATAGGAAATCAAAGTTTTACTTCTCGAATAGTGATGAACCAAACTGTCCCATTTCGCTTTGCTAAAAATTTGTGAAACTGCAAAAAAATTCATGAAAATTTGGGAAACACATTAAAGTCTATGCGCAAATGTTCTGTTGCAGCAACATTTTAGTTGCAGGAACTTTTTTGTAGTAAAGTCTGTCCAAAAAGTCTATGACAACTTTTTTATCTACCGTGTGACAATTTTGTCTTCCGCATGAAAATTTTGACGCACCACATTTTTGTTGCATGCAAAATTGACCATTTGCCAAATTTTTGTCACCATTCTGCAAAACTTTCTTCTGACAGCGAAACTCAGAAATTCACCACAAAACCATACATTGGGGAAAAAATTCACTCATCACTTTTGGCGAATTTTAGCATTCGAGGTTTTGGTGGTTTTTATCCTGAAAGTTTAGAGCTTTTCAGAAATATGAGGAAAACAAATTTTTTTTGTGGCCACCCTAGTGTTGTCAATTGGACACAGTTGTCAACTGTGCCACAATCACCTGAGTGCCACAGAGATTGAATGTAATTGTCGTATAAATGGGGAGTCCTCCTAAGCAATGTGTCACCTCTATGGATCTGATATTCCACAAGATGACAAGATGCCTGAAATTGCTACTTGTGTCAATGATCTAAACAGATAAATTTCATTGTTGGTTTATCTCCTATTAGTACATTTAAATTGTGGCCTAAAACTAAACTTTCTGAGCTAGAATATTAAATCTACAAAAGGATGTAGTCTTGTATCTGCCCTTCTACTACTAACTTGTTTAAAAAAAGATGCTACATTTCTACAGAGAAATGGAGTGTTCGCTAGTCTTTTTCTTCTTGAGCTTTAGGAATTGAAAAGAATGTTTAAAGTCTTCAGTGTCATGGATGGAAAAGAGAGTGTTAATTCTTCCATATCTAAGCTTCTTTGTAGAATTTTCCTTTGTCTCTTGCCCAAAGTCATTAAACACTAATCCCATCAGCCTTTCTAATCCACTGCAGAGATGCTGGAGTCTAGTTTCCTAAACTGTCTTTGTTACCATTCTAATAGCTTGCTCTGGATTTAACTTGCTAGAGTTGCATTGAGGCTTTTCCTTTTTTCGCAGTTCTTTAATGAAGTGCCATTAATGAATATTTTCCTTTTTTTCATGCAGGGCAATCATCTGATTTTGTGCTTAGCAGGGTTATATGGCTGTCAAAGGCATAGCCTAGGAAACAAGAACTTTGGGGTTACTGCTTAAGAAGTCATAGGTTTTAATTACTTGGGATTTACAATGAAAATCTTCCTTTTGTGTGCAACAATAGACAACAAACTAAAAAGAGATACCAGAAAGCTTTCCTTTCTAAAACATTTTGCTGAATTAAACATGGTTGAGAGAGGCTATTGGGACCCAAAGTAACTCCTTTTGTACTTTGAATGGTTGAGTTCCATGTGAAAAATCCTTGCTCTATAATTTTATTTTATTCTCATAAAATATATTATAGTGAGCAAGAAAAATTTTAACTGGCAACAAGTTATAGGTGCTAAGCTTCTACGGTTAATGAAATTCATTCATGGAGATTTGCTATTAGACTTGCCTAAACGTGCCAGTTATTACAAGGCTGTCCCTGGTATAACACCATTAATGTGACTTTGCTTGGAAATTCATTGAAGTAAATGAAGTGTTATTCTTAACACGAGTATGTTTTTGGCAGCTCTTAAAGGTGAGGATATTGTAAAAATTTACTTCTCATAGGTGGCTAGCCTATTTTATAGACTGCTTTCCAAGTGCCTAAATGTTTAAGTGCACATTTAAGTACAATGAAAATGTTTTTGTAGCCCTGCCAATGAGATAAATAAATAGAAGGACTTCAGAAAGTTAAAAAAATGTTTATTTCACCAAGTATCAAAAACTTCAGCAAATGATGTCTTAGGTCATTGAATTCCTATATGTACAGTTTTATATAAATTTGTCTCCATTCATTGGCCTTTCCTAAGTGTATATATATATATATATATATATATATATATATATATATATATATATATATATATATATATATATATATATATATATATATATATAATGGAACCATTAATAGATCTGGGCTCATAAAGACTGAGCAACATATCTTGTCATTGAGAAGGAAACCTATAGACTTTGCATATTTTATGGCAAAATTACACACAAAATCATGCATTACTTAAAAAATAAATAATTGAAGCACCTCATTTAAATAATGTATGCTGTACGACACCATCTTCCTGTGCATGCCTATAGTATACATGACTATAAAATCCAACTAACTTTATTCAGTCAGACTCAGAAGATTCAGAAGACTCTGAGGTTAAGGTACTTATTTATATTTTTGTAAAGCTTTTACTATGCAAAAAAAACATGGGTGTTCAGTGTGTTTATTTTGTCATCACTGTATAACAGTAAAATATAGTAATGATACGGTAAATGGCTGCTCAACTAGATACCATGGGTAAAATTGTTGCCTCAAGCAATTTTAATGTACCCATGTAATTTTTTTTTTTTCGTTTGTCATACTGTAGTCCCTACATTGTACAGCTCTGCAGAATATGTTGGCACTTTCAAAAAAAATCTAGTAAATTAATAACAATGAAATAATATCATATTTATAGATTTCTATGTCAATTACCTCTCAGTTTTGATAATCCTTTAGCCCAGGGCCATAGAAGTGACACTGTTGCCCTGAATTACAGTATGCCATTAAGTATGTAGATAGCTAGTCAAAATTATAGTCTTCCAATAAGACAAATTACAGCAATTTAACACTATGGTAGATGAGAAGAATTTATCTTATGGCTCATTTGTAACATGGATATATTTGCTGTCATGATCTATGCAGCCTGCACCCACTAAGCAAGAACTTCCCATCAAATGACAATAAATAACACTTTATATATCTTTTATTTTTAGTCAGTTGTAACATATAAATAATTTGTGTAATATATAATATAGTGAATCAAATACCCCTCTTGTAAAACATATGGATATTATGAGTTGCCAAGGAGTTTCATGACCATATAAAAACACAAGGCCAAAGGCCGAGTGTTTTTATAAAGTTCATGGAACTCTGAGGTAACTTCTAATATCCTCATATTTTGCAATTGGGTGTAGAGTATTTATTATAAAAAACACGTTTCAGTGAGCCGTGACAGTGAGTCAGAACTCACTGTTTATAACTGATGATATCAGAACTCACCTTTTATAAGGATACAATTTACAAGATATTCATGGCTTTTGTGTATTATTTTTTGTAATAATATATGATTGACACTTTTTAAAGCTCTAGTCATGTTTGATGTCATTCAAGTCAGAGTCTCATAATCCTCTGTATTTCTATTCAAATCCCTGGTTTAAGTCCAATAATGAAGAGGCAAGACAAAGAAGGCATGTGTCCAGCAATAGGCCACATGATTCAAATAGGACAAAGCAGTTGGCCATTGCAAATACCAGTGCTCAGTCCTATGAGGAGATTTTTGCCTCTACATTTAGGATGCACAACAAAAAAAAATCATAGAGGGACCAAGGGTTCGACACCCCTCCTAATTAGTAAGGGTCAGGAGTCATTTGGGTCTTTGTTTAGGTTTCAAAAGTCTGAAAAGTTTGCTAAGCATCCACTGATGCCTCATAATAGGCTGCATCATTTTCTGCACTGACCCATGCAATCAGCACTAGTCTAGCCAGTGACTAGTGTACATAATGTATACATTCACATCCACCTGGCTGGTATTTTTACTGGCCTGGCCAGTATTTTTATGGTTGATCCCAATGTTATTAATAGGAAAAAAAGGTAAATATATATAGGAAGGCCAGTATTTTTTTCAAGAAAAGGTGGCAAACCTATGTATACTTTGTTTTGGCTGGAACACCTCCTATTGTAGATCAAGACTGTCCAACTGGTCAGATTGGGATGGGTCTGACGTCTACTAGAAAACCTTAGAACACAGGCTCACTCTCCAAATGATTTTCCTCCTCTCCTCAATCAATGTATTTATTATAAGGGTTTTCTCTTTGCATATTATAAGATATTTTTCCATCTATTTAGGTTCATATAATGAAGATGCAATAGGCCAAACAGTTAGAATCATGTGGGCTAGTTCGTCACTGGGCCTACCGGCCAGATGTGGCCCTCAAAAGAATTCTGATGCCCCCAGTCTATGATATCGTCATTTTAATATAATCTGGCCCTTAGACGCGCTGTATGGTAAATTATTGGGCCCCTACATGTAAAAAGTTGGACAGAATTTCCTTTACATTTTTAAACTGATGTAACTGATATAATATATGGGGGCAGGGGCATGATGTACATAGTGCTTTGTTCAGTTGCACAAAACAGAGGGCTTTTTGCATCAAACACTGAATTTCCATACAGTATTTTTTAGTGTAACACATAAACTGGGAAAAATAAATAACACTGAAAGGCACACTGAACTTTGTTTTTTAATATATCTTTTGTATTCAGTCAGTTGTATAATCAGATAATTAATTATAGGTCAGCTCAGGCTCCCATAATCCTCTTTATTTCTACTAAAATCCCTGATATCAGTCCATTGATGAAGAGACAAGAAACTAGGAAGTGTATCAGTGAAGTGTGGTATCCAATGGACATCCCCCTTTACTGTGGGCAATTTAACTTGTAAACTTTCAATAATGTTAAAACAAAGAAGATTATTTTTTAGATCTTAAATAACTTTTATATCACAACGTAACAGAAATAACAGCAAACTGATGTGGTTGAAGTCTAATTTGTATAATTTTAATTTTTTCTCTATATGAAGAAACACTGAAATCATCACAGACAATAATGCATTTGAAGGACAGTCTTATAATGGACAGCCAATATGACAACTAAAGCCCTAGCAATACAATGGACATCCCCTGAATAACTACCTGGACTAGTAGTAATAGGATTGTTTATATAGGTTGACCAATAGACTTATAAATCAGCAGCAAATCAGCTGGCAGAATTTACAAATATGCTTCAGTTAAAATAATGAAAGCAAAGCATTTTGGAAGCTATGAGTTAAGCCATCTGTGCAGTACATGTTTGCTGAGGTTGGATCCCACATTGCAGGGCCAATTTAGACTGATTTCCTTGTTTGGCCCCAGGCCAGTTCTAAATCTGGTAGCGATGAGAAAAAATTTTCAGCAGGTATCGGTTCCATCACTGCAAAAAAAAAAAAAAAAAGGCTATAGACTCCAATACACTTTATGCTAATAAGTCCCCTTAATAGAAAAAAGTTGCTATGGAATGGAAACATCACAATGAAAAAGCATCCATTGATTGTGAATTCTCACTGTTTGCAAATTTTGGCTAAAGCAAAATAGGAGAGATTCGGTCACTAGATTTGATCCATGCCTGTTTTTACAATCTACACATTTGTTGCCTTAAAATTAAGTGTCATGGGGAGAGAAATGTGTGTTCCACATTGGTGTAACTACTAGAGAAGCAGTGGGTTTGACTGCACCCAGACCTGCCCCCCAGTAGAGCCCGACGGGGCCATCACATATCCATGTGCCTGCTGGAGTCGTGAGTGGCACATCTTCCAGTGGAAAGGGGGTGGATGGGGGGTCTTGGTCCTGTTCTTACACCAGGGCCCATGGTCCCCTAGTTACTCCACTGGTATTCCAATAGGAAAATAATAAACACTGGCAAATTTGTGTTACCATAACCAATTGCTCAGTAGGGAAACACAAATCCTTACAGGCCCATCGGTGTCTGTTTACGTACAATGTAATACCCAAGTTAAATTCTTCAAGTCACAAATCACTACTAAAATAATATAATCAGAGAATTAAATAATGTACATAATGTATGTAACTATAACTTCTCTACGAAGGGCATTTGAAGGCTTGTTTCTAAGAACACAGGAAGGGTAGGGCAAGGCATGTAGCAGTAATTGCATCCAGTATCCCGTAAATCCAACATTCTTGCCTCTTTCAGAAATTAACCACGTTCATGAAAAAATCTATAGCCCATTCCCTTATACAAAGGACTGTAATAACCATGTTGGATGATACAGCAACTCCGAACAAAAGTAACTCTTGTCATTCTTAGAAAATACAGTCACATTAAAAATATCTTTTTGTTCACATACCAAACAAAAAAAGGAACTTGGTCTATATACAAGTGGAATATCGGAGCAAGGTGACACATCTCTATCAGACATCACAATGTTCTTTGAAGATAAGGACAATCAGATAAAGACACTTGGAAGGGTTTTTGCCAATCGAAACTTTGCACATTGTTAAATCTTGAGTGCACTGAGTTTTTTTCATTACTATCTGTGTATAGGAAAAAGGCTGAACAGACACCATATGAGGGGTCGTATAAATGTATTGTTTTTTTGAGCTGACTGGCGATCAAGATCACAGGATCGATGCTCATGGCCCCTTGACTGTCCATACATGCCCAGGTTGTTGAACGAAATCAAACAAACTTCCTTACCAAATCAGGCATGTATGGGCAGCTTTATGCAGGTGTCTCGGCTTCATTTTAAAATGTATTTAGCATTTCAATGCTTTATAGGTTAAGCTGACTGTATGTGTATCAAAGAACAAAAGCAAAGATAGTAGTTAAAGTTGTCATTCAAGTCAATGGCAGGCAGTGCAAAAAAAAAAACAAAACCCTGGAGTTTTTCCACCAGTGGAGCAAACAATGTACAATGCATATAGTAGATTTAAGGTGCCTCGATGCAACTTTGGGGCTAGTATGTGATGCATACATTTCCCCACATGCAATTTACATTAATGCTGGTTGGAAAGGAGCATTAGATGCCCTTATACCAGGGGTCCTCGCTTTTTATTTACTACATTGGGTCATTTTAAATGGTAGGGCAGAAAATAGGAGTGAACTGTCATGTTTTTCATACCCTGCACTAAGCCCTGTAGTGAATTAGGGTACCTGGCAAGTACCCACAGACATGGGTCTTTGTATACCTCCCAAGTGTCCCGTTTTCAGCATGACAGTCCCGCTTTTGACAGCTCAACACGCAGTCCTGCATTTGTACTGAAAAGTCCCAACCTTCTCTGCACTGAACAGCCAGAAAAAGTTTCTAACTTAATTGGCTTTTGGCAGAGTCCACAACAGCCACCAGGTGCACAAAGATACTTTTGTAACAGTTTTAAGATAATCAAATAAGTTAAGGTAACAATTTAGATAAGGAAGTCCCTTGGGAAAAGTTAGACTCATAGCTTAAAGGGCAATTCACCTTCAATAACAAAACTGCAATAACTGAAAAAAAATCAGAAATATGTTCAAACTTTCATAACCTGCCAAATTTTATAAAAATGAACATTGTAATTAGGGGGCATGGTCAAAAGATTTTCACTGCGCTACGTGCGGCAACTTTTTTGTCCCTCTTTTTATTTCCAAAATGTTGGGAGGTATGGTCTTTGTGCTCCATAATACAACACAAAGACCTTGGCTTTCTTTTTTAATACAGTGCTGCCCATGTTTGACTGTGCTGTATTCATTGGGGCAGGCTGGAAGGAACATGTACATGTCCCCATACCACACCCTAACTTAAGCTAAATTATTTCTGTGATATATCACAAAGAAGCTGCAACTCACGGAAAAAAAACAAGTCCATTTTAAACTACACCGCTGCCCAATGAATTAGGGCTTTGGCAAAATAATATACTAGGAAAGGTTCACTAACATAACTCTGTGTTAGATTTTCATCCTGAAATGTGGGCGCGCTTCGCTGGTTGGCTTTTAAAGGGGGGAAAACAATTTTTTGTTGAAAAAAAAAATAGAATTTTTCATGATTTGTTAAACCCTGATAAAAAAAAAGTACTTCAGCTCAGACCTGCCGAGTTCATGTTAATGTTCTAGTCAATGGCAGATGTCCCGTGTACAACTGGAAGATATCCAGGGGTGCTCCAACAATGAGGCGAGTAAAGGCACTTGCCTCAGGTAGAAGCGCCCCCCTGGTTGCCAGGGGCGGCAAAACAGCTGCTCCTGGTAACTAAGAGCTGAATTTCCGGTTTTAAAACTGGAAATTTGGCTCTTCTAGTGCAGAGCGTACACTTGAGCACTAGCACCCTGGACCCCTGTCTGACACTGAGAAAGTGAGGGCCATGGGGAAGGGGAGGGGCGGCATATTGAAGACAGCCTCAGGCGGCGATATCGTCTGGATCACCACTGAAGATATCATGATATCTTGGTTTCAGTCAATATTCCGAAGATTCCAGGTGATAATCCATAAAAGTTTGGATCCCAAAAAATTGCCATTTTCTTTGTCAAATCCGAACAAATCATACAATTCAGATTTTTGGAGTATTTTCCCGCAGAAGAAATTTTCATGAAAATGTATTGATAAATAGGGGAAGGGAAGCCCACTAAATAGTGGCTGTCTATGGCCTATTACAGCAGCCCCTCTAGCATTTGCCAGAACACATGGATTGCCAGACAATGCCAACTCCATTGGCTCCCTATGTCCAACTAGAAACCCAAGCAGTGTGGGACTGGGATGCCAGATAGGGTTGCCACTTTTTTGGTCTCTTTTTGGTCTGGTTGAATTCGGGCAGGGGGCTGTACCATAACACAATTGGGGCAGGGCAGATCATGATGTCAAGGGAGGGCCTTTGACATGGCGATTGGCCAATCATTGTGTCAATCATAGGGGATCCTGCCTGGTTTTCCTAATTTGGAAAGCTGGGCAGGCAATTTTGACCTGGGCAGCCCTTCAAGAAAACAGGGTGTCTGGGTCAAAACCAGACAAGTGGCAACCCCAATGCCAGGGGCCCAGCAAAAATTCCACTTTCCAAATGTTTTTAATTCTCCTCAATAAATATTTTTATTCTTGAACAACAGTGTAACTACCGGGGGAGTAGGGGTGCAATTGGACTAGGGCCTGCACCCCCTGGCTGATGTTGGCTGCAGCCGCAAAGAAAATCGTTCCATACTATAAGCTATTCTTCACTCTATTTATCCTCAAGGAATGATTGACCATGTAATGTGCCAAATGGTTAGAAGCATGAAGGTCCACTGACAATTTGGCCCACTGGGATTTTCCTTGTCTCTGGTCTCCGGGTGGGCCAATCCAACACTGAGCCCAAGGTCCTGTATAGGATTTTGATAACCTCCATATGCTGTATGAGAAATGAGCTGGACAGCACTGCTGTAGGTGCAATAACTGTTTCATACAGATTGCTGAACAGATGTAATTGATAGCATATGGGGCAGGGGCATTATGGGATGTACATAATGCTGTGCTCAATTGCACTAACTGAATTTCCCTACTTTTAGCCTTTATGATAATGTATGGTTTCCTAAAATGTGAAAGTTTTATTTGAAGCACACAAACCAGAAACCCAGACATCTATATTTTCCTTTAGGTATGTTTTTACACCTCATTTTGAATTTTATTTTTTTTGCATCTCCTAGTAAAGGGCACTCAGGAAGCAATAACATATACTGAACTGTCAGCTCAGGCATTTTTGTACCCCTGACTAGTTATTAAATCAGGACTGTATGCAAGTATGAATTAGTACCAAATAAATACTGATTTGGAACATAAGATATTGGGCTTTAAAACACATAAACCTCTGATTTATGTATTTCAGTACAAGAGCTGATCTGACAGTTAATGTGCATATCCCCTACCCAGCCCTACATTTAAATCCCCATCTGCACCATGTAGTGCACATTTATTGAAAAAAGATGCAGGCCAGGTGCAGGAAAGGGAGAAATCATTGGCAATTGTTCCCTATGTTTCATGTTAAATGTTTTAATGGCTGGAGAAAATACATCTCATTATACATTACTTTCTTAAACTGCAAGGTTAAATATAATACACTGTGGACATTCATCCAGTATACAGACACCAACATGTGTTCATTTATTATATGAAAATGCGTTTATTCCTGGTTTCTTAAAGGAACAGTAACACCAAAAAATAGTTTTAAAGTAATGAAAATATCATGTACTTTTGCCCTGCACTGTAAACATGTAAACAAGCTGCTGTTTAGCAATGGTGGAAATTGATAAAAAGCTATATGGCACAGGTTAAATATCGGATAATAGATAAGGCCGTTATGTTCTATAGAGCTAGTGTGCTGTGTATACTGAGCCTTTTCTCCTTTGAATGGCTGCCCCCATTGCTACACAGCATCTTATTTATATAAACAATAGTAGTGTTTCTGAAGCAAACACACCAGTTTTGCCAGTGCAAGGCAGTACTGCTAGTGATAGTTGAATTTGTCCCAATTCGCTTCACCAGAAAATTAGTGAATTTCCTATATGCCATAATTCCCAAATTTCACGAAGCGTGACTTTTGACACCAGCATCAATTTGTCGGTATCAAAATTGATGCCGGCGACAATTTACTGAGTGCCTATTTTGTCAAACTTGCCTCCGGTGTCAAAAATTATTAAAAATTATTTTCACCGGTGAATTTTTGCAACAGTGTCATGAACTTGTTTAAAGCAGAAATTCAGTGCAAATTCGCGCCTAGAGAATAAATTCACCCATCACTAAACGCTGCATTATTTTTTGATGTGAAAATTCTGAGTTTCAGTAAATTAGTATGAAGATCCAAATTACAGGATCCCAAAAAACCAAGGTCCCTAAGTGACTTTTCAGTTGGTCTTCATTTTTTCTTTTTGAATTATTTGAATTATCTGACTCTTTCTAGCTCTAAAATGGAGGTCATTGACTCCATCTAAAAACAAACACTGTGTAAGGCTACTAATTTATTGCTATTGCTAATTTACTCCGTTTCCTATTCATATCCTGGTCTCTTATTCAAATCAATGTATGGTTGCTAGGGGAATTTGAACCTTGGATTGCTGAAATTTCAAACTAGAGAGCTGCTAAAAAACAAGCTAAATAACTCAAAATCCACAAACAATCAAAATGGTAGCCAACATCCTCAGAATATCACTCTCTATGCCAGTGATTCCCAACCACTGGCTCATGAGGAACATGTTGCTCTCCAACCCCTTGGATGTTGCTCTCAGTGGTCTCAAAGCAGGTGCTTATTTTTGAATTCCAGGCTTAGAGGAAAGTTTTGGTTGAATAAAAACCAGGTGTACTGCCACAGAGAGTCTCGTTTAGGCTGCCAGACCACACAGGGGTACTAAACAGCCAATCACATTTTTCCCATTTTTCATGTTTGTGTCCCTCCCCCACTCTTTTTACATTTGAATATGGCTCACTGGTTAAAAAAAAAAAGGGGAACCCTGCTCTTTATCATTCTAAAAAGGTGAACAACCCTTTTAATATGTCTGTTTGCAAATGTTTACTTTGCATTGTATTGCCCAGCATCTATAAAGTTAAAAATGGTACTCCTGCTATTGAATGTTTAACCAGGGGAGATTTTTATTTCTTTTTTTCAGTAGTGGGGTTTGGGTTACTTTGTAGAGATATCAAGAAGAAATGTGAAAAGAAAGGAGCGATACTCTCGCAAATCTTTTCTTAGATGTCAAATTAAAAGGTTCCACTTATATATAATTTGGCCCCATGAGGAAAAAGCGATTAATGGCTTTGGCTAAATTCCAGAATCCTCTTTTTGTCTTATATTTCAGGATGAGGATATTCATGTATAAGCACAAAGGGAAAGGGTTAGGGATGAAGCACATTGCAGTAATATCCCATTACTCTGCCTATGGGAGGATTTCAGGCAACAAAAAATATTTTTAGTCCATTAAGAAAAGCTGCAAACAACTAATGAATTCACATACACAATATGCACATCAATAACTCGCCTGGCTGTTATGTGATATTTGTAACCCAGTCGGCGCAGAAGGATACTACTACTATCTGGGGATTCTGCTTCACTCACATTTTATAATAAATGCTGCAATCTTCAAAAAATATGCACACAAAACTAGCCCTCGTTATCGTATGAGCATAACCCAGATGGTGCTCAGTGTCAACTCTTCTGCGTGTATTTGGAGAATGTTTAGAGTTTAGAAACTGTTTGAACACTTATTGTTAAACAGAAGGCCACACTTCTATCAAGATCACCCTTTCCTTTCTATACAAAACCTACCTAAATGATAGCTGGTCAATAAAAAGGGGGAAGAAAGCTTATGAAACCTCTCCAATTTGCCTTGGAGTGGGGGGATTCCTTCCTGACTCCAAGGGGTAAATTTATCAAAGAGTGAAGTTAAGAGTGAAGTTCTTCCACTAAAGTGAAATTCCGCAGCTCTCCAATCAGTTCTCAAGCTCCCCATAGGCTTCAGAGACTAAGTCCTGCTCGAATACCATTCGTACGATCGTAATGTTTCGATCGTTGAATCTTACAAATTTTTTGGACTCTCGAAGGAAATTTGAAACCAAATGATCGGTATCCGATCGTACGAATTCATCGAGAAATTGGATATCGAGCAAAATGATAGCCTAAAACAATTCGATAAGCATTCAATAGTCGAATACTTATTGAATTTCAAATTTGGTCGAGCTAATTATGGGGAATAATAGTAAATTTTCCCCTTAATGTTGACATAGTCTTGTGGTAACATGGGTGTGTGAGTTTGGTTTAAAAACAGGGATTGGTCAACAAAGGTTTCCATTATTGGCCCTCCACTATGCAGGAGAAAAAATTCAGCCCTCAATACCACAGAAGTTGGACAGCACTGACTTAAGGTATGGAGATTCATATTATGGTCAAAACCCTTTTCTTCAAAACTCTAAGTCCCAAGAATTCAGTATAATGGGTCCTATACCTGTATTAATAACAGGGTTTCTTCCCAAAGGTCTACAGAATATATCACATTACCATAATTTCTGTGAAAACGATAAAATGTATACAATTTTGTGCTGAGGCACAACTGATTAAAGGAGTAGTCCAGCTTTACATTTAACTGTTAGCATGTCTTATCCGTAGAACCTCTTCAGTTGGTTTTCATTTTTTATTTCTTATTTTTTAATTATTTGCCTTTCTATTCTGCCTCTTTCCAGCTTTCCAAATGGGGGGTCACTGACCCTATTGGCTAAAAAAAACTACTGTATTGTGAGGCTACATGTTTAATTTTAGTGTGTTTTTTTTTTACTCCTTATCTTTTTTTTATTCATGTCCTTACTTCTTCATAGTTCAGTCTGTTGTTTAACCTGCTACTAGACTAAATTAGGCCTTACCAACCTACCCAGACTACCCATAGCTATGTCATATTAAACCCCTTTAAATGATGCTGGTTGTATTTTATAAAATTAGATAACATCTATGATTCTTTTTTTACAATGATTTACTTGCATTTTACATTGACACTCAGTTTAGGCAATTCTAATCTAGAAATTTTGCCATTCCCATTATTGACCTTAAACGTCCAGTCTACATGAACAACTTCTCTAGCTCTGATAAATAAGGCAATAAAATGTCTCACTACTAAATACTAAAACTCTGGGTTTTGCAAGCAGATAATTATGCAGTAGGCGGGTAATCAGCACCAAAAGATGTTTGCGGTGTTACTTTGTTCTATTTGTTTTCTTTTTGGTTTTAATTTGTGTTCTTTCCTTTAGTCTCGTTTATCCTGTTCATCAAACTCCGAACCTTTTTTTTAAAGTTTTTATTTGTAAAACCTAAAATGAACCCGCTGTGTTTCGAGATTATCAAATATAGCATAAACCAATTTCATCTTAATTTCCAGGTAAATTCAGAAAGCATTTGAAGGCTCCAGTCTGTCTGATTAACCTTGTTCTGCAAAACAGCCATGTTTACCCTCCACTGGCGGAAACAATTGTAACCTCAATCCCTCCCCCATTACTTCTTTAAATGGGTAGTTCACATCTGAGGTTATAGAATGGTCAAATCTAAGCAACTTTTAATTGGTCTTCATTTTCTGTTTTTTTTGTAGTTTTTTATTTTTTTATTATTTGCCTTCTTCTTCTTCTTCTGACTCTTTCCAGCTTTCAAATGGGTGTCACTGATCCCATATAAAAACAAATGAACTGTAAGGCTACATATTTATAGTTATTGCTACTTTTTATTACTGAACTTCCTATTCCTAATGGTTGCTGGGGTAAATTGGACCGTGGCAACAAGATTGCTGAAATTGTAAACCACAGAGCTGCTGAAAAACAGTGAAATAACAAAAAAACCACAAATAATAAAAAATGAAAACCAACTTCAAATTGTCTCATAATGTCAAGCTCTACATCGTGGCACAAGTCAATGTAAAAACAACAACCAAAAAGAAGCACAAACTGCTTAATGCTAAAGCTTAGCATGCTTGTAGGTTGAATGCTTCAAAATACTGCAAAACTGGTTGAACCCTGAATAATTTGACTAAAGCATCAACATGCTTAAATCAAGCATTAAATAGTTACTTGTTTACTAATTCAAGCTAGAACATTAATGGTTCTATGAAATTGATATTTGTCAATACAAAGCAACCTTTTGCTCCATTTATTGTCACGATAATCTTAGCCTTACATCAGTGTTGCACAAGTGTGTATAGGCCTAGTCATATGCCTGCAAACATGTAAAGTTGGTCAAATCCATTGAGATCACCAAAGAAGGAGCAAAAAAGCGCTAGAAAACCCAGAAGTACGTGCTGCATAGGAAAGCCTCCACAGGAGGAGAAAGGATGCATGCAGCGGGCGTCCTCGCCTGGCCACTAGACCACCATGGAGAGCCACTGGACCACCAGGGTAAACTTTATACATTACAATGTCCCAATGTAGGCTGATGGGATTTGCAGACCTGCCTGATACAACCAGCTTAATGCAAGACACTTCTCCATGCTTGGTTGGCATCCAATGTCTCTGATTGATTGCTAGCATTAAAGCATCCATGTAACCTTGTTCATACCATTCCATCAATCAAACTGCATAGATGGGATCATACTGGTAAAAATTAATTGTGTCTAATAACATCTCTGAATAGAATATGCAGCTCTTCTTTTTAAACACCATTTAGCACCGATGTTAATAGAAGGTTCCATAACAGAATGCATCGGAAAACAAATTAAACTTTACCATTGGGTCTGATCCTTCACTGAGCCCATCTGTACTGCCTGCCCACTAACAACTGCATGGCCAGCTCTCCATTGTTACACGTTTGGTTACTGACAAACCCATCAGTGCATAATAAAAAATTTGAGAATACTAAGACATGGGAGACATAGGAAGAAAAAGTGTGCAAAGAAATTAGTGAAGGGGTTGAACAGTTTACATGATTGAGTAGTGACGGGCGAATCTATCCCGTTTCTCTTCGCCGAAAAATTCGCAAATTTCCAGCGAAATTCGTGAATTGGTGAAAAATTTGCTAAACGAGTCGCGTCACGTTTTTGACGTGCGTTGCATCATTTTTGATGCACGTTGCGTCATTTTGGGCGCGTGGCGTCATATTTGGCGCCTGTCACTTTTTTTTTTTACACCAGCTAATTTTCGGCAGGCGAATTTTCGCTGGCATTTCGCAAATTTATTCGCCGGCGGGGAATCACGGGAATAAATTTGCCCCTCACTATGATTGAGTTGAAAAAGCATCAAAGTCCTTTAAGTTCAATCCCTCCAAGTGAAACCCAGCATCCATGCATGCACACACTCACAACAACCCCTACATGCATTCACATAAACTATATATATAATATATATATATATTATATATATATATATATATAATATATATATATATATATATATATTTCAATAGCTACACTAACATTTTAGTTTCACAACAGTCTTGGATTTTATGCTTGTCCAAGAAATCATCCAAGCACCTCTTGAAAGCATTAACAGAATCAGCCATCACAACATCACCCTGCAGTGCATTCCACAACCTCACTGTCCTCACTGTGAAGAACCACCTACGCTGCTTCAAATGAAAGTCCTTTTCTCTAGTCTAAAGGGGTGCACAGATCCTTTTAATGGATAAAAAAGATCTCCTACTATCTGTCTATAATGCCCTATAAGTGATGCATGGTGATGCATGGTACATAGATGTATGAATATGTCTTTCTTTCGTTGTGTGTTTTGGACTGCCCTCCAAACTAAAAGTAAATGGAACAATTTTATCTGAAATATTCAAAAAAATCAAGGTCCGGAAATTTTTCACACTCGAGAGAAAGTTTCTCGGCTACTGCTGGATGTTGCCATGTATTCCATAGCCAAAAGAAGGGTAATAAAACTAGAATCAATCTGCAAAAGTGAAGCCTTTTGGATGCTATTATTTTAAAAGCAGATTATAAATGTTTTAAAAATAGTTTTTAATATCCCCCATCAGTGGAATGTGCCATAAGAGTAGCGTTTGTGAAATCTGTAGAGATTTTTATTATAACTGGCCACCACAGAGCTCTGTTTATATATTTTTGTTTATGTAATTTATTTTTTTTATACTGCAGGGAGGATGCTATTAACCTGGTTGTCTGGGTAGCAGGATCATTTTTTACTTTGTTTTTTAAATGAGCTGTTGAATTGCAAGTTTGAGCACCATGAAAAGCCTAACTGCTAAACTGATAATTGGATGATTTGCTCCATGTACTGTTACCTTCTCTGTTTTTAGTTCTGACCAAAGATAATCTCTATTGGTCCATAAAATTCTCTGCTGCCATTGGATATTAAGGTTTTGTCATATTTTTTGTGGACCAACAAAGTACCTATCAGCAAGACAGTATATCAAGCTTAGACAGTCTTAATATAATGTGTTCCATTTTAGGCACAGAGCTAATGGTTCAATACAGGCCAAGTCACTTGATTATTGCTACTTGAAACATTTTTGAGAAACAGCCACTTGTCCATAGTTATTGATGCACAGGGATATACAGGTGTCTTGCCACAAACTTTCCTTGGCAGACTTATCACACACAAAATGTCTAGTCAAGCTCCCCTTGACAGACTTATTACATACGGGGATAGAAATAAAACTCACACACACATTGATCAAGCTTTAGATAAGAATAATATACTGTAAGAAAATGAATACATCACCGATTGAATACAACGCAACGTCTAGCCAAGCTTCAACTTCTCTTGGCAGACTTCTGAGAGGAACATCATCTGGGGGACCCCGGGCCAAATACAAATACAACGAAATCTCAGAGCCAGATCAATTGGGCAAGGTTCTTCATAACCAAAGTTCTACACAACACGTCTGCTTGTAGATGAAGTCCCGAAGCCCCCTTATCTGAGTTCCTTTTTTATACTAGTGTAACAATAAAATAATCAATCATAACAGAATTTGGTCTTAATCCTAATTGTGGACATATACCAAAATAATGGCCATACGCCCAGAACTGTGACCATGAGAATGACCATGAGAATGAAAACAATAGTTAACCATGTGAATGAAATGTATGCTTCCTCCTTGATAAACATGTTTATACATTTATAAGTTAATTACCTCAACTCCTGCTGTTCCCTTGTCTCCAGCTAATGCTAATATATCCATATATATATTAACTCCAGTTGTTCCCTTGACTCCAACTAATGTCAGTACATCCATTTTGTAACTAAGGAGCCATATTGGATACACTTGATCACACTCACATTCATACATGGCCTGCCATATCACATTTGTATCACAACAGGGTACAGCCAGTCCCTTGGTTGGTCTCAATGAAGCTCATGGCACAATACTGTAAGGGCAATGGTACAAGGAAGGTTTTGTTGTCCGCAGTAAATGTATGCTAACTCGGATAATCGCATTGTTCAATTAATTTTTACAAATTCAACTGTTCAAAGAAAAATGAAAAGTGAACATTGAAAATACATAGAAGCTTAGCAGGTTTTAGCTGTCAATTTTTTTCGTTATAATTTCAAGATTTTTGCAATTTTTGAATCAAGAAAATTTCAGTTAGGCCAAAACTTAACTTTGAAATCAGTTTGCGATTGCCATTCCAGAAAACGCACAAAATGTATAATAGGCTCCCAACATTCCAACTGTCTCATTCCTTTTTTATTCAAAGCCATAATATAGTTCTTTTATAAATATTCATAATACATGAGAAGTTGACTTTTCTCACTTTTGTAAATGAGTTTAAAAATGAAGTGGAAAGCTACAAATTAAGTAAGAAAAATGCTACGAAAAACTGTGCCTCGTTTTATTTTTGGCATTTGAAGACTGAAAGAATGGATAATGAAAAATCCTTGTCATAAAATTAGCAAGACCGTTTTCACCACTCCATGGTTCCCTGAGTGCACTCTAGGCAAAAAATAAAAAGGTGTTGATGAACGGTGAATGTTCTAATGACAGCTGCACTGAAGATTTAGGCTACAGATGTTTGATGTCCCAAATTAAAAGAAATATACGTTTCAGCCTAAATCACTCCAGAAACAAAGTTGCAGTTTAATTGCTCACATATGTGCTTTATTGTGGATAGCCCTTGCGTTCGTTCTTTTGTTATAGTCTTCGATTGGTGCTGATATACTTTCAGTCTATCTTGCATTTAACTTCTTACTTTAAACTCTTAAGCCATTTATTTGTGAAACCTAAGATGAACCTGCACTGTTTCACAGAATTGTCAGAGCATAACATAAACCAAGATCATACTTACTGCTAAACTTCTCATTTGTTTATTTTCATGCTGCACTTCTAAAGACATCACTGAAAATGAATAAAAAGAAAGAAAAAAAAGAGCTGTTTTAGCTATGCAATGGAACCATGGAATCATGTGTTAAGTAAATATCACACTCAATTGCTATGCGTTCAAGAGTTGCCAGGTTACTTTATAACATACATTATTAGTAATATGATCCCAGACATTGGCTCTATTTTTTCTGGGACTTCAATATCAGAATCTTTGATCTGGTTCAATTACTGCTCATTTGCAGAAAAATGCTATGTTGGACTATGAATAAAAATGGACTCTTCAGAGAAAAAGCCATGCAGTACACCGCTATATCACATATGTTACTGGAATACTGAAAAACCAAGTCCATATTCAGAATAGCTTCAAGTCCTCTGTTTTTATTTACCCCATGCTCTACCTATATACCTATGCCCCAATCACCATTCTTTGTTTAATCCAATACCCCCCTTCACACAAGTCATGCATGAGGTGGCCAAAAACTGGAGGGAACCCAAGGGCAGGTCATAGTCGGGCAGAGGACTGAATGTACTACCAGGCTGGCTCATACCCAACTAGTGAATGGGTAGTGCTTGTTTACATATTTGCACTTGCCCCGCCTATCAATTGACATAAAAAAGGGGCAGGGCCGCACAAGTATATAGACCAAAGAAAAACTGTTCTACTGTTAAAAACACCTGCAAATGCCACCCCTCCCTTGCCACCCACACTTACCTAAACCTGGGGGTCCACAGGAGGTGCAATGCTGGGGTTCCACAGGGGGTGAAATTTGTAAAGCTTGTGAAGTTACCAGGAGAGACTTTTGGCCACCCAAGGTAACTTGTGGAGCAATGCTGCCTGAGGCAAGTTTTGCCCCTTGCCTCTTGGCAGAAATACCCCTAACTGTAAGAAGGGATCGGGCATTACACCCTTTTACAGTGCATTGTGAGGTCTGTGCTGTTGGAACATAGGACGAAGGATAGGGGAGGAATTGGTAATAAATCCACATTTAAATCCCAGTTGGTTAAATGAGCTCTGTCTAAAAGCCAAGGCTGGGAATGCCAGAGCTGTAGATCTTCACAGATTGGATTGCCAAGGGTTGGCTACCCCTGCCATAACCTATTATCTTTTTTTATAGACAATCTACACATCACAGTTGTTTAAGCTTAAACTTGGAGCCCATTGCTCATCGAATCTAATTTGAGTGAGATATTTCTTTCCATGGTTAGATGTGTAGAGCCTACACACTGTCAGCCTGGAATAATTTATTACATTTAACTGGATCTTGTCTATGTCAGTATAGATTTACCCAGCAGTGGTGGGACTACTGGGGGTGCAGGGGGTGCGAGCGGGCCAGGGCCCTCTGGAAGCCTGCCTGCATGGTCGGACTGGCCCATCAAAACAACAGGAAAAAATACCCCTTTCCTGACCTCCTGGCCCTACAAAAAAGAAACAACAATTTGTGAAGCCGCACAGCTTCACAGTAGTGGGCCCAGGGGGGCCCTGGACAGCAGTCACGGTCGGCCCCCAATCCAACCCTGATTGCCTGACACATGCATTGACCGGCAAAAAGCAAAACCTTGGTATGCCATGAGTCTTACAATGATGTCATCAATGTCATCAATGTGCCAGTCATCAGTTTCATATTGTTTCAAAAACATTTCCTTCTACAAGGCAATATTTTCACATAATCAGCTCTTTTTATGATCCTTTTTAATTTTTAACACCAGCCTTAATATTACTTGTATGAAACCAGTTATCCAGAATGATCGGGACCTGGTGTTTTCTGGATCGTGGATTGCCATAATTCGGATCTTCATATCTTTGGTCTACCAGAAAATCATTTAAGCATTAAATAAACCCAATTTTCTGGTTTTGCTTCCCAATAAGGATTAATTATATTTTAGTTTGGATCAAGAACAAGGTGCAGGTGTGTGATCCATTATCCAGAAACCCGTTATCCAGAAAGTTCTGAATTACGGAAAGGCTGTCTCCCATAGACTCCATTATAATCAAATAATCCAAATTTTCAAAAAATTATTTCCTTTTTCTCTGTAATAATAAAACAGTAGCTTGTACTTGATCCCAACTAAGATATAATTAATCCTTATTGGAAGCAAAACCAGCCTATTGGGTTAATTTAATGTTTACATGATTTTCTAGTAGGCTTAAGATAGGAAGATCCAAATTACGGAAAGACCATTATCCAGAAATACCCAGATCCTGAGCATTCTGGAAAATAGGTCCCATACCTGTACTATTATTATTGCAGAGAAAAATTAAATCAGTTTTTATAAATTGTATTATATGGATAAAATTGAGCCTATGGGAGATGGCCTTCCCATAATTCAAGGTTTTCTGGGTAATGGGTTCCTGGATAATGGATCCCATATCTGTACTATTAGATGTTCATATTGCATAGATTTTAAAACTTCAATGGCTTTGCTGAAGCTGAGGTCAGGGCTGCATGGTCAACTCAGCTGCTAAGCAATACCTACCCAATGAATCTAACTAGGAGACAGTAGTTAAAGTTACAATAGACAAGATACTATACAAATGATACATTTAAGGGCATATTAATTATACTGTGTAAAATGAAATTCCCTAAAAAAAAAAAAGTTGCGTAAAATAAATGGCAAATTTATAAAGGTGTATAATTTTACATCATGTGAATGCCAGATTTTATACTGTTTTGTACACGACGAAGCCTGTTGATGTGTGGTGTATTACACAGTGTGAAAAATATGACCCCAAAAGTACATGGGTCATTCAGATAAAAAGGAGCATTACTAGTGCCACTCTACATGTGCAATTGTGAGCCCATCAGTTGCACCCAATGGTACGCGGTGATTCCTTCTGGCACAGAATATACAGTCACAACTAGTGATGAGCAAATTGTTTTTGCCAGTCATGGATTTGTGGCGGAATTCTACATTTTGGCATCTGCAAACTCTTTCACAAAACTGCGGCAAAAATCCACCACAAAACAAAAGTCGCTGAGACAAAATTGTCGCCAAGACAAAAAAAATAATCACAAGAAAAATGCTCATTGACTATAATGCATTTGGAGTGAGAAAAAATTGGCATGCTCAAAAAATGTTGACGCCTGTTGACTTCAATAAATTTTGAACATTTTCTGCCATTTCTCAAATTTTTCAGCAAAGAGAAACAGAACAGTTTCACAACTGTTTGCACCTAGAAATACATTCCCCCATGAAAGCAAAAATGTAACCAGGACTTTTTCCAAATTAAAGAAAAATATTTTTTTCCAGGTTGGCCATGTTACCCACTGTCCATAAGAACAAGCAAACACTTTTAGCTTTGATCAAAGTATCCAAGTAATTTGATACCCTTGAGCTATCCTTTTCTTTCACATCATAGAAAAATAAAGACAGGTTATCATAGTTTAGCATGTCCTAGCTAGTAATTGATACATCACATATGGACATATGGACCTCAAAGTGTTTGGACTTCCCATTCAAGTAAGAGAAGTAAAAAAATTATCATCCCAAGATCTCACTTACTATGCCAGTGGGGAGACACAATAAATATTATACATGTAAAAAAGGTTCATAACACAACCCCAGCCTTTTTTTTTTACCCATAAGCAACATTATAAAAATTGTATGAGTTGGGGATCAACACAACACAATTCTAACAGCTGCCTTTAATGAAACACAGAGATTCTACTCAGCAGGGACAAAGATAAAAAATATATCAACTAAATGTATCAATTAAGAAGAGTCTGCACACACACACCCCCCCCTGCCTCCCCCAGCTTTAGACGGTGAAAAATTAAACTTTACACTTTGGGGCAGATTTACTAAGGGTTGAATTCGAGGGTTAAAAAACCCTCAAATTTGAACATCGAATTTATGGGAATTAAAATCCTTCGAATTCGAATATCGAATTTGAAGGATTTTACCGCAATTCTATTGGTCGAACGATCGAATATTCGAATGATAAAATCTTTGGAATCATTAGATTTTAACCATTCAATCTTATTTTATTAGTCGATCAAAAATAATAAAACCAATTCTGTAGGTTGAAACTGGCGAACTAGGCAGTCGAAGTTATTTGACTGTCGAATATTCGAATATTTGAATAGATTTTTATTCTAATTATTTGAATCATTCGATTAGATTGAATTTTCAAAATTTGATGGTCGAAGTGGTCTTCAAAAACATTTGAAAATTCGAATTTGAATCTTTTTGAAAATTCGATCGAGCATGTGAATTTGATACATCTGCCCCTAAATGTATCAGACAAAATGGTCACAAATAGAAAGTAATTGCAAAAAGTCTTTACTTATAGTGCACAATCTGAAACCAACTGAACTGAAAAAAGCATGAAGGTGAGCAACCCCTTTGAGAGGGATAGAGAAATGATATGACAATTTTTTTCCTGGAATAAATTCTCTGTAAAAATCCACCAATGTGAAGATCAAAACTACCCCATTTCTCTTTGCGTGATCAATGCAAGATTTACAAAGTTGCTAAATTTCACCAAAATTTTTGGCAAAGGCTTTGGTGTCAATGGTTGTTTTTTCCGTTGCATTATATCTGTAACCAAATGCACTGGGGTCAATAGACGATTTTTCAAATTTTTTCTGCATGAAAAAACATGATTATTCCCCCAGCAAACCAAAACGCATGGCAAAATGGTAGATCAGATTCTTGGTTAAGAAAGTTTTGCATTTTATATGTTTAAAGGAGAAGGAAAGGATAAGTTAGCTGTATCAGAAAGGTCTATATAAATACACCAGTAAATACTCAAAGTTCTTTGTCAATATTAGCACAGTATTTCTTTCCTTCTGTTGTGTACACATAGGCTTATGTGTCAGACTTATGTTTTCAGCTTAAACCTCCAGGGCTAAGGCTTGAGCATGCTCAGTTTGTCCTTCTCTCCCTCTCCCTTTACCTCCTCCCCTCCCTGCTGTAATCTGAGCCCAGAGCTATGAGTGAGTAGGGAGAGACTCAGGCAGGAAGAGATGTCACACCAAGCTAATATGGCAACTGCTGTCCTAAATAGAGAGAGAGAGAGATTCTAGAGCTGTATCATTAGGTATGGTAAAGCTTTCTGCAGAATACATTTGGGGGCAAATTTATCAAATTCACATGAAGGATTCGAAATTCGTTCGAATTTTCAAAAAGATTCAAATTCGATTTTTCGAATGTTTTTGAAGACCACTTCAACCATTGAATTCTGAAAATTCGATTGAATCAAATAATTTGAATAATTAGAATAAAAATCTATTCGAATATTCGAGAGTCGAATAACTTCCCCTTTAAATTTTTATTCGACTGCCTAGTTCGCCAGTTTCAACCTACCGAATTGGGTTTCATTATTTTTGATTGAATAAAAAAATTCGATGAAATGGTTAAAATCGTTTGAATCGTTCTATTTGAACGATTTTATCATTTGATCGAATATTTTCTATTTGATCGTTTGACCAATCGAATTGCGGTAAAATCCTTCTAATTCAAATTCGAAGGATTTTTATTCCCATAAAATTCGATGGCCGAATTAGTAAATCTGCCCCTTAGTGTTATAGCTTACACTATTGTGGCTAATCTATTGCTAAAAAAATGTGGTCATCCCTATTCACCAGTTATTTTTGGGCTAGAAATTTGAAAGCACAAAGAAATAATGTATATGGGATATTATCATGGAGGAGACATAGATGATAATATGCAATCATGGCTGCTCTGGCTTTACAATGGCAGTTTGCCAGCCTGAATCTGGAGACATTTCTCTTGTTGAAAATTGATTATTGGGCTCTTAGTAAACTGGAAATTATTCACTGGAGAAATCTCACCTGGAGAAAAGATGTGAATTTCTGCCGATGCAAAAATAATTTTCAATGTGAAGTTAGTCAATAACTTCTATAAATTGCCAATGTGGCAAAGAATTATAAAATTTGCTCAAAATACGTTAAAAATTTTTTTTTTTACCCTTTAATGGTTTTCTCCCTACGAGCTAACTGTAAAGTTACAAGAAAAAAGGAGATGCCCGCCCAACAGAGCTTACAGTCTAAGTTTGCATAGTTCTATCCATAAACAGTAATTGTAATAAAAGATGATTTTGATTTAGAATTTTACAGCTGCTACTTTTTTCCCTTTTCCATGGGGCATATTTTGTTAGGATTGAAAATCGTACTCATAGAGACCAGTGCCCATCATCTAATTCAGTGATCCCCAACCAGTAGCTCGTGAGCAACATGTTGCTCTCCAAACCCTTGGATGTTTCTCCCAGTGGCCTCAAAGCAGGAGCTTATTTTTTGAATTCCAGGCTTGGAGGAAGGTTTTGATTGTATAAGAACCAGGTGTACTGCTAAACAGAGCCTCAATACAGGTTGCACATAGGGGCTACCAAATGGCCAATCACAGCACTTATTTGGCACCCCAAGAACATTTTTCATGCTAGCGTTGCTCCCCAACACCTTTTTCTTCTGAATGTTGCTCACGGCCTCAAAAGGTTGGGGATCCCTGATCTAATTATTCAGCTTGAAAAGTTATGCGCGAACTGTGTTAACAAGAGAAATTAGTCCCAGGAATCCTGTGTTTCAGCTCAGACCACAGGAGGAAACAATCTCCCATTTTCCTCCACATTCCTCCCCAATGTGGTGCTTAACTCTTAACACAGGATTTATTTAATACCTTTTAGATATGTAAATGTGCCTTTTATATGATAGAGAGCTTTATATGCCACCCAAGAAGTGTAAGTGTCTCTTGTTTTGTCCTCTGCCATCTTGAAGCCATGTATGCAGCACGGAGCCCTGGCTGCAAATAAATACAACATTATACAAACGTGCTATAACGCTAATCAAACAAGAATCTTAGCCCTTCTCGTTTGTTTTCATTTACAATGTCCTTGAAATATTTTATTGTAATTCCCTGATAATCGCATTTACTCCAACAAGCGATTCATTTTTTTTGGCGAGTTTTTGTTTTGTATCTAGTTTTCGATAATCAGCAGACAGAGTTGCCCATCTGGATCATTAACTGACAAAAAAAAAATCAAGACTTTCAAATGATCTCCTGGGATCATTTAAAGTATTTTTAAAACGATTCAACAGAGGAGGAACGCACATATTTTTGGCATTTCATGCGTTACCATGAACTTACAAACTTTGGAGTTACACAAATTCCACCGTATGTTTCTCATTTGACTTGCATGTAGTTCTTGTTATTGTGAAGGTATTTCGAGTGCCACAGCCATACACTTTGTTTCATTTGGGTAAGTGAAAGCAAGTGGCCTGAGCAAGTTCTTTATTTTTTTATGACAGTCTTTCTACATTTTTCCCCCAGCTATGAATATAATCATAAATGAAGAGATTAAATAGGGAGAAGCCCCGTGCATTTTGCTTTCTAATGTGCTGCCTTCAAAGCTTGAAGTTGAACAAGTCCCTGGCTTGGGAAACTGCGAGTATTTATCTTAGATCAATCAATTTGCAGCATAAGCATGCAATTTGGGCTATCACATTTGTTTGTTATAACAATTTAAGTCACAGCGTTTCCTATAGAAAAATGATTGCTTCTCATGCGTGTTTATAAGAATAATTATGTATTTATATACGAATGCATATAGTTATGTGTGTGTGTAGTTGTGTGCCTCTATTCACACACAAAACTATAGATACATGCTCACAAATCCAGAGATGGCTTGCAAAGCTTTGTTTATTTTTATGCACTAGTTACATGTCTATGCAGAGCTTTATAAGGATCATATATTGTTCTTATCAGTCACTAGAGCATACAGTCTAAGGTTCATATCACATTGCCACAACAAAGACAGTAGTTTGTCAGTTTTATTAGGACATAATAATAACATTTCTGTGTTTAGCCAGTGGCTAAAACAAAAAGTGTATAAACAGTTCCTCCTTTCAGTGGGATAACTAGATATTACTGGAACCCCCGAATCCTTCCCGAAAGATTTGGCCGAATACCGAACCGAATCTGAACCCTAATTTGCATATGCAAATTATGGGTGGGAAGGGGAAAAAATGTTTTACTTCCTTCTTTTGTGCCAAAAAGTCATGTGATCTCCCTCCCAGGCCCTAATTTGCATATGCAAATTAGGATTTGGTTTGGCCAGGCAGAATCCTGCTGAAAAAGGCAGAATTTCAAGTACACAGAGGCCAAATTAGCCCACACAGAGGCCCAAACAGCCCCCAATAGCCAACTAAATACTGACTTTCTATGGCACCTTATAGGAGCCCTTCTGGCATTTGCCAAAACCCATTGACAGTCCAGGCCTTTGAATTTGAATTCAGTTATGTCATTTGTTGTACTAGTCATTAAATATTATCTTATTTCATGACCAAACTAAGGTAGAAAATCAAATAATTTAACCTTCCATCTGTACAAAACACCAATTTGGTCCTGTGTTTGTGTGTGTGTGGGGGGGGGGGGACCAGGCAAAGATCCACTTGTGGGGACACCTCACCAAATGAGCAGATTTTTTTAGGAACATATTTTTTTTAAATTAAAACTAATTCGGCCGAACTCCCAACTACAATCTGACTTAATTTACTTCAGAACAAAATCGTGTGACAAATCGAATCATGTGACTTTTTCAAATTCAGCCTGAATTCAGCCTGAAACTACCGAGAATCATGAAGGAAAAAAACATCTTCCAATTGTTAAAGGGACCATCTGCATGACTTCTACATGATTTTAACAGGAGTATTTTTCAGATTCGGATTTTTACCAGCTTCGGAGCATAATAAATCGCGAAAAATTAATGTCTTTTTTCCTCTAAGAATTCAGATTTTTTTCCCCCTTTAAAATTAAACCAGAAAAATTCAAGGTTTCAGAAACCTTGAAACCTTGAGTTGTCCAAAGCTTTAAAGTCACATGACTTTGAGGGGGTTATTTACTAAACTCTGGCTGGGCTTTTTAGGGCAAACTTCAGTTTTTTTTTTTTTTTTTTAAATGCAAATTTGTACAAGGTTTATTAAAGCCCTATGCAGCAAAAAGCCTGAAAATCTGCCATCTCAGACCTGCCAAGGTTGTGTATAAGTCGATGGCAGAGGTCCATAACCTATTTTGCCGTATCTCTGATCTGCCCTTTTGGGCCTTCCAGGCAAAAATCTAAAAAATTCTGGATTTTTGGGGAAAAAGATCAAAAAAAAGTTTTCACTCGATTTTATCTAGTTTTTACCTTAATTAAATCAAGCTTTTTTTAAAAAATAAATAAGATCAAATTGTGGATTCTAGTTTGCTTGGACTTTTTTTTTAATTTAAAAAATCAAAAAATCTAAATTTTGATAAATAACTACCTAGAAAATTATTTTGTTTTTATCAACTAAATTTTCTTTTTTGCAATTTAAAATAAAATAAAACAGGCAACTGTTCATTTTACTTAGGAAAATATATTTTCACCTATTTTTGCACCGTAAAAATGTTTTGACAATACAGGTATGGAACGTGTTTTCCAGAATTCTTGAGACCTGGGATTTTCCTGATGAGAGATGTTTCTGTAATTTGAATCACCATACCTTAAGTCTGCTAAACATCATTAAAGCATTACATAAACCCTATAGGTACTCAGTAATCCATAGAAACCAATCAGATGCTTGCTTTCAGTGTTCAAGCTAGAGCTGCCTGAAAAAATCTAATCACTGATTGGTTGCTACATGTTACTGCCCAGCAGCAAATTTGTTTGAATATGAGCCCCTTTGTATTTTATTCCTTTGCAAAGTAGCCCCTAATTAATGTTTTACATGTTTTGCTCTATTAATAATGACTGCTGAGGATACAGTCTCTTAATCCTACAATACACTGTTAATTTTTTGGCATGGCCTTTTTAATGGCTTTCTGCAATACAATAGCAACAAAAAGCAGACGTTAAATAAGAATAAGATACAAATTTTTCCCGTCCTTATTCATGTGTACATGCAGGTCAGCCAAACGCTAATGCAAAATAAAACTTCAACAAAGCTTGAGCCTTGCCATCCAACCAGTTGTCGAGGGTGATCAGTGATGATCCATTTCTATAATAAGAAGAGTTTAGGTTTTTAAATGGTAAACAGATCCCTGGGGAATATACTGTACATCTGAATCATTTTAGGAAGCTGTATTGTTGCATCTCAGAATGTGGATTACATTTAAGTGCATTTTCAGCTTTTATTTATGATAATCAGAATATGGAGGGATACCTTAGACTAAAATGTCGTTAAATTTAAACTTGGACAGATTGCTGTTTCTCTTCCCCCTTTTATTCTTTAATTCTCTTGATCTTGTTAAATGCAAGGGAGATATGGTTTTAATGACAAAATCTCCTTTGTGTTAAGATTTTTTGTGCAGCAGATAAAATAATGAATAATAATAAGGAATAATATACCTTTGGCTCTTAGTTAAATTAACCATAAATAAACTCACCTAGCAGCCATACCAAAGTGGATAGGGGTGAGAAATGGCTGCTGGGGGCCAACCATAGGTTTTTGCACACCTAGGCTAACCCATTCATTGATTGTGGGTGGCAATCAGTAATGCCTGCACACAATACCCTCCAATTCACGTGGTCATGGAAGAGTCTAGAGAAGCAGCTTCCCTTCCACACACCACTTTAGCCAGACTCAAATTTGTGGGCAGACCACAAAGGCCTGGGCCTATGTCAGCAAAAGATGGCAGGGGAAGAGGGGAGGAGCAGTGTGGGGGAGGTTGAGCAGGGTCAAGCATAGGGGAGTCAGGTGCAAGGGGGGGTGTGGGTGTGAGAAATGGGGGCCTAGGGGTCTGGGCATCTTTAAATCGGGCCCTGCCTTTAGCTAGGAGGCAGCTTTTGCAATGTTACTTTTTTAAATTCAATATAATGTTGACAATTGTCATCAATATGTTTTTCTTCTGTATTTGTGTCACAGCTTTAGGGTATTTGCTCTGTCAATGGAATTTTTTGGATACAAGTTTGGTGAGGTGTGGAGACCTATCGCCTGCAACCCTTTTTGAGGCAGGAGGCTCCTGGTTTCTCTTGGTGGGAGACTGATGGGGGGAGCAGGATCTGGTGTACGGTTTTTTAGATATTTGCAGTTTTTGACTTCTAATACCAGGCATTGGCTCAACTGAGAGTCAGCAGTCCTAGGGTTGAAGTACATAGACAGTGTTAGGGTTGCTGGGAATAATAGTAAAATTAGTAAACATTTTAATTAACTCTGAGCTCCAAATTTTGCTAGTTGGACTTTTAAAGGGGAAAATACAATTTCTTTGGAGAAAAAAACAAAATTTTGGGTGATTTATTAAACCCAGATGGTGTTAAAAGGTCAATGAAAAAAAGTACCCCAACTCAGACCTGCCAAGACCGTGTAAAATTACATGGCAGATGTCCTGTTAACAATCTGAAGATTTTCTGAATTGCGCTGGGTTTCCGAAAAATCCTAGTTTTCAGGCAATTTTATGAAAAAAGTGTTGGTTTTGACCGCAGAAGAAAAAATTGTGAAAATGTAATAGTAAATAGGGGCAGAAAGTCTGTTTAGGAGTGGTTTTCATAAAAAAGTGAAAAAAATTTCAAGTTTGATACATAACCCCCTACGTTTACATGAGAAAATTTAGTCAATAATAGGACAATAAATTGTATTCTATCAGCCACCACTTAGGTCAGCAGCTGTTAGTTCCTACAAAGGTCAACTGAAAAAATGTGACCGTATTGCATGTAATTCATTACAACAGGAAAAGCTGTGTAAAACAGGTACTTTTAACTCAGCTGTCAATAACAAATATCACTAATTCCCCCCAAAATGATTTTACCTGCTCACCAAAACACTTAACACAGATGTTAACATTTCAACTTTAAAGGATCTTTTCCACCTTAACTTTAAATATTTGTTGAGAACAAAACTCTTTGTTTGAAAAAGAAAAAAGTTGAACATTCTGGAGAAAAGGAAAAATAACAAGATTTTAACGTTTGTTGATGAACTGTGAATTGACACATTCTTGCCTGGCAGATTTCCCTTTTTTTACTGATGATGATAAATGACAGTTTAAAGTCCGCTTAAATTTAATCCATATTCTTAATTGCAATAGCATCACTTTCTAAAATGAATCAGACGTGTGCTGCACTGAAAGACATTTTCATAAATGTTAATTTTCTATTATATCCAGATTCTGAAATTCAGCTTGGGTGGCAAGTTCAGTTCTCTGTCCAAAGAATGATTCCAGCCAATCTCTCTCTTGTCTTCATGAAATCTTGAGATACAAGGTGATGACCCCTTAAATTTTATTTGTCATATACATGTATACAGTAGGTATTTGTATGATGCATGGGGGAATTTAATATCTGTGAAGCTGAATATTTGTATAGACCATTTTTCCTCCCATATCTCACTTTGATACACCAAAGACTTGTTTTATACTGAAACAGCTAGAAGAGGGTATAGAAGAATTTTTCGAATACGCATGAGCCCCACAATGGTTTCTCATAAAAAAAAATAGCCATGGCATGATGTGGTTCTATTTTACACGGCCTATTTATTAACAGTCTTGTTTGAAATAACACCTATTGCCAAGCACCTAAATTTTAGACTTTAATGAGCGGCGGTAAATTTTTGGAGAAGTGAAATGGGTTAAATTTTCCCATCCCTAATTTGAATCGCTAATTTTTTCACAAATCTATAAAATTGTGTGGTTGTGGAGTTCTTTACAACTCTAAAAATTTGAGATTTATTCAGTAAAAAACAAGAAAAACTATAACTACAAAAAATTTGCTAGGTAAAAGTTGTAGAGGTCCTGAAGAAGTCAGTTGGAGATGAGCAGATCCCATTGGGCCATTTTGAATCAATTCAGACTTTTCGGGTAGAACTACACAGACATATTTGCCGTGATTCTGCCAGATCCGACGCAGGCCAACAAAATGTGAGCGTCAAGTCGGATGTGACAGAAATGAGGTAAGTAATATAAAGTCAGATGGTCTTAGAGCATTGATCCTGACTTGATGCGGGTGTTTTGTCACCCAAAAATTGATTTGCTAACAATCAAATATCAATTTTTTTGAAGGATCTCTAAAAATTTCCAGTATTTCTGTAAACCTAAAAACTAAAGATTTATAAAGTGAAAAAAACAAGAAAAACTCTCATACTCTTATAAATATGTCTTTTTTTTAAGAAAAACTGAGGTTAGTTTTGGCTTCAAAAACCACTAAAATGAGACCTCATGTTCACCAATCTCACTGGCTAAAGAAGGACCAATGGCCAATGCATTTCATACAAAACAACTTTAGAAAGATTATATCAACTCTGCCTTGTCGCCAGTAGCCGGAGAAGAGGTATGATACTGAGGGAAATCTGCTCTTCCATGGGCAACAAATTTCAAGAAAACATGACCAAGGGCAGCTGGGAAATTGACAAAATGGCTAGCCCCATGTCAGATTTGAAAACTGAATATAAAAAAAATCTGTTTGCTCTTTTGAGAAATGGATTTCAGTGAGGAAGTCTACTGGAGCAGCACTATTAACTGATGCGTTTAAAAAAAAAAAAAAACATGTTTTCCCATGACAGTTTCCCTTTAATGTATTTTGTTATGCTATGACATACTGTACAGCTTCACTAAACAATGTAATTTTCTATTTCCCCAGTTTCACACCTTCCCCTTTGTTAATAAACTGAAGCTCACTAATCTGTCTCAGTGAATTGATGAAGGAAGTTGTATGTCAAGCTACACACTGCCCAGGGTAACATGTAGTGAGGAACAGAGATGCTATGAAATATATCAGGATAGAATTTAGGGGCTCTTCTTCCTCTTTCACCAATAGGAGCCCCTTTGGGTTTCAATGAACAATGGTCCCTTATTTGTTTTTTGAATCAAAGGTGATGTTAACATATGTTGTTAATATAGCCAAATGGTTACAAAGATTTAATCATGTTACAGTTTCTTATTCTCTGTGGTTCTGCTGATACAATGTTTCTGCATTCAGTAATGTATTACTTTTAATAACTACTTTCTTCTATTTCCTTTTCTTCCCCGTTTCTTTCCTGGTCCAGGGCTACCTCTTTTTCTTTTATCACGAGTGGGTTAATTAAGTGATTGGGCTTCTGCTCACATGGCCAGTCCTAACACATGTGATCGGGTGATTGTCTATAATGTTTTTTCCCCATGTTTATTTGGGTCTTGATAAAGGTCTGAGAAGGAGACCGAAACGTTGGCCGCATAGAGCACATCTAGCAATGGACAATGATAATGCTTACATCGGTTTGCCTAAAAAAGCCACTTAAATCGCTAAACTCCATAAATGTCAAAAGTTTGTTAAACAATGTATCAAAAAATGTTACACACATGTAATTGCACAAGTAGCTTAAGTCCATAAATGTAAAAAGTTTGTTAAACAATGTATCGAAAATGTTTAGCATATATAGTTACATATATTGACACTAAATAGCAATTAGCTTCCTGCCTAAACAACATCAACATTTATTCAAAAAAACATAGAAAGGAGCAATGCTTCCTGATCCAGAACATCTCTCTCTGGAACAAAATCTTTGATCTATCTCCCCCTCTACTGAGTGGTGGGATATGATCAAAGGCTATATAGAGGAATGTAGGTAATCTATGACCAGCTTCAACTAAATGGTTCGCTACTGGTTTATTTGTACGACCATCACAAAATGCTGTGCTGATGCTGTGCTGATTCCCTATCACCTTCTTGGTCATATTGGACCCAGTTAGTTAGACAAATTTGGGAGCATTTATTGTATCAGGCCGTGGAGCTGTCACTCTCTGTCTCGTTACTGATAGAGCTTGTTCTAAAATTGGTTTAGGATAACCTCGATCTAGGAAGTGAACCTTCATATCACTGAGCTGTTGTTCAGCCAGTACCAGATTTGAATTATTCCATAGAATCCTGCAGAATTGTGAAATAGGGAGGGATTTTTTCATTGACCTTGGGTGGCAACTATTATAACGGAGAAGGAAATTTTTGTCCGAAATAGTGTAAATTCAATGTGGTCATCTTGTTTCCATAGTTCAGTGTCTAAGAAATGTATTCGCTCCCTATGTATTTCATGGGTAAATTTCACAGGGCTATTGAGAGAATTCTTTAACCATTAAATTAAACTCTTCCTCCGTGCCACACCAAACAATAATGACATCGTCGATGTAGCGATGGAAGAAGAGAATTCGGTCTCAATATTTTGGTACAATGGCATGTATATATATATATATATTTATATATATATGCTTCCTCTATAGTTACGCTACTGCATGCATTAGTAAACATCCTCTGTGATATTTATGCAGGCTACATTCTTCTAAATGATATGCTTAAAATGTGTTATAATGGATCAAATTGTATAAAAAAATTTATTGATTCAGGTATGAGTTTTAGCCAAGGCAAATTCCTTCTATTTATTTCCTAAATTTTAAGTTAATTTAAAAAAAAAGTTTTGAAAATGTGCTAATTTCAGTCTTTGTCTTTGTCGCTATAGAAAATTGCTATTAACGATTGTGGAACCTGACCACTTCCTTCAAAAGTATTAAACCCCTTCCTTCCTAACTAAATATATGTAAAGGAAGATATATTTTAAAAAATGCATTTCATTTGCCATTTATTAATATATTGAAAGTGTAAACCTTGAAACATTTAACGCTGAAAATATTCATTTTTGGTAATTTCTCCAGGGGACAATTTATTAAATGAAAAGCTTTTAGCATCAGCTAAAAGCAGCCCGGTAAATCACGGGCGTCATCAAACTGCTTCATCACTTCATTAATTTAAAAGATTATTATATGCGTAACTGACATAATTTTGAACAATGTTACATGTTTAATTTATTATTGTGGAAAAGCAGAAATGACACTGGGAATTGATTTATATTTATAATCGTATCATTTTATGACTTTCACCAATTGAACAAATGATTCATTGTTCACTGGTAATTTCATGGAAAAGGTTTCTGCATTGCTAATGGTTTACTGATAGCACCTTCTTCAGGTCCCCCCCCCCCCCCCCAATTTTCTAATGCATTTATAAACATATACCATCAGTGGCATATTTTGCCAGTAATTGCTATTCTTTTTATTTTTTTGGGAGCAGGAATATGTTGTCAAATAAGGATTCATTTAACATAAATAAATTCAAGGAACAAATTGGCCTTTATTCAAATACATTCAAGGAAGAAATTGACTTGAGGTAGAGGACACATGGATTATATTCTCCACCAGAAGACTTTAGCACGAGGTGAAGCACATGAAACCATCACTAACCCCCCCTGATTCAATTAAAGGTAAAGTTTTTTCTACTGAGCTTTTCAAGCTTAAATGTAACTCTGTCATTAATTCCCATACAAGTAAATAGCAGGCTAAGGAGGACGATACTGTTGCATCTCCATTGGCTAGAACATTGACCACACTACCAACAAGTAATTTTGAATTGCACAGAACTAGGTCCAAGACAGTTCCACAACAGATAGATTTTTCTCCAGGTACCTGAGATGGTTTAGCGCATGTGGTGGTCACGCTCAGAATTTTTGGACCAGCTGATTTATTGCCATTCATATTCTGCTTCTTAATAGAAGC
>CM044440.1:24030839-24045110 GCA_024363595.1 Xenopus borealis | reverse complement strand
TCCCTGTCAAGTCTATTATATTTTCAAGCAACACTTAAAGCCACTGTTTATATAGTCATACGTGCTTTATTGAGCCTTTGCAGCTGTGCGTGTCCCAAAGCATTGGCCCCCCAACAACGTGGCCCCTTTCTCCATGGTGAAAACTACTGCCCAGCACTTATCTCTTTAACACATTACCTTTTACTCGTATTAAACTCTTTTTTTACAATCCCTTATAAAAATGCCCTCAGCATGTTAATGGACCTCGAGGGAATTTCCCTGGCCTGGCACTCTCCTTACGAGCCTTAAACCTTGAGCTAACCCTGTCTCCTAAAACTCCTGGCTCTGCTTCTCCTTTTTCTTTCAACTTTGTCACATTCACTGATTTTCTTTTATTCATGTGGCATAAAGTTAAATCACATCCTTATTATCCAGAGAAATGTGCACATATTTTATGTGATGTCTAGGAAGGTCTTATGTAAACTGCAAGTGCAAACGCTGAATCTGTCACACTGACACCATTACTTTTCTTTTTATTTATTAAATAAAATGCCAGCATTTTTCACAGCACTACATGGGGGATGGAATGTGAGTGGTACTTGCAAGCTGACATTTAAATAATGTCCCCAAATAAGTGGTTAGATGGGGAATGTATGGGGAATGTATGGGAACTACAACTCCCAGAATGCCTCCTACAGTATTCTTACCATAACATTTAACTGGAGCATCCACTGGTTTCATGTGTCATAATAATCATTTGATAAAACACATTCTTAACACATACAATACATACAATAAAGATTTTTCCCATGACCATTGGTCCTATAAGAGATCTTTTGTCCACTCTTCTAATGTTAAGAGACGAATAGTCATATATATAGGTAGAAACAAAAATAATTCTCTTTTCTGAGCATTAACATTACGATGCTTGGACACCTTAAAATTTTCAGGTCCTGCCCAATCAACAAAACGACCGAAATCCACTGATATCGATTGATTTTTACTGCTATTGTCCCCCTTCCTTCACACGTGCACTGATTATGAGACAATGATCTTTTGTATGATAATATCGGTGTGTCTATTGACATCTTAACTATATAAAATAATAATATAATTAGCTATACATATAAAATATATTTATTAAAAATTACTTTGTTGTTGCAACATCATACAACAACATTTTTTTCTGCTTCTGTACTGCTTGGTGAAGCCAAACAAGCATTCTTCTTGTAGCTGTAATACCTTGTCCACCAGAGGTGGTATTTCATTGAAGAAAATTAATGAAAAATATTATTATTTTTCCTATAAAGGAAAACGCAATGGAAGCACTTATATACATATGATAAATAACTATTTACAACAACCTGTTATGTTTTGCTAAAGATATGCAGAAAAGAGGAAATATTTGCCCAGGTAATAACATAGGTTAAAAAAGAATTTTGTCCATGAAAACTACAGATCCCAGGAAAACGTTGCAAAATTAACATCTTATAAAAACAAAATACTCTATTCTTCCATAATCGATAACCCTTGAATAATCTGGTTGACCTACATGCTTCTTAAGATTGATACAGAAAGTGTTGGGAACAGACTCATGACCTGGAATTTATTTTTCTGTAAGACTTTATTGTCTTTTTTTTTTTATTATTTCCAAATGCCATTAGTGACTGTGGGAAGGAAAACTGTGTGAGGAGGGAGATGTGGCCTGCAGGAGAGGCAAGAGAGGGACCCCTGCTGACATGCGCAGTTTGACCTACTGAATGGCCTGAATGCTATAAATGCCGCTTTATCCTCTCTTGAAAGGAACAAGATAGCATGGCCTAAATGCCTGGGTGTACTTAAATAGGCAACCATAGGACATCTGATTTGAGTGTGTTTGAAATCTGAGCCTCTTGACAGCAAAGGAGGTGGCATAGGTCACTTGCCGACAGACCAGGGTCTCATAAGAAATTGTCCATACTGAAATTAAAGTACAAATTCCCTTCTTCCTTGTCCGGTCTGTTGCACGAGATCACGGCCTGTGCAATTTTTTTGTAAAAACAATTCTTAAATATTATTAGAAAGAGTGAACTGCTTCCACTGAAAGACTTGATAGTTTGACACAGACAGGATGGGTTTGATAGCTTGGGAGCTGGACTGGGGGAGCAGGGCTCTCCTTATGCTAGTTATAGGCTGGGTGTTTTTTAAATAGTGTCTAGTTGCTGTGCAGAGCTCTTGTGCTCCGAGCGATTTGACAGGCAATGAGCCTGCATCAGTGATACTAAATCCTTTTAGACTAATTTGTGAGAGCAGAAAAACAGCTCGCACCTCTGGATGCCATGTTCAAAAACTGAAAAATCAGGTATGGGCAATTAAAGGGCTATTTCAAACAACCATATCAAAACAAATTACATTGAACTCCTCTGATAATGTCATGCAGTGCCTAAAGTGAAAGCAAGTGAGAGTTTCTATTTTGTTAGGAGATCTGAGTGCCCCAGACTCATCAGGGACCCAGACAAAGGTTGTATGAACCAGGTCTGAGCATTGTAATATTGCATATGTGCAACACAAATGCAAAATTGGGCATATTCTACCCAGAATAGCCAAAGGCCATTTTAAGAGCCTCTGGCCTCTCAGTCAGAGGCCTACTAGTTAATTGCCGCACTGACTTCATGACACATGGGCAGATGATATGACATTTTCAGTTTCTGTCACTAGCAAACGCCACAATGTGGCCTGCACTAGTTGCTAAGAAGCTGTCAGAAACCATTAGCAGTTGGCCAAAGTTGCCCTATGGCATTTCCTCATGGCATCAGCAAAACGAGCATAAATCACCCAGTGGAGCCTACTGCTACACTAATGAGGCTCTAAGCTTGTTTATGGACTAGCATCATTTTTATGATTATTTCCACCTTTTCAGTTTGCCTTCATAATTTGCCTTCATTTGGCAGCAGCAGAAGTCAAATCCAGGCATGAAGTCACTCCTCTGACATTCTGCAAATGTGCTTTCGAACTGCGACCATGTGCTTAATCATTGGACCTTTAGGGTTATTGTAGGGAGCTTTTGCACACATCACAGAGAGGATGCACAGAAACAAACAATTCCTTATTTTGATTTTTTATAAACCCAATTACAGCACGGAAAGGCAAGGTTTAATAATGTACTGAGAAAAACACCCCATTGTCAAAACATCTCCGGACAAAATTACCCTCCTTTCTGTTTGCTTTTTCTATTCTCTGTTTCTCTAACTCTTGTTGGACAGGACTATGGTTTATTGTTTTAGGCTTTTCTGAACATGCATCAGTATTTACTCTGAATTCAAGGCATTTGCTTCCAATGAAAATCTTGTCTTAGATTACAGCTCAGCAGTGTCATTTCCCTCCCAGATGGGAGTAAAGTAGCTGTATTTGCCTAAAAACAGTAGGAAGAACAAACTGCATTAAGCCTGGACTGTTTTTGGCTTGACCTAATGATGTAACAGAAACCTTTTTATTTGGGATAGGTCATTGCCAGGGATTGAAGGAGGGGATCTGGCTCTTGCTTGAAAGGTTCCTTCATTGTATTTACATAAGCCTTCACTTACAAAAATTCAGCTCCTAATGCTTCTGCTTTCATAGAACAGAAATAAACAGGAAAGATTCTGGTGACTGTTAGACACAGAATGCAGAATTGCTTTCTTCTCCTAATGGTGTATATAATTCAGGTGCCCTGAAGGCATGCTTTCAGGAATTCTTTTGCCTGAGGTAATGGGAAGCTAAGATTGTTTTAGGGCCTTGATTATCTATTGATGCGCAAAGCTGGATAAAAAGTCGCCCCTGTCAGATTGTAGTTGATATTTCCATAAATAATCAATTTCTTCTTTTTTGGTTACATAGTTGATGGTTCCATTTAAGGTAATGTTGCTCAATTTTAAAGTTGGCGATCATATAAAATAATAAAATCTGGTATTAAATAGAATATGTTGGGGGGGGTTGGGGGTCATTATAAATATGGTTATGGAGAGTGGCTGTTCTTCAATCAAAAAGTATATTTCTTTTCAAATGACGACTCTTTAGGATATAAAACAGATTTGTTCATTGAAATTTTAAATGCAGATGAAGATTTTCCATGGCTCCAGTGCCTTTGATGTCATTTTTTTTTTAACTTTCTATGCAAAAAAAAAAGAACGAGAAGATGAAAACATAAAGAGACGCAAAAACAGTGCGCGGACCGGTTGTCTGTCATTGTTATGGTTTTTACAAGGTCATCAGAGCATCAAACCACAAACACTTTTTTTTTTACATTAAGTCAACCAAAATAATGAAATGTTACTTTTGTGGTTTTAGATGCACAATGGCTGCATTTACATCTTTTTCTCCTCTGACATACTCAAGGTAAAATTGTAATGTAAGCGTTTACCTAAAGCTAATTTGTGGCTTTCCCTGCATAAGCAAGACATGATTGTGAAAAGAGAGTGTTTATTTGACTATTGTTATTGACACGTTGGAATTCAAGTGAATTAACAACATTTTCAATGTAATTTATACAGCCGGTTTTCAGAGTGGCTTAAGTGATGCATTGGGTGATGAAATGTTATAGATAGGCTTCTGTCGTATTAAAAAGACATTTGGTGTTTACATTGTGGATACCTCTGTGTTTGAGTATCTGTGACATATTTATATAGGCACTGTTATCCTGTGGTTCGATTTGACTACAGTGTTGTATGCTTTAGTGTTATAGCACTATATGTGTATGTGGAGGAGTAAATATACCCATTTTTAATCAGGTTTTGGGACACTGGATTGGATTGAGCTGCATCTCTAACCAGTTATTTGACAGTGAGATACAGAAGGCAGTTAAGGTGGCCATAGATGCACAGATAATATAGTAGGAAATTTATGGCCAGCTTTATGATATTCCGTGCGTGTATGGTGGGAAATGAGGCGACCAATATCGTCAGAAGACTTGGATATCGATTGGCTGGTGAATCGGGCTGGACAGAAAATTTTGATTGGGTGTCTTTGAAGGCACCAAAACATCAGCCAATGTAAAGCTGGCCATAGACGGGCAGATAAAGCTGCTGATATTGGTCGTTTAGACCAATTCCGCAGATTATCTGCCTGTGTATGGGGCTTCCGATGGGTCTTCAATGATATCGATTGGGAAGGCTTGATTTTAACCCGACCGACCCGTCGGAGCCAATTGCCCTTGTCATAATCCGATCGTTCGCCCATACGGCCAAATGTTCGGATTACCCCCGATATAGCCCTGCTGTTGGTGGAGTATCAGGGAAAGATCCACTCATTTGGCGATGTCGCCAAACAAGCAAATCTTATAGTCTATGGCCAGCTTTAGTTCTGAATCGTCAGATACAGGTAGCTTTCTTTCTACCTGTTTATGTGATGATTCAGCCCTGTAATGGTGTGTATTGTAACGATGATCTTTCTTGCATCCCACATTAAGAACACACTTTAAATAGGGAGGTACAAAGGTCTATATTCAAGAAGAATGTCTAATTGTTTTTTGTAACTAAGTGCATAAATAAAATAAATCCAATGTAGTCCCTTAGCTAATTAGCCCCACTGTGCATGTTCTGTGCAATAGCTATGGACTGAACACTCTAAGCTGGATTTGTTTATTAAGCAGTGTATACTATCCCTTATACTGCCAAAATTGTTGCCCACGGCAAACATCTGGCACTAGTCCCTCAGAAACCAAACAAATGATATGGTAAAATGGCCACATCCTAATCACCTTTTAGGTTTTGTTCTTATCTAGTGCAATCAGAATATTGAATGCATACATTTTACTAGCAAGCATGCACATTTTAACAATTAAAATGCACAAGGAATAGAAGATAGTGAACCTTCACTAAAGCCCCATGTTTCAAGTTTCCTTTATGGAACAATTGTTCCATACTCACACAGATTGTGTTTGCATCATCAGACATTTATGACGGTTCCTATAGAATAATTCCTCACACTACTGTCTGCATCATGAGTTCTTTTCATTCTAATATAATACCTTGAGCTTGCTTATTATTGATTTACGTCTCTACTGGTGACTATAAAGATTTTTATTCATCCAGGTCATGGTTTATCTAATAATAGTAAGTAATTCAAAAAAGCAACTGGACTTGCTGAATAAATTTAATGAAGACGTTTCACTGCCCATCCGAGCAGCTTCTTCAGTTCCACCGACTGGTGTGGGGAGCTCTCGGCATATAGACTCTTCCAACAATCCAATCACAACGGCAGATGGTAACGCTTCAGAGAAGTGACAGAGGTGTTGATTCTGTGTAGTTACTGTTATAGGATTACCAATGTGTCATTCAACTCCTAGAAACAGGTGCTACATGTGAGAGTTGCATGAATGGATGTGTGAAGAGTTCTGAAACCGCTGGGGTACAGATGTTACAACAGCATTGTATGTAGCAGACAGGTGATGACTCTATTCAGGGATGGTTTCTCCACTTTGACATGAATCACCTCTTTCATGACTCTTTCAAACCAGCGGTCTTCTTTATCCAAGATTTGGACATTGCTATCGTGAAAGGAGTGTCCCTTGTCTTTTAGGTGTAGAAAGACAGCCGAGTCTTGCCCTTGTCTCTACTGGTGCTTTTGGCACACTTTCCCCTTCTTTATAAGCGTCCGACAACTTTCTAAATATGAGTGACGGAGGTCAGGTTTAATTCTTGCTAGCTTTTCTGCAGTGTTTAGTGTGTTACACCAGTAGGGGCACAGAACTGAGTGCAATTCTCAGGTGGTGGGAATATGGCATCAAATTTCTTTCTTCCCTGCACCAATGTTTTTGTATTTCAGTATAACAAGTCTTACCTATATCAATAGCTATTTGCTGTCAGAAATATAAGTATTGTATTTTAAAAAATCACTTTGTCTACCACAAAGAGCCCATTATTAATGCCCAGTAGTTTGAATTCCAAGACTTTATGGGTGTTAGGTGGTTGACCTTTTACATGACCATAGTATGGGATTCACATTTGGTTACATAATTTGCTAGGGTTCTTTTGAAATTGTGGTGATAAAAGATATAAATGTCCACTGCTGTATAAATAGACACATTTTTGGAATGAACAAGCCCAAGGAGACTTGTAAGTCATTACTAATTCACCTGTCATTTACATGATGGTTGATATTGCCTTCATAGACTATACAGTATGTGATCAGATGTGAGTTCAGGAAAGCCTGTTGAAGCAGCGTGCTTATGGCTGGGACATTGCATTTCCTTCAGAAAAGTTTAAAAACCTCCCTCTATTCCAACTGAAGCAGTTTGTTCAGGTTTATGTTAGAATATTATGTTAGAATGTCATCATTTAGTTGACCACAGCCAACTGCTGAGATTCCTGACCTCTTGCTCTTTGCACAGAATGACCAGTTAATTCCCTTACCATCTGGGTATGTTACTTTACCTGGTATGCACTGCTGTCATAGGTCATTTTAACTAAGTGTTAAGAATGTGAAACATTTGTTAATGAATGGGTGGTTGTAAAAACCCTTCAAGTATTAATGTTTAACACAACGTGTCCCCATTATGCCTTTTATATTTTGTTATAGAAAGGTTGCAGAGGTTTCTGGGACTGTGTAGGACTTTGTATGTCAGATGTAGCAAAAGCTGCACAATGTCCTTCATACTTAAGTTCAGATGACTTTTTTGCTGCAGACTGAGTATAATACACAGTGGTTACAGCTTGTTTTTACCTCTTTACAGGTGATGGTTTGGACAACAGTATAGCCTCACCGAGCACAGGTGATGATGATGACCCAGACAAGGAAAAAAAACGGCATAAAAAGCGTGGTATCTTTCCCAAAGTAGCCACAAATATCATGAGGGCATGGCTCTTCCAACATCTAACAGTAAGTTTAGGATATACTATCCAGTTGAATCTGTTCTACTGTATGTGGCACATATTTGTTAATCTCTGCTCAAAATGTTATCATAATTAAGGGAAATGTTTTGTGATTTTTATGGGAATTCTGTTTTTTATTTTGTTGTTATCCACATTTTGTATTGGGTTCTCCAGTTTTCCATTGGGAAGTACAAGGTTATACAGTCCTGTCCTTGTAGTATTCTTTTCCGCTAGAAAGAATATTGTCTCTGTTTCTGTAGGACACTCCGCTTTTTCCTATGACAGGTATATCAATTCTTTTTGTCCTGGAAGTACATGAGTTCTGCCCTTATAATACTGAGACATTTTCACTGATTCTTTTCTTATAGGATACTTGGGTGTATAGTTTTGATATTATTCAGCTTATAATATTGAGTGTAGTCGTTACATTTTTACTGGATACTCCACTCCTTTTTCATATGAAGAATAAACTGTGACATTGTCTTGAAGAAATGTGTTTTAAAACTGTGTGTTTGCCACAACAGTTATTTTTGCATGGCTTTTTCTTGCAGTTAGGTATGGCATCTTAACTGTTAGTGAACACGTGTGTTGCATATTCATTTTATTTAGTTATTGTAATATACAAGGAAATTACTCATCATTTAGGCACCTTCTTCTCTACTTCTACCCCCCCCCATCCCAACTGTTGTAGATTCTACTTAACTTATTTTTAAGACCCTGGTATTCACAGGTTTGGTGTAGATGATATGTTCAGCCTGTAGCTACATAGGTATTGTCTAACTACAGTAGATAGGCTATGAGTAGGATGTCTATTTCACTATATACCATTATAGGTCTAGTCAATATCTCTGTTTTAGTAATATTTTTGTTTTCTTGTAAAACTGTTGCTCACATAGTTGGTCTCAGACTATAATCCAAAACAAATGCCTCTCTTGTTATAGATTGCAAATTTATTAGGAATCTGCCAACATATTGGTAGAATGCCCATCATAAACATTCTAATGACATCTTGTGAAAGCTGTCCTATGTTTAAAACAACCAAAGGAAATCTACAATGCAAAATAATTTCTTCCTGTGCTTTCCCTGGTGGCCACTAAAGCAGAGTTCATTGTCTGAATTGGTTTCAAGTAGTTCATTGTCTGTAACTGAGTTATGCTATTTCATGTGTTGGAGTAATTTGAAGTGCAGGTGTTGTATGTTTACTGAAAGGTGTGTTTATTATAAAATAACTTGTCTGATGAGTTAGTTCCTCTGGGTGTGCCTCTGAAATTGTTGTATTGCAGTGCTCTTTCTGCATGCTAATGATGGAAACATTCTTTAATTCTTGTTTACTACAGTCACAGTTGCATTACCTGTACATATTATTTGTGGGATAAGGAGCTTTTTTTCATTCGCTGAATCATTCACTTGGAACAAGATTGATGAGTACTGAGTATGCTGTTTGAAAGTGGATGCCTTTGTTTTTTTATACACCGAGTCCATAAAGAGTATATACAATTTGTTCTTAGGTTTAATCTGATTACAGCATCTTCTTTTTTACTTTCACCTATTCTCATAGCAGGATTCCACAAGCTCAGACCTCAAGGGCAATTAACAAAATTAGATGAAGAGTTACCAATGGTTATTTGAACTTTATGTTTTGACTAACTAAGTGATAACTAGGAAAACATTGAACATGTGTTCTCTTGGGAGTAGATTTGGGGTAATCCCACTAGCCCACAGCTAATGCATGTGGAAAACATAGAAAGAAAAATCTTGCTATTTGTAGGCCCTGTATGGTATAAAAATGTGTTTAAGTAATACCACTACCATCTGCTGCTATGAAATGCATATGCCTGTGAATGGGGAATTCCTGGTACCATGTACCATCTATGCTTTTAGCTTGGACAAATGCCCCTAGTGTAGTTACCTGTCTGAGGCCTAAACAGATGTGCATTGCTTTTTTATTTATATAGAACAATCCATTTTATAGCACTTAACAAGTAACTACCATTTAATAATACAGTATTAGGGCTTTGGTTATGTTGGCCAAATCATTCAATATTTAGTAGGTGTCAACAGATAAGTACAATTCCTTTGTAATCACTAATAGAGAATTTGCTTGTGTTGTCTATGGCCTCAGATGAGGCAAGTCGTATGGGCAAATGTATTAATACAGGCAGGGAAATGTTTAGCTGCATTCAACTATACTCCTGCATTTTTTTTAAAGAAGATCATAGTCATCCCAATATTTTGTTTCCCCTTCCAATGACATTGATGTCAAAATTTAACCATTACAATAACATCAGGTTTTGTAGAGATTAATGCATTAGGTTTAGGTTTATAATGTTGCACTTTTTCAAAATATACATGCTCCCTTTCCATCTCCAAGACTTGGTGGGTGCCATTAAAAAAGTGATACCTGACCTGTGCAATGACTGCTCATAGATTTCGAAAGTCCAAGTGAATGCTTTCTAATAGTAAGAATGACCTTCAGGTTGCTCTTTTCCTGTCAGTTAAAGCCCTGTGAGGTTAAATTCAGGTCTTCTTAGAAGCACTAACTGCCATGAAATTCTCTCCCCATTTGTCACTATTACTTAGTCGATCAGGGAAGAGTTTCAAATAACTATACATTATGCAGAGCCCTTAATTGACACTACCTGATTTCCAACTTAGTATGATTAAACCCATGCAAAATGCAAATCTGTGCACTTTCATGTCATGCCACATTATGTTTTATTATTTTCAGTATCCTTTTTCCAAAGCCATAAGGCAAGCCTTTGAAAAATTTTCTGCAGATTATTTGAGAGACTTCCAAGTGCACTTGCATTCTGCTGTTTCTTACCATAGTAACGAATTCTTTTTGTCATGTAAACCCAGATCCTTTGTAGAACCGTGGGCAGTTTCTAGCGAGGTTGATATACTTGTAAAAATCATAGCAGATGTTCACACCATCAAAACGTTTAGGATTCTTATACGTCTACAAACTGCATTCTTGTTGAAAAACAGAAAATAACAGTAATAATAAATTATAACAGCCGCCATGTTTATTAAGAGATGTAGTTGGCAAAACACACAAAGAATATTTTGCTGTCTAGACACAGAGATATAAATGGATGAATTAAACCCGTTTTCCACCCCTACCCCCCTTTATATATTTGTTAATGAAACTACAAAGAGATGGATTTTTTATCCTGTTGCAGGGCTTTCCTAAAGTTTATATAAAAATCACTGATTTGGTTTATGATTTTTGTTTTACGAATAACTCTGTCTGGTCAACTTTAAACACTTTTTACAGTACCATAACACTTTACTGAATATTGCAGTGGTCCTTTCACACAAATAACAAGCAAATTTAGCTTGATTTGGTTATGTTCCTTACATTTCTGTTTGTCATGGAGGCTTTTCCAACAAAGGAAAACGCTTAATCTCAGTATTTAGTTTAAGGTTGGTCTTTTTAAAGGGGATCTGACTCTTGTTATGTATGTATTGCCCCCAATATATTTATTTTGAGCTGTTAAACTCCAATCACACAAGCGTTTACTCATAATGTCAATTCAGGCCACAGATCTGTATACAGTCCAAGCCAGACAACATGATGTTGGCATTGGGAAGTCACCTCTCTGGCTATGCCCAAAATACCTACTATGTGAGTCACCCCATGTATCAGTCACACAAAAAAGGCTTGTGTGCAACTTCAGGGGCCTGCAATTACTATTCACTTTTTCCTGTTATCGAATGGGAGCATTATTTTTCAGCAACAGGAGGCACTAAGACGAATTCTATATTTCAACTTTGAAAACATGCATTCATAATACACAAACCTTTGTATAGTCATTCCTACAAAAATAAAGATGGCCTAATGAATGGGGCTGTAAGAAGTGATATAATTTAGAACATATTTTGTTTAACATTCCTTTGATATTGGAGGTTCCTATAGGTTTCTTTCCAGGAATATAGCTAAGGTCAGCTTTATAGAAAATGTTAGCCGCACATGTTTAAAAGAATACGGCTGAATGAAATGTAGCCTTTGTGAACGTGTATTATGTTTGGTCATTTGCCCTTTTGAAGAGGAAAACTAATAAAATCAGCTTGAGTTTTGCCTTTTTTTTTTTCAAATCTTAATAATGTCTTGCATGTAGAAAAATAGTGTAACTGTAAAACTGTTTTCTTTATTTTTCCCCTACTTTTATTTTTGTAAACATTGCATTTAGAACTTTACTTTCATTAAACAGCTCTTCCCTCCAGTATTGTATGTGGTCACCTCCATGTCACCTCCCCAGCAGTGCTGTTACGTGACCACGCACAAAAAGTTTGTTAAACCAAAGACCCTCAAGCTTGTACCCTATTTAGTCCATCACTCCACCTAGATTACCTGTTCGAGATTCTCTGTAGCAGCACCATTCAGCCGTCTGGCTCTAAAACTTCCACCTGCCTGTGTTGCATCACTTCCGCTGCAAATTTTGCTTCCTGCCTTAGATAGAGGCTTCCCCTCTGCTCAGCCCAGCTATCTCTTGTTCTGACGCAGAGCCCCAGGTTGCAGTCTACCAGGAACATGACGGGGATCTACTGGCAGACCGCGATTGACGTCCTGGGAACCCCTGCTCTTAAGGCGACCATACACATAGAGACCCGCTCGTTTGGCAATGTCGCCAAATGAGCGTATCTCTTCCCGAGGTGGGCGATATCGGGCCCATGAGGTGGGCGATATTGGGCTGATCCGATTGTGGGCCCTAGGGCCCAATGATCGGATCATAATGGAGGCCATATGGCCGGTTGGATCCCAGGACCGCATCAATGAACAGATGCGGCCACGATCCGAAGGGATTTTTATTCCTGCCTGATCGACATCTGGCCGACTTTCAGCCAGATATCGATCGGTGAAGCCTGTCAGAGGGCCAATAAGCTGCCGACTTGGTCTGTCGGCAGCTTTTATCGGCCCGTGTATGGCCACCTTGAGAGTTCCAGCTATTCTTGGTGTGCTGGATGTATACCAAATCGCTAATCAGAGTTATACATTGCTCAAGATCCATATAGCGTTGCAACCTTTTCCGGAAGAAAATACCGGCCTCCCTACCGGATCCATACTTATTAACTCGGTGCTTTAAGAGATCGTCCTGTAGATAAGTGAGTTGTACAGATTTAAAGTACATTTTAAATACTTGTTAATTATAAAATTTCATAGAACATGTAAGGGTGATATTTATTTGTGTGTATTATAACAGTGATTTTATGCAGAAAAAATTGACAAATGTGTATCAGTCGCTCCCTACAGAGCTGCCAAATGTGCAGCCTACTGCTCCCTACTGAGTTACCAAATGTGCAACCAATTGTTTCCTGCTGGGCAAAGCACACAGTCATTTGTTAGCAAAGACACTTGCCTTTGAACACTTTTGGATTGGTGTTCTCAGCTCAGGCAGCTCGATAAGGCTGGCAATTTTAGGGCATGCCAGGCTTTCTGTCCTCTGCTTTGTTTGCCTGCCAATGACATGAGCCTACCAAGGCACCAATAGCAATGTCACAGGAACTCAGCTGCTAGCCCCCCCACCCATTGCCCACGCAATGCCAAACCTCACAGTAGATGTCTTAGAAGACTTACATTTTAACCAAAGGACTACCATTAGGGTGTTACCAGAATGCATAGTCAGTGTCAATATTATATCCGTTTTATAAAGTAAGAATTGTGAGTTAGGAGCACACAGTCATTTTTGTATTCGGCAGTTTGTTTACATTCTTTTACTTCTATATGAATAACAAAGTATTAACTTGCTCTAGTGTAATGTGTGTGTTATATGGATTTATCACTGAGTTTGTATGTTTTTAGTTTGCATTGTTGGCCAAATTACTTGATTTTGCATTGCAGTGATGATGGGGTAATTCAATTATCGCAAGAATTCATTTTGAAAAATTCCACTTAAAACAACAGTGGTCATCTTGTTAGGTTCTTTATGTTCTTGCACATTCACCTTATGGAAAAAAAACATAAGGCATTATTACTTGTCCTACAGTTGCCATCTTGCTCTTCAGTTTACGTCTTGCTTTGCTTTTATTCTTACCTATAACTGCTGCTCTGCTTGGCCCCAGTATACACATGATCAGACTAGTTGCACCCAATTTGGCTAAAATGGACATTGCTTTTGAAGACACATAAGTGCCAGAAACAAGCTCCTATGCCTATGTCCCTAATAGCCACAACTTAGCACCCATCAGCACACACTACACATAGATCTTGCAAAGCATCTCTCTGCTTCCTTGTATTAGAGCATCGTGAAAGGAAACAATGTACTTAACACCTACCCTAGGGCTCTTGAGTGTCTTACATCCCCTGGCCCTCTATGAATGATGCATATGGAAGGGGCATGGCAAGGGATGCCCATGTGCCTCCCTTTTTAGATACAGCAATGGCAGACGTTGCCGGCACTGAATACACAGATGGGGCAAATGGTGCTTTGTGCTTGATTTGCACTTTACACCTAAATCCCCCCCC
>CM044440.1:23947966-23965431 GCA_024363595.1 Xenopus borealis | reverse complement strand
GTGCTGAATAGAGTGCCCTTGGAGACCTCCTCTCCCTTGTATCGTATAAGTTGCTCCGGGCTGTGCCTCAATAAAACAAACTGCATTCTAAGACATTAAAAAGTCAGCCTGAAATATTGAAAATGGGGCAAATGTTGGATAAAACCATTTTCTCTTTTCAAAAAATGAAACAGAGCCAGAGGCATAAGGGAAGGAAGTGCATCTGAAGGCAAATGTTGTGTTGAGCCCGGACTGAAACCCGTGTGTTTAAATGATGTTTCTGGATCAGCATTAAATGCTTAAAGATTCCTTTCACTTGAAACTGAGGCAGCAACACACTTATAAAATGAAATCTGGGTCATTTAACAGTTTCACTAATATTTTATAAACCACAGCGGTGAACTTGATAGACGTTCAGTCTAATTTGCCTGGTTAAATACTTGTTTCCTTTATCATCTTGTACTAATCTAGCACTTAATATTTAAAAAAAAAAAAGGAAAAATGTAAGAAATTTAGCTTCAAGCTGTTTCGCACTGAATCCTTTGAGTGAATGTGAAAAGATGCTGATAGACGTTGAAAGAATGTGAATCGACTGAATGGGAAAGGATGTTGTGACCAGCATTCAGCAAAACTTGTTATTTTTAGGTGGGTAAGGGATTGTTTAGAAAGCAGTGGACTACCTTCAGGTAATAAAGTTAGGAATCTAGTGTACTAGAAACCTTAAGTGAATTGGCACAGATCCATCTTTGTGCCATGTGGGCTACATGTCAGCAATGGTGATTGGCTCTGTCACTCTTTTTGCAGAAGCAAATCACTGACAAGAATGAGGTAATGGAAGCCTGCCTCTCTGTACCAGACATGTCTGCTTCCTATGTAAGAAGCATTGCCACCTTTTCTAAAAAAAAAAAAATACCGGCCTTCCTGTATATTTAGCTTTTTTTCCTATTAATAACATTGGGATCAGCCATCAAAAATACTGGTCAGGCCGGTAAAAAAGCGGCCAGGTGGCAACCCTATATGTAAGTGTCCTGTCCTGTAACTAGGAGTAACTGGGTCTCGGCAAAATCATTTTAGGCTCCCCTTAAATTTTGGGACATTTTTCATCTCTCTTTCTCTCAGAATTGGATTGGTATACCTGGGGCCCACCAGGTATCTGACTCAAACACTCACCCCCCAGCCACCAAAGCTCCCTGCTTCTCCCCAGCAAAAAGCCACTCCGCTCTGCTACTTAGATTCAATAGCAGAGCCATGGAGATGGGGGTGGCTGGCCTGCAAGCAGGTAGCAGGGACCAACAGGGTCAGGACCCACCATGATTTGTCTCGGGTGTCCCAGTGGGCCAGTCAGACCCTGCTCCTTCTCTCACTATTTATATATTATTATTATTATTAACATGTATTTCTATAGCGCCAACTTGTTTTGTAGCGCTGTAAAGTGAATGATATTATACAACTAAATCACATGAATTACATACATAGAACATAAATATGGAGTTACTGTGCATCACAATAAATACTGGTACAGGAGGTGAGGAAGGCCCTGTACAGAAAAAGCTAAAGGGAAGGGAATGATACACAAGGTGTGGGAGTGGGCAAGATCAGAGTAAAGTGGGTGAGAGATGTAGTACTGTAAGCTGCATTGCATTAAGTAGTTAAGAGTGAGGGTAGGAGGGGTGCAGCCCTTGCAAAGATATATATATCTTTATATATTTACATATATTTATATATCTTAGTTTGGATCAAATAAAATACAAAATATTGTTTAATTATTACAGAGGAAACAGAAAAAAATAATTTTCAAAATTTGGATAGGATTATTTGGATAAAATATAAGACAGCCTTTCTGTAATTCTGAGCTTTCTGGATAACAGGTTTCCGGATAACGGATCCCATACCTGCATATGTATATATATACGTGTGTGCATGTTTTAAGCCAAGCTGTTACTGTGCCTTTTTAAGAAAATGTAGTAAAAGCTTAGCATATGCTATGATAGGCTTGAAAGAATTTACAGTGGAAACTTTTAAAAATTTTGCTATTTCTTGAATAATAGAGAGCTAAGCTGTTTGATACACTGGCAAAAAACTTAGAGACTTGTGCTGAATCTGTCTTGTCCTGAGATCATTTCATGTGTCAGCTAATTGATCATTTTTACCTACAGTGTTTTATTTTAAGCTGTGGAAAAGCTTTGACGTAGCTCTGTTTTTCTACATGGTACAAATTGGTAAAACTGAGCTTAAAGGAAAATCTACTGATTTGTATGATTGATGGTCTTGCTGTGATTTGAGTAAATTCCAATATTATTTCTGGAGTAGGTGCTTAGTGAACCGTGCATGCGGCCTCTCCCTTCTTTACGTGGTGAATAATGTCATTCTGTTTCCAATTCCCTTTCTTCTTCAACGGGAGGGAGAGACAGACATTATTGAAGGTGCCAAATATCAATTTGCAAGTTTTGATTTGAGACTGAGTCGGTTACAAGGAAGAAAGAGCATAGTAACATATGTGGGATCCACAATGCCCCTTACGGCAAATCTGCCTGCTATTTGTCTGTTGCTTTTTAAAGAGAAATATTAGGCACCAATATATATGGGAGATTCCTGGAACTATGGCAGACCTGTGGCTGTCAGGACCCACAAATGGAATCATCTTTGGGTGCTTGGGTGGAATCATATCGGTTGTTAATCGCATGCATGTGCCATGGGGAGAGTAGAGTAGATGTCTCCATTATATTCTACCCTATATGGTTGGATAGAATACAGGCAATCCCCTCTTTAAAAACAAGAAAGGAAGGGACATATTTACTCAACTTTTAAGGGCGTTTATTTTGTACATGATTTTGTCATTCAACAGTATTCACACCAGGTTATTCTTCTAACTTGTATTTTTATTTATAACATGACTGTTTAAATACAGAATGTAAACAGTACAGTTGGGGGTAAAGCCATTCGCTCTCATATGTTTTAAGTGCATCAATAGGAGCTAAACTCTTGTGATTTCCATTAATATCAGAGTTTTAAGACTATTTGATTCTATTTAATTCTATTAGAGTGAATATTAGAGCCCATCGGAAGCAATGCAAGAATTAGATTACCATTATACCATGAACCATCAGAAAACTTGGCAGTCCCTGCTCCATGTTAGTTCCAAAATATTCACAACCAGCCTGCACTTAACATATTAACAACTTCCAACTGCAGTAATGCCAAAATACCTCATATACACCATGTCCATTTGTGGTAACAGACTTGCAAAATATGCTCTTATTGTCATGTTTGTGTAACGGAGAGCCACTTATGTCTTGTGTACTTATTAGTGTAAGGCTGTAATATCTGGCAGTAGCAGTATTTCACTGAGATATTATGGAAACCACCTTCTGCAGCAGAGATTATTGTATATCTCACATAGGAAACAGTTGCAGGTCTTCATTGGCTGGGTGCTGGACAACTGTAATGTTTTTCTCATAAACAACCACTCATTTGGTTATTGAAGCTCTAAATGAACCAGTCTGCTACATTTTCTCTTTAATATTTGGATAGTTTGCCTTCAAAACTTTACAGAGCTAATGCTTTCTCATATAAGAGAGAAGAAACTTGGAAAATGGGTAGATCAAGGGTCTGACCAAAGCAGAATTGGATTTGATTATTGTGCCAATTCACTGTGAACTACAAGTTTCTTAATCTTTTAAGTCTCTAACCCCTATATGTAATATACACTAAGTCTGCCCAGGGGCAGTAACACATGGCAACCAATAAGATGCTTGCATTTAAACAGGTGACTAGTGAATGCTACCTGCTGATTGGTTGCTATAGGTTACTGCCCTTGGGCAAACTTAGTGCCTTTTATTACATAACCCCGTTAATCTTCAAGCATCAAACTTACATTGCTAGCTATCTGGGGTAGTGATTTGCTAAAATTCTGTGTAGAGTGGTATTAAATTTGTGGTATATTTATGTGAAGAATGTGTGGCATTAAGGGCTTTGACACACCACAGAGTGATCTCACCAGGGAGATCAAGAATCACCTTACGGGTGCATATACGAGAGCATTTAAGTGCTCTTCCTAAAAAGAAATATGTCCCCTTTCTACCCCTTTCTTCTATTTATGTCATATGATTATGTTGGTTGATACTGATTACTTGCTGAGAGTATCAGGAGCTTGGGGGCTGTACATAGATATTTCAGGTAAAGATGCTTAAGGAAAACACAAGTTATAGCGAGAATCCCTTTAAGGGCTGTGACACACATGGCACTTTTTAGCATGGCACATTTTTGGACAACGGGAATGCATCACTTACTGCCTTCTAGATTGAAATGCCTAAAACCTCTTGTACAGGTGCTTTTTCATAGTCATTTTTTATAATAGTTGATGCATTCAAATAGCCTTTCTCAGTTAGCTCTTACAGTAACCAAAGGACCATTCTTTATAAAGGGCAGGACTGCTAAAGGTGCATTTGTGTGCAAGTTTGATGAGCTTTGAACGAGATTAGGCATTTCACAGGACGCCTTTTCTGCTGCCTTAGTGCAAGGTCAAATAGATGCTTAAAGGAACCGAACTGCTGACACCTATCATTGTGCTCCCCATTGGCTCGCAGCAAGCATTGTAAGTTTTTCATTTGCAGCCACTGCTTGCGGCTGTCTGGGTAACCAAAGAACTGAAGGTCTGCTTCCCATGCTCCGTTTTCAACAAACATTTAGCAGCAAACACTCCTTGGGTGTATGAACCCAGTCTGATTCTGATATTTAGTTGGTATTCTTACTGTAGTTGAAAGCTGAATTTGATTCTGTTAGTCTTTGAAGTGTTCTGTTACTGTGATTGCCTGTAATTTGGCCAAACGCTTTGAACATTGTGTCGCTCTAATTGTTTACAGCCCAAGCACTAAACATTGATTACATGTGGACAATGCAATTGGTCACTGCAACGGTATTACTTTTGTTGCGCCATATGGCCCAAGGTGACCAAATGTCTTGCAGCCTAGGCCAGTGAAATGAGACAGTTGCAGATAATGAATGCATTTACCAACAACATTCTGATCTGCTTATATTTTGCACCACTGTAAACCACTAGAGGGTCCTTTAATGATGGCAACTGCAATGCAATTGTTTAGAAGCAAATTCAAAAATGCATTGTGCCCATTTAAACTGGCAAATTACACCCAGCATAATTTAGCACTTCATGTGTGTTACTGCAAATATACACATTAACACTAGCAAACCATAGAAGTTTAGCAATTCCAGGGTTCCCTTAGTGGGTTGCGTCTGTAGACACAACTGGCTGGTGCCTTGTGAGTTGCATGTTAAGGCCATTAATAACACTGTATGCTAGAAATAAGCAACTGCCACAACGTATGAGCAATTTGGCAACAATGTCATCCATGTTGGCTTTCATGCAACATGTTGGAGAAATACAATACATAGTAACATAGTTAGTTAGGTTGAAAATGTCCATCAAGTTCAACCTTTTAACTCAATTTTAACCTGCCTAACTGCTATTTGATCCAGAGGAAGGCAAAAAAAACCCATTGAAGCCTCTTCAATTTGCCTCAGAGGCAAAATTCTCCCATAACCCTGTATTCCCTCCCTTGCTAAAAGCCATCCAAACCCTTCTTAAAGATAATGTATCAGCCTGTATGACTGATTCTGGAAAGAATTCCACATCTTCACAGCTCTCACTGTATAAAACCCCTTCTGAATATTTAGGTGGAATTCCTCGTAATTGGAATGGGTGACAATTGGAAAGACCTACTGGTAAATAAAGCATTAGTGAGATTATAATATGATCCCCTTATATATTTATACACAGTTATTATGTTCTCCAGTGAACATCCCCAAGTTGGCCAGTCTTATAGCTGAGATTTTCCATACCTTTTACCAGCTTAGTTGTCCTTCTCTGTACCCTCTCTAATTCAATAATGTCCTGTAAGAGCAGCTCATTACTAAGCTCATGATCATAATCCGCTGAAAATTCTGAGAACTGTAGAGAAAAAGACATGGTGAAATTGCATCACAAAAGCTGGAAGGCTCAGAAATTATAGTTGATCTTTTAAATTAAGGTTTAAAATATTCTGTATTTGTAGGTAGATAGGTAGGTAAATAAAAAGGCAGCCCAAGTCAAGGCCTCGGGAACAGGGGACACAGGATGCTGCCAAGGGATTTTTATGGACCTATCCTGTCATATTTTATATATTATATCAAACCCAATCCTTAAAACATATTGGATAATTGTTCCACTATGGTGAGAAGCTGAACAGTCTTGAGTATTTAGCAGACACTTTTGTGGATGTGCACATTAACATCTGGATTTTTGCTAGCTTTTACTGTCTTGAAATAAAAGTTTTATTATTTCAGCCCATAATGGGGCCACAAAATAAGACTTTCTGCTAGCAAAGGAGAAGGGATGGGAGAAAGGGTCAAAGGCCATGCTTGAAACAAACAGCTGGACCAGTTTATTTAAAAAGATAGGAGGAAGGGATGCTGACCTGAGTTTGACTCGTTCTGGGAGGAGCAAGAATGCAGTTTTATTACTTCTGCCCAGAAGGGAAATGTTCTTGTGTCTAAATTCACCCCCAAGGCACTGAAGGAATAAATGCTGCTGATACAATATGTATGTGTTTGATGAACAACAAACTGCGTCCATGTGTTAGTCTAGCACGAGTTTCGATTTGGCAAGGTTTCATTCACAAGATGAATGTTATTCCCAACGAAGAAGTTTAATTTTAATGGAGAGAAACAAAGCAAATGCCTCTAAATTATAAGCTTTTTAAACGGCTGGGTCATTTATAATGGAACAACTCTAATTTGTGTTGTGTAGAAAATGGTAGTTAACCAGGCAAAGACAGTTGCACCAAAAGCACAGTTCTGAGGAACGCATTCTGAGGAACAATGGCAAATGGACCCCGGTCTACGCAGGCCACGGGAAAGTGTTTGTTCAGCAGCCTCCTGCTAGGCAAGACATTCAGAAATCTGTGTGTCTCAAGGGGGTGGGAAACATGCACTCGAAGTGAGGTTTGCCCGGACAATAGATGAGTTTATTTCTTTGTTTTATCACTTTGATGGCATTCAATGTTGCAAAAAAGATTGTAACTGGGTAGAACCCACAAAAATTATTTCATTTGAAAATGAACTCAACTGTGAAGAATGGTCATGAATGTTATGAAAATACTAGGAATGGTTGAATTTCACAAGATATCATATAATATTAAATAAAGATCCAGCTAGACAGAGTAATAAAACCTTGACTTGTCTTATGTCATATACTTTTCTGTAGTCTTGTATACACACATATACATGTATACACACAAACACACACTTGAATTTTGTTTATTATTATTATTCTTAATTATATACAAAGTACAACATTATTTTTTTAGCTGTGCTGTACTTTTAAAATTTTGTACGTGGTTTTAAATGTTTTAAATATTATCTAAAAATAAAATAAATACTGAAATATTGATATAAATTAAATGTTAATATATGTTGTGGAAATGTGAGTGACAAAAATAACTGTGGGTATCTGTCTGACCAGACTCTGATTCTGCTATATATATGGCTTTCACCCTGGTTTTTGAATAAACCAAAGGGGGAAAAAAGGCTAAAAGTCTCTAACATGACTACTTTGGTCTTAACTCGGGTGGCAGTGTGAGATGGTGATGATAAAACGACAGATGTTTTATCAGATGAGGATATGACCATTAATGTTCATTATCTTAATAGTGGACATTAAAATAGAATTAACATACATTAGACAAAAAAAAAGAGAGAATGTTAATAAAAGTTGTACAATATGCATACAATTACATATATTCTCATCAGGCTTTATCTGTAGTAAAGTTTATCTTTTATAGAGTCCCCACCCCTCCCAATATACAATTCTGCTCATGCAATTGGAGAGAGAGAGAGAGAGAGAGTTGTATGGATGTATATTGCTTTTTCAGCAGTCCTGGCTAATTCCCTCATGTGGAGATTAAATGGAAATGCCCAACTGTGGTAAAAGCAGGGAAACATAAATCATCTCAGAAGCCCCAAGCCTGTACTCTATAAGGTCACTGGGGTTTACACAGGTTTTAGATCATTTAAAACTACATTTAGCAATGCTGAGTAGGCTTCAGCAATCCTGCTCTCCATGATGGTTGCTGGTGGTAATAGGTTGCTGGTGGTAATACCTTTTAGAGGACAACTTAAGAGTTCATATGTGAAAGTCTTTTAAAAATTCTTCTTCACCTCAAGGAAACTTTAAGGCTGTAAAAGCCCAGTTCTTTATGAGCTTTTAACTGCCCCCACCAATGGGTATCATAAACTACAACCAAATGACTTTAGAGCCTTGGATCTTGGCTACAGTTTGCTTATAGGCCATGAAGTTCATCATCAAAAGTATTAAGTAAAAGCAAATAAGTCACATATCCTTCCTTATACTGTATATGTGTTTATTTATGTCATTATTTTGTTTTGTCCCATAGGTTTATAAATGCTAGAAGAAGAATAGTCCAACCTATGATCGACCAGTCCAATCGAGCAGGCAAGTCCCCAATAGTAACTGTATTCAAGTCACGCAGGCGAAAACCATCCTCAAGCCATTCACCGGGAGGCCAGTTAGCTGGTAAATAAAGTAACTGCCAGGAAGAGACCACAGAAACAGTTTGATATCCTATCCAAAAATACACTGAGACTATATATACTTTTTAAAAAAAATACTAAAAAATATGATATACTTTTCTTTCTCAGCTATTCTTTCTGCTACTATGGCCACTCCCTGGTGCATGGCTTGGTGTGGAATTGGTGTAAACATTATTACCTGTCATAACAAGGTTTGTATCCCTTATGGGGCAACTGTGTAAGGTGGACCCATTTTGTGATATTATTACCCTGCCATCTATCTCACACAAGAAACTTTGTTACGTGACTGACTAAAACCTAGAACTCCTTGGTGCATTATGTTATTATTATTTATTATTACTGTTGCATATTCTTGACCCAAATCAAGAAATATCAACATTTATATTTACCCACATTTATATTGTGGGACCGTCTGTCAGAATAATGGCATGCTGGCATAAATGGTGCTGGGCTCATTAAGGTCCCTTTGTGTCTACCTTTATTTTCGGCAACTGCTTATCCAACCATCCAAATCTCTAATATTAAATAGGTTTTCTTTTTTTTTTCCATTACTGAAATGTATATTCTTCTTGAAATGCAGTGTGGTGAAAATGAAAATTATATATTTCAGTAAGTCAAGGAACACCATACAATCCAGATGGTCAGCCAATGGGAGGTTTTGTAATGGATGGCCAGCAACACATGGGAATCAGAGCACCAGGTAAGGCACACATTTTTTTTAATGATCACATTTGTTTTGGTTTATGTAATATATTTGCAAATCAGGTAAATGTGTTTTTTTTAGTTTCATCTGGGCTTGCTTTGGCTTTCTCTGTGCTGCTTTATAATGAAGTATCACAAAAATAAGCTATGTTGTTTTACCCAAAATTCCATTATATCGAAGACAGTGAGCTGTATAAGCCACTAATAATTTTTACATGGGAATGGCAAACATAGCACTGTGGTCTTAGTTAATTGGGGCAGTGATCAAGACACCACTTCCACTTCCCCTTCCCCAACATCTTAGTAGCAATCAAAAATTCACTACTCTACTGTATCAAGCATTGGGCAGCCAGTACACCCATGGATCTTTCAATTCAAGTGAATGGCAAAGGGATCCTGGAAGTCTGCAAATTAGTAGAAACCCATTTGCACCTTTTAGTCTAAGTTCCCCATGTCTTATGATATAACTGCCTATTACATTACCCTGTGTTTCAAAAATGCTAAAAAGTTCACCACAATATTATTTTGTGAAGCTTGTGGACCAACAATCAGTTGTATCTCAAAATACATTTTATTTATCCATTATAAAAGGCCAATTAAATACTGTTGCCATGGTGCAAACCAAGCATGTCAGGCGTTTGCCCACCAGCAACATCTCCCAGTAGAAGCCACTAGTTAGGTGAAGAGATTTGCAACTGTAGTTCACTAACATACCTTTTAGCGGACAACTTAAGAGTTCTTCATATGTGAAAGTCTTTTAAAAATCCAGGAGAGTTCTTCTTCACCTCGAGGAAAACTTTGAGGATGTAAAAGCCCAGTACGAGCTTTTAACTGACCCCACCAAAGGATTTCATAAACTACAACCAAATGACTTTAGAGCCTTGGATCTTGGCTACAGTTTGCTTATAGGCCATGAAGTTCAACATCAAAAGTATTTAGTAAAAGCAAAATAGTTCACATATCCTCCTTTATACTGTATATGTGTTTATTTATGTCATTATTTTGACCAGCTACATCTCCCAGTAGAAGCCACAAGTTAGGTCAAAAGATTTGCAACTGTAGTTCATTAGCATCGGGCCCTAGCAGTTGGTGATCCCTCCTGTTAATGAATAATAAGAGCACACCTTAATTTCATAATGTGAAAACATTGCTTATTTCTGCCGATACTTTGACTTTTTGTTACTTCAGTATTAAAATCTGGGTGCTTTCTCTTTGCTAATTCCCTATTTCCTGATCCCACAGAAACTGTATTGGGTCTTTTGGGTGCTGTCTGTTTACCTTTCTGATCTTCTGGCATCTTCTTGGATTTTTATCTCCCTTTTAGGACCTATGAGTGGAATGGGCATGAATATGGGCATGGAGGGGCAATGGCACTACATGTAACTTTCATCTAGTTAACCAATGGCAAAGCAAGGGGGAAGTAAGTACATCCGGGGATGCTCTGTACACTTTTTATAGTAATTTCTTTGTTTATTTGCTCTGGAATTTCATGTCATATTCTCCTGCCCATAGCTCCATGCTTGTCATTCCTCTTCAATGACAATCTTGGTTTTTCCGTTTCCCCTGACTGGTTTGACCTTCGTTTCAGGTGCACTGTGTAATGTACATCTATTCCTGCATTGCTATTATACAGTTCTGACCACATGATAAAACTATAAATAAGCAGGGTTCTGGGGGGGCGAAGTTGCCATAGCAACAGACTGATTTGCAAAATGTAAGCAGTCTGCAGCAGTGCAAGCAGAGGAAAGAGTATTTCCCCAAAGTGTCATAAATCTGTCTAACCACAGTCGAGTAACATTTCTTCTCAAACCTGCAAGACACCAACATGCAAACAAGGTACATCTTGAAGGTAAAAAAACGCCAACTTTCTATGAAATCCTTGGCCATAGTTTGAAATTCCTTCCAACGAAACTTTGAATTTCCAGTTTTACTTCCTTTTGTCTGTCTCTTATAATAGGATTACGTGTGGCAATGGGAGAGAAAAAGAATACAAAATGGAGGTGTGCACAGCAGGCTGCGGAGCTTATCCTAGGCTAATTGACTATATCCAAATTAAGTATGCCATCACTTGCAGTGTGACAAATGGACTCGACTTATTCAGTATAAAAAAATGGAGATCATTAATGCAATCTTTAGCGGCAGGCCCAGTGAAGTCGGCAAAAGACTGTCCCACAACCTTGCTTTGTATCACGGAGCAGGGGAAATATTAAACTCTCTAAAGGAATGTAAAACCAGGCAACCTCAATCTCATTTCCCAACTCACTTGTATTGTTCTTCTTTATCTGAAACTGCTATTTGTGTATGTATAGAGTGGGAGCTAAACTTATTTCCGAATTCAATGTAATTAGGGAATGTGTCAGCCAAGGATCTGACTGAAAATCAAAAGAAAAACCTTCTCTAGAGCTTGAGAATTCAACAGTTCCTTCTGGCATGGTGAACATTTGTGGCTTGGTTAATCTAAAGATTGTTTCTTTAATTTCTGGGTCAATTAAATTTCACTGATGTTCGCCATGCTTCAAAACCAATTAAATTAATAGGTTATTATGAAAAATATCTCCCTTTTTTGATTAAAGAGTAATGGATGTGCTTTATTTCCATAAAAACAAAAAAAAGAAATATGTATTTATTCCTTTAGGCTAGATTATGCAGCCATTTACTGCCAGGGATCTGAGACCTGTTTTTCAAGGTGTTTGCATTGTACCATTACTTAGTACTAAAGCCAATTGAACCTACTTAGCAATAGCGTTATGCTTTTCACCCTTGATGATTATGGAGCTTATAGCTCTCAGAAACAATACACCTGTCAGTTTTCATCAAGTATAGCAATCCATGCAGAAGGCAGAGGCCCAGAGAAAGCAGGCAAGGGGGGTGCTCATTGTTTTAGGTTCAGTTTTCTCATTGTTCTGAAATTTACTGAAAGCTTGACTGAGTTTGTAGTCTGATTTATTTTAAACGTACACGATCACAAGGAAGGAATTAATTGGCAGCAGTTATTGATTTCTTATGTGCATGCACTCATGAAAAATGGGCTGCTTTTTTTTTTTTGCCTTGGCAGTTTTTGCTTAGCAATTTATATCAGAAAATGTTCACTTGATGGTTTTTAAAAAGTAAGTTTTCTGTATGTACAAAACTATAAGTCCATCCAAAAGGTATAATCTACCTGCTGATTGGTTGCTATGGGCTGAATGACTAAGGTGAACCTTATTCTTTTACTATAGTGTCCAATGAATTTGCCCAACTAGAAAATCCAGTATTGTGTACCTCTATTGACAGGAGTTTTATAAATCTTTTATATAAATCTGTTCTAATGTTCTATATCTCATCAAAAAACACCATTTATGATTGTTTTTAAATCTCTTTCAGGGCTGCAAGGTATGCCGGGAAGTTACATATCTCCAAGTGGTCCAATGGGAATGAGTATGGGACAGCCTAGTTATACAACATCGCAGATGCCCCTTCACCACGCACAATTGCGCCACGGGACTTCTGTGCATACCTACATTCCTGGACACCATCACCACCCAGCAATGATGATGCATGGGGGACCACCACAACCTGGAATGCCAATATCAGCATCTAGCCCCTCCGTACTTAATACAGGAGACCCCACAATGAGTGGACATGTCATGGACATCCATGCTCAATAATTTAAGGGAATATGTTGTCTGCGATGACAAAAAAATGGCAAAGACTGTCTTTTGCTTGAACTGTGTAGCTCTGGTCTTGACGTCTTTATTGGACCAAGAAAAAACCCCAAGAGTTTGCTAGGGAAACTGAAAAAAAAATACATTGCAGAAAACGGCCTCTGAAAGAGCGGGGACACGATAAATACTTATATAAGACATTATGAGAACAAAGAGTTAAATATTGTAAATGATATTATACTGTTACCATATTATGTTGTTTCTTATAGATTTTTTTTAAAAAATGTGAATTTTTTCCACACTATGTGTGTTGTTTCCATAGCTCTTCACTTCCTCCAGAAGCCTCCTTACTTAAAGAAAAGCCTTACAGTTATATCCTGCAAATGGCAGACAGTGTTTACTTGCAGGTCATTTTAGAGCATTACAAGAAGTATGTCAGGCAGAAGATTTGTTCTTCGATCCAAGGATTTCAGCCATGCACTCTTTCTCTGCAGCTTTGTCTCTCCATCCCTCTCCCCTTCTTTCTGTCTCCCTGTCTTTCTCTCTAGCCCGGGGCTTGAATTTGCATGTCTAATTCATTTACTCACCATATTTGAATTGGCCTGAACAGATGTAAATTTGGAAGGATGGGAAAAACTGCAGTCATCAACAATGATTAATCAGCTGTTGCAGGCAGTGTCTTAAGGAGACTGGTAGGAGGAGGCATGGAAACCAAAAGGGCAATGTGTTTGGAGCTTAATTGCCACATCAAACCATTAATGTTCCCCATTCAGCAACATACAATATGTACATCACTTCTTCTTTTATGCAGCTGAAAACAAGTCCAGAAGAAGATTTATTTTTTAATATGTTGACTTTATTTCTCAGCAAAGCGTCAGCCCATGCGTGCATTTTTTCCCCCCCATAGTCCCATCATGGAACCGTTTCTGTACACATTGTAAATAAATTTTGTGCAAAAAGGACTGGAAATGATAATTGTATTGTTGCCATTTTTTTTTGTAGCGGTTTTGGTATGGATTAGCATGCATAAAGACTAAGTGGGATAAACTAATTCTACTTTTTTTGTTGTGCTAAAAAAGAAGAAAACAAGTTAAAAACAATGCTGGTTCATAAACTTTTTTTTATCGAGAAACAAAGGTGTCGATAATTCAAGTCTTAGCGTTTCTGATTCAGGCCATTTGGATTGTATACGAGCGCAAAGTCCAGCTGTACGACTTAATTGGTGCCATAATGAAATCTTATTGGAAAATAAAAACAAATTATTTTTTTAACGTGGTCCCTACTGCTTAAAAACAAGGGCATAAACGAAAAAAAAATTAAATCTTTCAGCCCTTTAAAGAGAAATTGGGAAATGTCACTTAGTTTAATAACAGAAATGTCACTTAGTTTAAAGGGGTTGTTCACCTTTGAGTTCACTTTAAGTATAATGTAGAGAGTTATATTCTGAGACAATGTGCAATTGGTTTTCATTTTTTATTGTTTGTGGTTTTATAGTTATTTAGCTTTTTATTCAGCAGCTCTCTAGTTTGCAGTGTCAGCAATTTGGTTTCTAGGGTACAAATTACCCTAGCAACCCTGCATCGATTTGAATAAGAGACAGGAATATGAATAGGGCAGGGACTGAATAGAAAGATAAGTAATAAAAAGTAGCAATAACAATACATTTGTAGCCTTACAGAGCATTTGTTTTTTGATGGTGTCAGTGACCCCCATTTGAAAGCTGCAAAGAAACTGAAGAAAATTGCAAATCATTAAAAAACTATGAAAAATAAATAATGAAGACCAATTGAAAAGTTTCTTAGAATTGGCCATTCTACAACATACTAAAAGTTAACTTGAAGGTGAACCACCCCTTTAATCTGAATTTTTAAATCTGGTTTATGGTTTCAAATTTAATTTCCTTTGAACTGTTTCAGGAATATTTATCCAGAGGACTTTTTTTATTTGCAGAGCTTTTTTTTCTATTTACAGTATTTAGGTTTTATTAGAATGATAATTCTGACTTGATTTCATCATGGGAATGTAACATTTGGCCCATAATATACTAAATCAATAATTTCTTATTTCACAGTACATGATAAAATGCATGTAATAATCTTAAAATGAAAAGAAACAGGCTTTATATGGAACAACGAGATCCATTTAAAGGTGTAATTGTCTAATTGGATGGCTGGGTATTGATTGTATGAGTAGGGTCATAAGAAGTTAAAGGTAATCTATTTTTATAATAGGTGGTGTACCAATTTCTATTGTTATTTATAAAAAAAAAGTAATTAGCACTGTAAAAAAACGAAATTATTAGGCATTGTTTGAGACAGGCATTGTTTTATTGGCAGGCAATATCTGTCTTATGTACAGAATATAATATGCTCTGTGCACACTGTGATACTAATACAGGTATAGGATCCATTATCCGGAAAACCGTTATCCAAAAAGCTCCCAATAATGAGAAGGTCAGCTCCTCTCCATTTTAATCAAATTATTCAAAATGTTAAAACATATTGCCTTTTTTTCCTCTGTAATAACAAAGCAGTACCTTGTACTCAATCTCAACCAATAAATAATGAATCCTTATTGGAGGCCAAAAAAAAAGGTTGAGTATAATTAGCGTTTAAATGATTTATTAGTAGACTTGTGGTATGAAGGTCCAAATTACAGAAAGATCCCTTATGTGGAAAAAACCAGGCCCTGAGCATTCTGAAAAACAGGTCCCATTACTAATTAAATAAATGGGAGACCAATTCTACTTAGAAACGGGATAAATTGTATGACAAGAAAAATGTACCTTGTCATAATGGTGCCTGTCCTCAGCTACCTGCAAATCTGTTGTTTTTAAGTCTTAAGGCAATGTTAATTTCCCCTTCTGGGTTCTTAAAATGCTCAGACTTAAACGGGTTGGGGCTCCGCTCAAGAGCATTGTCACATGTGCAACAGATGGAGATTATTCAAGACTACCAGTACCCTTTTCATTTACTCATGAACATTAAGCTTAAGGGTTGCTAAGCAACTGCACACATGCAAAGTAAAGAACATTCAATACCGACACATCAGCCGCATAGGAGGAATTGTCACGTTAAACTTTTATAAAGTGCAACGTTTTAATTATGATCAAAGGCTCTGAAGCAAAAAAAAAAATTGGGTGGATCATAAACACATGTTTTTAAATCAAACTATCATAGATTTTGGATTTTTTTCTTTTTAGCTATAAATATAAATTGCTTACTTTTCTGTTATCCAGACCAGTGCATAGAAAAAGAAAGTAGAATCACTGGCTTTTTTGAAGAGTAGGGGATATCAACCTGCATGCGAATAAAGATACGCCCCAGGTTTAGGATGAACCCTATATCAAAAGCAGGACTTGATGGATTTCAAAGAAGCCAAAATAAAAAAAAGTTTTATTTATTATTATTAGTAGAATGCGGGTTAGTCTTACTGTATTTTACTGTCTTAAAGGGGTTGTTCACCTTTGAATTAACTTTTAGTATGATGTAGAGAGTGATATTCTGAGACTATTTGCAATTGGTTTTAATTTTTTATTGTTTGTGGTTTTCGAGTTATTTAGCTTTTTATTCAGCAGCTCTCTAGTTTGCAGTGTCAGCAATTTGGTTTCTAGGGTACAAATTACCATAGCAACCCTGCATTGATTTGAATAAGAGACTGGAATATGAATAGGAGAGGGACTGAATAGAATGATAAGTAATAAAAAGTGGCAATAATAATACATTTGTAGCCTTACAGAGCATTTGTTTTTAGATGGTGTCAGTGACCCCCATTTGAAAGCTGCAAAGAAATAGAAGAAAATTGCAAATCATTAAAAAACTATGAAAAATAAATAATAATAATAATAATAAAGAATTGGCCCTTCTACAATATACTAAACAGTTTAAAGTCTAGATTCATTTATTTGTACATTCTCTACAACATGGCCCAAAAACATTTGTTCTTGGAGAAACAGCATCTACAAGACATGGGGGCCATAGCCCTGGTGCGGTTCAGCGTTGAATGTAACCATAATACACCAAAAAATTTAAGCATTTTGTATGCAATATAATGCACACATTATCATTTTGTATATGCTTCAGAAACACTACTTAGGTTGATGTCATTCCTATATTTAAAAAGGGTTTACAGTCTCATCCTGGCAATTATAGGCTTGTAAGTTTGACCTCCATGGTGGGCAAATTATTAGAAGGCTTTTTAAGGGATCACATTCAAATTTTTGTCCTAGTGAATGGTTTTATGAACAGCAATCAGCATGACTTTATGGAGGATAGGTCATGTCAGACAAATTTGATTGATTTTTATTATGAGGTACAGCAGGGGAGCAGTGTATGTGATCTATTTGTTTTTTTCTAAAGCAATTGATACAGTGCCCCACAAACACTGCTATCTAAACTAAGGGCTGTTGGGCTTAATGAAGTTACAGTATTTGAAAATGGATAGGAAACTGGCTACAGAATAGGGTACAGAGGGTGGTTGTTAATGGTACGTTCTCAACCTGAAGTAAGGTTTTTAGTGGGATCCCTCAGGGCTCTG
>CM044440.1:23910272-23923722 GCA_024363595.1 Xenopus borealis | reverse complement strand
CCCATGCCTTGTATTTTGAAGGCAACATAATGGCTTTGCAAACAATGAACCACAAAAAAATGTCAATATATATTGAGTAAAAAGCTGACCATACATGTCTGGACTTGGTCAGGCAGTTTGGGTAGTTTTGACTATACTGCCCAACCATCAGGGCAGATAATACTGTGCTTCTGGTCTGTCGAGAAATATAAATCATAACTGCAATTTTCCAATGTTCGGCTACAACTGGACTAAAGAAGAGGACGTACCTTTCCACTTTCTGCTGTTCCAAACATTTAGGTGGTCAGCCTTAAAGAATGGATCAATAGGAAGCTTGTCAAACACTTGTAGGGTCGAATACCATGCCTGTTTAACATGGGTATGGCCAACATAAATTACAATTCAGCTTTTGTCCAACATCATGAGCCCATATGGGCAGTATACTAATAGTGGCTGTGATGAGTTCATGACTACAGAAAATCACTAAATAGATGGTTGGCAGATAGTTTGGACATTGGATGCCAAAACATCTCATTCTTACAGCCAAGCACTTATGAAAGCAAATAACATTCTTTCCATGGAGTGACCGTTATTAGTCTGAATCTGTGAATAATAAATCAATGCACAAAATCAACAAAGTTTACTGTTTTATGTTTCTTACATATTATCTTACATTGCTTGATTTGAATGAATAATAGTAATAATGACAATATTGCTTTCTAAAATTCAACCAACTTGTATAGACATTAGTCAATTCGGCTCTGTTGCATTGTATGTAAAGGGTCATCCAACTTCCGACTAAAATCAGTGTGGTGGGGTTAGGCAGCTCCTGATCTGTGTGGGGTCTTCTCAGGAGGAAATTGGGTTGTGTTTGCCAAGTCACAGTCTTCTCTGGGGCATATGTGGTGTCTAAAGTGACAAAGGCTGCTTCCCCCTCCCTCTTCATTTGTGATCTGCTTTTCCTTCCAACCAGCCAAACAAGTACAATAGAGCAACAGGGACATCTGTTTGCTACATTACAGAGGCCTGAGCAAAATTCAGTGAAATGTCCTTGTGCATCCAGGCCAAGGCCTCATTTCCTAAATGGCCATTATAGTCTTGTTATATTTCGTTTACATGTGAAATCTCATACATTACTAATCTTGAAAGTGTCTTTGGAATTCTTGTACTTGTCTGTTGTAACATAGTTAAGTTGGGTTGAAAAAAGATCATCTCCTCCAAATGAAACACAGCACTCATAAATACACACATTCATACCGACCATACACTCAAATCACAATATCACCATAGCCTTGGATATTATACTTGTCCAAGAGATTATCCAAGCTCCTCTTAAAGACATTAACAGAATTAGCCATTACAACATCATCTGGCAGGGCATTCCACAACCTCACTGTCCTCACTGTGAAGAACCACCTTTCCTGCTTCAAATGAAAGTTCTGTTACTGTGGTATAAAGAGGTGGCCTCTGGTTTGTTGATCCTTTAAATGGGAAAAGAGTCTCCCGCTATCTGTCTATAATGCCTTCTAAGTTGATCCTGTCCCTACAAATGCCACACAGAGCTGTGGTTCAGCAATATATTATGATATATGTTACATGGGTAGACAATCCAATATACAAAACACATTTCAAGCTAGATTCATCAATCAATTGTGCAGGGATAGAGCAAGTCCCTGTTTCCAGCTTAAGAATATAAAAAGTTCCTAGGGAATGACAACAATCTGAAGGTTTATTTGGATACACTTACCACTGATATAAATAGATCATCTTTTAGTTATTCAAACCATCACTACAGGGTATGGGAGGTGGAGCAGTGTTATAGGACATACACTGTAGTAGTACAGAAGGCTTAGCACAGACTATCATTTATAAGTGTGAAATCAGAGCTCACCATAGTATAATTCCTGTGAGATTTTCATTTTTTTGTGGTAAACTCTAATTCACTACAAGTACTTCAGCCAACTGCAATCTGGCAATTAGAGGTCTACAAGGCTTACAATAATGGGGAAGTTTGAAAGGCTTGTTAAGAGACCACAGTCAATCATGTCCTAAGAGTGCAATTATACTGTAAGTAGTACTCAGCATGGTTTTATTAAGGCCTGATCATGTTGTTACCTATAATGATTAACACTCCTGTGAAGAATGATTATAATGATACACGTATGGGATCTCTTATCCAGATGCCTCTTATCTGGAATCCTGAGTTACAGGAAGGTCATCTCAGATATGGTCCATTTTAAGTAATTTTTTTTATAAACGATTTCCTTTCTATAATAATAAAATAGCACCTTGAACCTGATGGTACATAGCGGCCTGAATGCATTTTGCTGGCATTACTTTACTTAACTATTCAAAAATGAAAAATTCACTATTAATTGTAAAAACCACAAAAACTGTAATGCAAAAAATACCATGTAAAGCCAATGGGAGCTGTCCATAGCTAATTTCAAAATCCGTTGCTGCGTTAGAGGTTTCTGGCATTTTTTTCACTTTTAATTGAACAAAAACTTTATGTAAATGAGGATTTTGAGGTTTTCTTTGATATATTCATTCCACATATTTCTGTGTTTCTGCTTTTTCATGTTGAAATTTTTTAACAAGTAAGGAGACATTTGTGCTTTTCCAAAATGTGAGCTTAGCCAAGGTTGAAAAAAATCTCTAAACCTCACAAACTTGTTAATTTTTGAGTACTTGTTGAGTTGGCAGCTCTGAATATGAGGTATTCGTGCCTAGAAAAACGATGGAAGTAGAATATAGCAATTTACTGCATGTGATACATTTGCTACTGGCAACAAACATCTTGAAAGAACTCTCCTTCCTGCCGGGTTGACCCTAATCACAAAGTAGGCAATGCCCTTTTTAAGGATTATGGCATATGGAGCTGTAGAATCACTGAGATTTTCTCAAGGAAAACCCACAGTTGTCCAATGATAAAAATATTGCCACTGCTTGCTTCCCTTTATGAACAATAGAAGGTGATCAGCAGTCATTTTATCCCCTTGATATTCCCTGAAGAAAACCCAGATGATCCAGGAACAGGCTCCTGCAAAATTCACAAGGCAGCCAAACCTCAACTTGATTAATATCTAATGCAAAACACTGAGCTCAAAGTATTTGGTAAACATGTTGATTCCCATAGGCTGCAGAAGGATTTTTGTTTAACCGTCACATTTGTTTGCACTAGATAAACTTTGAGAAATTAGTCTCCGGGAGTGTTGCAATTCTCAGCTCCACATGGTAAATATATTTCACTGGGAACCAGCACAGGTGGCCAGATATGGACTTCCAAGCAACATGTGCAACATAAAACACATCATCACAACTTTACAACTTGTCTTTCAGTGCCGAGAGTCTCCTTTCAGGATAACATTGATGGAATAAATCCTAAAAAAATGGAATCCAGATCAAGCCACAAGAGTGTCTGATGGAGAAGATAAATCCCTGCTGCTTGTATTGCCTTACTTCTTCAAATATAATATGAGAAATAGGGGCAGAAAAGAAACCAACTTAGAATTATACGGTAACTCCAGTTACTGTAACCTAGAGCTACCAATGTTTCAAATGCTTTAACAAAAACATATGATGATTGCCAATGGATACTACATTGGGAGCAAACTTTACACCTGCTACTACATTACCCCAAAAAGGTGATAATGCATTATGCAGCAGTTCTGGAAAGAATGTTCTGATTCAGATGAAGAATAAGGGAAAAGCACAGATGTTATTGTGCTTATTTGGAATCTATTACTTTACCTCACCGGACAAAAGTATTTGCAAAAAATATCCTCAAAAATATTTTCTACTTTATCCTTTATTGTGTTGTTAGGGGTCTATGGATCCTCTTATCTGTGCCCTGTTTCAGAGCTGGAGGGTGCATTTGGCATTTGGCACCAGTACCAAAGGGGTTGTGAGCATTTAGTAAAAGCTAATATTATAGAAAAGCTATCATATTGCTTATGTATATAATATGCATATATATTTGTGTCCAATGGGGGATCTTATTAAACTGTAGTTGCTTCTGTTGAAAAAAATCGATATGGTCACATGGAATGAGCCTTACGTAATCATATTCTAAGCATATAATACTCTATAATCTCCAATAATTATTTTCCAGTGGCGGAACAACGGGGGGAGCAGAGGGTGCAATTGGGCCAGGGTCCGCACCCCCTCAGGGCCCCCCCTGGCAGCTCACGTGCCACTGATTTCCAGCAGGAAATCTCAGACGGAGGGGGGGCCCTGGATGCACATCCCGCACCAGGGCCCACCCCCTTCTAATGACATTACTGTTATTTTCATACAATGCAAATAAAAGCCCTGCCTATCAGTAAGGTACAATTCCCTTCTATTCTCATTGTTAATGAGATAATACCTGCTCTCACTAGAAATAACATTTTTGATGAAAATTGCCTCTTTTTGTTGAACTTTAGCTCATTGCCTCCGGAAAGGTGTTTCTCTTTTCTATTTGATTATAAGTGATGTATAACTATGTTAATGAGCCATGACATCTCATTAGCATGTCTGTCTTATTTGTTACTTAAAAAAATAAATAAATAACATAGGTGCTACTCTTGGAAATAGAAAAGTGCGATCATTTTAAAGGAGCAGTCACAACAAAAACATTAAGGAGTTTTAAGCAAAGTAGTTAAAAATAACGTATTGTTGCTCTGTATTAGTAAAACTCATGTGTTGGCTTCAGAAATACTATTATAGTTTATATAAAAAAAAGTTGTTGTGTAGCCATGGAGGCAGCCATTCAAAGGAGAACTGGTGCAGGTTATATAGCAAATTGTTACCATTCTGCTTAAGAGATGGGATAACCAGTAGCTCAATCTCACGTGAGTCTGCAGCTTTGTTTTAGACAGAGGAGAAATTGCACAAAGACACCAAGCTTCTCTTGCTTCAAGAAGACGTACCTTTATTAACACTTCCGCATTAGCAGACGAAGATCATATTACAGGACACTGTGTCAGATTACTATGGGATCTGTATGAGAGTACACCCATTAATACATATCATAACACCCCCACTTTATCTCATATTACAGAAATACATATTTAGCATAAATGTATAGTACACTGGTTTATACTCCAAATATGTAATATACAAATTCTCACAGTTTAAACTTTGTTTCTGGTTTAGACATAACATCTGCTACCATTTTGTTTGTGGAACAATACTCAAGAGTTATCTTTCCCTCACTTAGTACAGATCTAAGAAAATGGTATTTGATATCAACATGTTTGCACCTTGTTGATATATTTTCTATATGCCATATTTATACTACCACATTTGTATGAGAACAGTCTTTCCGTTGACAGGTGAATGGCTAGTGTCAAGAGTGTAATCAAACAATATAGGATTTATATCTATCATCTAAGTCCCCCATATGCTCTGATGCCGCAATGCCAAAGGCCTAAGACAGGATAGACTACGGGGTATAAGGTCACCTGTAAGACAGTGTTCAGCTTTAGGAATGATAGAAGGCCATAGTGCTATATTGCTTTCTCGATAATTCTAAAACCATGTTAATATGTCTCTTGGGGCCCAGTGTAGGGATATTGCTCAATAACTGACTTCACCACCAGTGGTTATCTATAGCCAACAGCTTTCTAGAGACCGCTGGAACCATGAGACTTATGTTGCAATACCTTCTGTAAAATGTAATGCTAAGCAAATACTTTAGGCATAGAAGTACAAGGAATATTCTGCTATTATAAGATAAAATGTATATCTCTTTGTATCACCCCCTGTATGACGTAAAACGAAGTACATAACTTTGTGTCCTGGGAGAAGAACTTTGAAGAGACACTCCGTGTAACATTTGAAATGATGCACTGACCGTTTCTCCCAGGCAAAACCTATTGTCTATATTTGGACTCAATAAAATACCTCCTGTATTTGTAACTACCTTATTGGTTTTGCTTTATATACGAGGTCATAAAGGTTGAAATAAAACAACAACCTTTGATAACAAACCGGGTTCTTTGTGACAGCTACAGTATTGCACCTTGATTATCTTCAAAACTCTTTACTGTCTTATATTAACATTCACTGTCCATTGCTTTGAGTAACTGCTTAAGGCAGTTATCCCCAACCAGTAGCTTGTGAGCAACATGTTGCTCTCCAACATCTTGGATGTTGCTTCCAGTGTCCTCAAAGCAGGAGTTTATTTTTGAATTTGAGGCTTGGAGGCAAGTTCTGGTTGCATAAAATACAGGTACACTGCCAAACTGAACCTCACTATAGGTTTACAATCCACATAGGGGCTACCAAATGGCCAATTGCAGCACTAATTTGGCACCCCAAGTACATTTTTTATGTTAGTGTTGCTCCCCAACTCCTTTTACTTCTGAATGTTGCTCACGGTCACGGGTTCAAAAGGTTGGGGATCCTTGGCTTAAGGTATAAACTCTCCTGTGTAGTAGCAGCCAGTGCTATATATTCAGTCTCACAGGAAGACAGTGCAACTGTGGGTTCTTCTTTTGACTTCCAAGAAATTTGTGGACACCATTTGTGGACAGACTTAAACAGTGTCCTGTTGGGCTTCTTCAGTCATTGAGGCCCAACTAGCATCATTAGATGCCTCAAGTTTTAAGTTTTATGTTTTCTGTAGCTTAACTCAAAATCAATAGTTCTTTCAAGTATCTTATCAGATGTTTAACAACAGTCCAATGTTGTTCATTTGGCTCTGAAAATTGTTGAGAAAGTTTACTTATCACCCAGCTCAAATCTGGTCTTGTACATGTCATCACATAAATAAAACTGCCTACTACTGCCTGATACCTTTTAGTATCTATAGGATCACTGTTGTCATTTTTTTTTTGGAGTCAATCTCGGTTTACAATCTGACATACCAAATCTTTGATATATATTTCTTTTGATTTATTTTTATTGCTTCACCAGTTGTTCAAAATCAGTTGATACCTAGAAAATATTTGAGCATCCCAAGATCTTTCATTTTGAACCTTGTAGTGATCATTGCTTTCACATCATTGATTAATGTTTCATTACAGGCAGCATTAATAAGATCATCAACCCATATCAATAGTATTACTGTCACATTTCTATACTGCTTTATGTATAGACAATGGTCTGCTGGATTCTGTACAAATCCATTTGTGTATAGGTAGTTATGTAGCATTTTGTTCCAGTTCCTACCTGATTGTTTCAGACCATATAATGATTTATTCAGTTTGAGAACTAACCTTTCACCAGTTTCAGTTTTGATCTCAAATCCCTCTGGTCGGTTCAAATAAATCTATTATATATAAATCAATTAGGGCATGTAAATAAGCTGTTTTCACATCCATTTGGTGAACAGTGATTGGCGAATTAGTCCCATTTCGCTGAAAATTTCCCGAATTTCCAGTGACATTCGCGAAACGGCAAAAAATCTTGCACAATGGCTGTCCTGTATTTGGCCGTTATCATTGCCCTCTACACTCTCCTCCCCTGGATTTAGGTTTAATATAGGGTGTAAACACCTTTCCCTCTAAATGTTATCATCAGCATCTAACACATCAGTTTGAGTTTGTCTTTCAGTCACACTCTTTGTAATGAACTAGCTTGTATTTAAATACCTTTCCAGTGCTTGGGTAATAAACCAGGTATGAGGGACTATTTTTGTCATATCCTGCAAATATTCCCTTTTTGCACTGAGTCTAGTTTCTTTCTGTCATACTGGTATGCAAAGCATTCTGACCAAAAAGTTTTCATCTTTGATAGATTAAGCTTTGTCCCAGTTAGCATGTAGTATGGAGTTTGCCTTAAAAGATTGTTAAAACGCCTGTTGCGAATCAAAGCAGCAGTCATTACTGCATATGTCCATAACTCTTTTGGCAATTAAGTAACATACACCTTGCCATCTCAAATAGTCTTCTCCAATTTCTCCCAGTCCCATTTTACCGGGGTGAGTAAGGTGCTGAGGTCTCATGTTTTATGCTCATCTTACTGGGAATATTTTGCCATAAATTCTGTGTCATTATCAGACCATATAAACTTGATACTCCCATAGGGGCAGTATCAGCAATTAACTTTTCTGTGGCTAATGCTGTAGCACTAAGAATTTTCAGAAAGTACACAAATACATCAGTAAATGCTATATTTTGCTATTGGCTATATGGGGCCTGCTAAATCAGTGTGTACTTGTTCAAGTGATTGTTTGGTACAGGTTTCAGACTCTCTGTTTCTATTCTGACCAAATTTTCCCTGGGTACAAATTATTTCACAATTTAGGTTAGGATTATCAACCTTACCCTTAATCTCCATTCCATCAACTACACTTTGTAGTGTTAAAAGATCATTATAATCACAGTGACCAAGAATTTCATGCCAGGTTTGAATATCATAACAACCATGAAAACTGTCACCAGTCTCACCAAAAGTGTTCAGAGAATAAAGTTCTTGATGGTGAATTTGGAAACGCTCTTATGGATCAGTTCACTCCCATCTTGCCGAAATTTAACAGATGCGCCGTTGCTTGTTGCTGCTTCAACAGAGATAATATCCTGTGAATATGTGGGGATATACAATGCATTTAGTAATGTTGTCTTTACTCCAAAGTCTTTTAACGTCCTCCAACTCCATGTAGTGGTTCTCCAGCTTGAATGTATCATCAAATCTTTTAAACTTTTTAATGTTTGTAATTATATATGGTGTTGCTCCTGTATCCACCATTTGTCCATTTGGTGTTAAACTGTTTGACTGCCTCTCATTTATTTTGAAGGCGAATTTTTGCTCTGAGTCATCAGCTGCTTTCTTTCTATTGTCCCGCTCCTTGCGTCTGCAAAATGCCTCTTTATGTGTTGGGCTCTTGCAGTAGTTACACCACTGTGACTTTCTTTTATTTCGTTTTCTAGTGCGTGTGTTAGGTTTGTGGTCCTTTTGGTCACAGTTGCAGCACACAGGTTCATGTTGCCTCTCTCCCTTACTGGGTGCTGACCTGCATCACATTATCTGTGTTTGGGTTGAGATAGTATTTCTCAAGAGTTAACATCTCTTCAGAAAGCTGCAAATGAAAGCGTCACAGAATATATAATACATGCAGAAACAACCATTACAGCACTGATAAATGTGGGAGAGACACTAAGGGGCAAATTTATCGAAGGTCGAAATGAAAATTCAGTTATTTGAGTTATTTTGTTGGGTTTTTTTGTACGAATTTGCAAAAAATTCTAAAATTTTAACTTAAAAATGTATCATGTACTGTCTTTTTAAAAATTCAAATTCGACCATTCACCATCTAAAAACTAATGTTGGATAATGTTTTTTTCCCACAACTTTTTTGGATTTCTGGTGTCAAAAATCCAAACCTGAAAAAGTTGTAAATGCTGAATAAATCAGCCCCTTAATGTTACTGCATTACTGAAAATATTAGTAGACAGGACTGTACAGAGAAAAAGGAAGTCTTTTTTTTTTTACATTTGAATTATTTCATTAAAAATAGAATTGAAGCTTTTTGGACAAGTTTCCAGATAACAGGTCCCATACCATATTATGATAAGTGTTCTAAAAAACAGGCTTGAAAGAGAAGTTCACTTCTAAATGAAATATTAAGAAGAAATGTGCAAACCAGTAGCAACCAATCAGCATGAAACTTTTACTAGGCACCAATTTGAAAAGCAAACATCTCATTGGTTGCTTTGATGTAATAGAACCAATGTAATGTATAGTCCAGTTCTTAGCTCAGATGACCCAGTCTCTGTAATGCTTCATTTTAATTTTTATAAACATTTCTATTGATTCTCTTTTCATTCTGACCCATTCTATATGACTTCCAAGCAAGCATCTTATGTGAAGTATGCCTTCTGAATCTGAAAATGATTTAAATTCCAAACCAGAAAGCTGTAACACAAATCATTTAAAAAAACTTAAAAAAATAAATAAATTAGGTAACAAACATTTGGTAATATTTTTATATATGGTAATAATTTTCTTAGAATACTACTGTCTTCATCAAAAAATTAATTCAAAGGTGAGCTTCTCCTTTAAAGATTTATAGATGGATTTGCCTAATGTTAAAGTAACAGATGTTGGCGTTTCTATAAAATTCTCTGTAAAGCCATCTTTTTGGAATCCTTAGCTTCAAGGCTTTGGACAGTGTCTGGTCTAAAATTTAAGTTTCTACAGCGTCTCAGTTTGAGCCCTGAATTTGCCTAGATTTATAGATTTTAATATGCATTTTGTCCTCTGTGAGGTTTGGCAGTGGATCTGTGAGAGATTTACATTTACTGGATGTAGCTTGGTTTTGATTCACATAGCTGCGGCTATGTCATCTTTCCATATTCCGAGGGTATTAATACATTTTGTTTTAGTTTTATTCTTTATTGTTTGGTTTGAAGTGGGGGTTATACTTATTTATTTCATACATTTTGATGTGAGATTTATACCTTTCTTAAAAATGGTTTTGTACAGTTTATAATCTGGTTTGAGAGTTGGATTTTCAGTCTTAGCCATTCAGGTCCTTCAACTAATTTTTGAATAGAAAAAAAAAAATATATATATATATATATAAATCGATCCAAGGGTTACCGGCACTCTCGATAAGGTAATTAAGTATGCCTGGGTGCAGAACAAATAATTAATCTGTAAAAACTGCAAGAAGGTCCGCACTCTCAGGACTTATAAAATAAAAAATTGTTATTGCATGGGACTAACGTTTCGCCCTCCTGAAGGCCTTCCTCTGAGGAAGGCCTTCAGGAGGCCGAAACGTTAGTCCCATGCAATACATTTTTTTTATTTTATAAGTCCTGAGAGTGCGGACCTTCTTGCAGTTTATATATATATATATATATATATATATATATATATATGTATAGAGATATATATGTGCCAGTTTATTAAAAGCAAAATATAATTTTTTTTTCTTTATAGATTCTTCTATATTCTTTTTTGTTTACCTCTGTTGAATCAAATTAAATATCCATTCATTGAAGAACTATGCAATATGTTATAAACTGAACTGAACTGAGTTATTTCAGAGTTTTATCATTGTATTAAAAACCACTAAAACAACTAAAATGAGAATGCTGATAAATCGGCATGTTGTTGACTTCTTCAGGACATCCATGACACAGACGTAGACTGTTTATTGGACTGACTCCACCTTTGCACAAAGTTCTTTGTCAGGAGATTTGTTCAGCAGAAGGGGGGGAAACTTTGTCCATAAAATTTGTACCATTGACCATAATAGGGAGGGAGTTATTCTTTAGAACTATAGACTAAAACATTGGTCTTGAATTTACGTTTGGTTTAGGCAATTCTTATATCAAATGTACAGGTATGGGACCTGTTATCTAGAATGCTTAGGACCTGGGGTTTTCAGGATAAGGCATCTTTTAGTGATTTGGATGTCTATACATTATGTCTACTAAAAAAAATCTTTTTAAACAGTAAAGGAGTTATTACTAAAATCCAAAAAATTTTCATTATTTTATTAAAACCACTTAGACCAAACTCCCATCGACATTTTTACCTTATTTATTGGTGAAAAGACTTTATATAAAAATATAAATAATATAAATATAAATAATAAAATCATGAAAAATTGGATTATTGTATGAAACCTAGCATGGATCAGGATATCTTCCAATTGTAAACAGAACATCTGCCATTGAGTTCTATGTGACCTTGGCAGGTTTGAGATAAAGTACTTTTTTATTTGGCCTTGGGATTTAAAAAAATCACAAAAAATTCAAGTTTATTTTTCCGCAAAAGAATTGTGTTCCCCTTTAAAACTGTGACCAAAAAACAGACTTTAATAAATAACCCCCTAAATAAACCCAATCAGATTGATTTGCTTGTATTTCTTTTAAACATTTATTACATTTTAATTTAATTTCTGTAGTTAATCCTTTTCTCTTGCTGGCAGGATTCTCAGAATCAAATTTAATGCAACAGACAGTACATTTGGACTGATAATTTTGCATTCAAACCCTTAATTTTGGTTGCAAAGCACATACTGAAATTTAAAACAAACAACATCCTTTTATGATAATGAAGGCGTTTGATTTTATTAACTTATCATGCAGTATATTTGTTATATAACTTGTGTGAGCAATGTATCTGGCATTGCTATATACTAATTATCTTACTACTAGGATCATAGAGTCTACAGCCTCTTAATTGGCCTTTGGATCTGAAAGATCTGTGCAGATGGCAAACGGGAGAAAACTATTATCATCATGTAACGGGCACAAGTTAATTACCCAATGCTCTACTTCTCATGCAACCAAGGGGAATCTTGTTAGAGGCACTAATCTTCTCATGCATTATCCCAAATTATGCAAAAGTTCTTAATCTTAATCCAAACTGTGCCAGGAAATCAAAATGCTGTGCATAATTTAAAACTTGCTTCTTGTATTATGAGTAATTTGCATGTACTTGATGCAGATATGGATATGGGAAACATTTGCCTTATATCTATGCTGGCCAGCCCAACAATAGGAACACTAGTCACATGATGAAGTTAATGTAATCATGCATTTTAGTTTGTTTTACTGACATCCATTGTCCCTGCTTTGGTAGGCCATGGACCCTTCATTCCAACACTAACATTACTATTGACTTCAACTGAATGTAACCATATTTTACTTGCTGAGCATTTTTTTGGTGACTTGTTTCAGTCTTTTTCATTAAAGGAGTTATTTCAAAAAGGAAATAAGAAACTTTCTAAATACAATCGGTTAAATATTCTGTACCATTTCTGAAGTAATCAAGTTTATGTTCACTATCACTCTCTCATCATCTGTTTATCTTCATTCTCTCTTCATGCAGGAATTGGGTGTCAGATATTAATTGGCAGTTAGATTCAGGATATTTTATAGAGGTGCTCCTTTTGCCTACAAGATGTATTAGAGCTCACTCTATTAAAATCACTAGAAATCCTGTCTCTCTACATGCAGAATTTGCGCAAAAGGTAGTTATTTTTAGATTATGTTTGTGCTGGAATCAGTTAAGTGAGCTCTAATTCATCTGCTAGGAAAGGAAGCCTCCCCTATAAGATATTTGATCTGTCAATGAATATCTGACACCCAACTCCAGCATGGAGACAGAATAAAGAGAAACAGATGCTTAAAGAGGGATAGTGAAGATAAACTTGATTATTTCAGAAAAGATGCAGAATTTTAAATTGATTGTTTTTAGTTTTCTTATTTCAGTTTGATGAAGCTTATATTACATTTTCATTTTCACGATAGTTCCCCTTTAACCTCAACTTTTCATGGTTTTAGAAAAAATGTTTATGTATTTTTTGTGTCCACGTTTTTTCTTACACATTTTTGTCTAATTGTGGAAAAAAACACAAACTTGATTTTTTACAATATATGCCCCTTAAAGAATGCCAGAAAAATTGCTTAATTATTACTATCCTATATAATAAAATCCATTTGTCTCTGCGTCCAGTCCCTGTGTACGTGGAAATGCGCTACTGCGCATGTGCCGCACGGACTGTCTGTGACGAATTTAAACAACC
>CM044440.1:23894819-23909313 GCA_024363595.1 Xenopus borealis | reverse complement strand
ACAGTATGTATTACAAGACATTGTTTATTTTAGCATGATGAATCCATGGAAAAAATGGTTTGCATAGTTGCATTGGGGTATTAGTGGCATCCTGTGTCAGACATGAGGCCATATTTAAAGAAGCATTTTGAGCAAATGGCCTGCAGAAAATGTCAGTCAAGGTCAGAGTGGCCGATGGAGAGAATATTTTACATGGCTGCAATTGATGAGGCCCGGCTGCTGGTGTGTTTAAATGTGAACATACCTGATCTATCACTAAGAGTTATAGTCTTTGAAGGGTACACTCTAGGACATGTCTCTTACTCCTACCTCAACTCTGTAGCATTTAAGGATGGCGTAAAGTTACTGTTATGAATATTTTAGTTGTCACACCACTGACAGGACAGAAAAAGAGAAAGAGTCTGTCGGGGGGGGGGGGGCTACTCTTGTGGTTAGTGGGTGCTTTCCCAAATCCTGGTTGGAAGATTTACTGTATAAGGAGTTCTAAGTTACTATGGGTGTTTGGTTCGAAGATGCTGAGTCTACGTGGTGAGTTGAATTAAAGCTGTGATGATGATAGATATATAGATGGATATATAGATATCACTAGACCAGCAATTCAGCAAATGCAGTAGTCAACACTGGGTAAATCTGAATGATGACTGAGGTTAAGTATTGTGTTTCTGTGTGTTTTATTACTCTTGCAACATCTACATCACTGTTTTTCATGTTCAAGTTTTTACTTCACCTTATGTAGGGGAAATTGGGACTGAACTTTAGTCAAAAGCTTTGTCATTTAGCTAAACAAGTCTTTAATTTTTTTTTGGTAGAGATGGTTGAAAAATATCTTGCTCAGTAGTAAACATATCCACAAGCCCTTTCACTTCCAAAGATCTTGACAAGTACTATTAAAAAAAGATTAATATGGGCAATATAACTATTTTATGCATGCCAAAGCTTAGCTCCTTTACTCTATTTAGAACAAAGAAGTCCAGCCCAGCAGTAACCTTCATTCATGTAGGATGGAAAAATAGTTAGGCCCTAGAGGAAGACAAGTCTATCCCAGAATGCTCCATGAAACAGAGTGGTTGTATAGAATAAAACAGGCTGTATTCACTTAAGCAAATACTGTGATGAAGAGGATCAAGTTTTTGTCCTGGCAGTAGGATTCAGGAAGTAAAAAAGCGCAGCTGAAAGTAATGTTAAAGAACATTAAGGGGCCTATTTATTAAACCTTACATATTTCTGGTCGAGTTTTTAAAATGGAGAAACTTTAATTTTTAGAGGAACAAAACTATTACTACTATTACTGCTAAATTTTTGCTCTGAAGTTGGTGGTTTTTGTTCGATAATCTGATAAATTTGAGTCTTTGGTCAACTTGAAAAAGTTGCATGATTCGAGCATCAAATAAAAAAGTTACACAACTTGAACTGAATGATTTTGTTGCAACTTTTTCTCACACCGTTTTATTGAAGATAACTATTGGTAAATTAAGGGGATTGGGGTTTGGGAGTCTGTCAGATTTTTTTCTTTAACAGGGAGAGAAAAAGGCGAGTTCTAGTAAATAGACCTCCCAGCTAAATATTTGTAATTCTGCTGGATTCAGTTTCCTTAAAGGAATACTGTCATTTTTTTTTTCAAAATGCATCAGCTAATACTGCTGCTCCAGCCGAATTCTGCATTGAAATCCATTTCTCAAAAGAGCAAACAGATTTTTTTATATTACATTTTGAAATCTGACGTGGTGCTAGACATATTGTACATTTCCCAGCTGCCCCAAGTCATGTGACTTCAAACTTCAATTACTGCTATACTGGTGATATCACCACCTCCCCTTTTCCCCCAGCAGCCTAACAAAAGAACAATAGGAAGATAACCAGATAACAGCTCCCTAACACAAGATAACAGCTGCCTGGTAGATCTACAGTAAGTATAGCACTCAATAGTAAAAACCCAGGTCCCATTGCATACTATTCAGTTACATTGAGAAGGAAAAACAACAGCCTGCCAGAAAGCTGTTCCCTCCTAATGTGCTGGCACAAGTCACATGACCAGGGGCAGCTGGGAAATTGACAAAATGTCTAGCCCCATGTCAGATTTCAAAACTGAATATAAAAAAATCTGTTTGCTCTTTTGAGAAATGGATTCAGTGCAGAAGTCTACTGGAGCAGCACTATTAGCACTATTAACAGATGTGTTTTGGAAAAAACATGTTTTCCCATGACAGTATCCCATTAATAGTGACTGACTGTCAACGACCCAGTCTGTTCTGGCAGAATTGTTTAAAAAGAATGAACTTTAATGTGTTTGTTGCATATGCTGTGTAAGATATTTACTGTACTGTAGCTATAGTAGGGATCAGGGCTGCCATTAGAAATTACGGGGCCCCGAACTACAAAATTTTCGGGGCCTGCCGGGCCCCTCCCACCCTGGCACCCAAGTCCCGCCCATAATCCCTGCCCACTCCACATCAAAGTTAAAAGACCACACAGACATCAGCGCTAAAAACATAACCCCCCCACGGCTCCCTTATAAGTAAAAAAAAAATTGGTGCCAGAGCCCCCCATAAAAGTTTTTAAAAAAATTGGTGGTCAGGGCCCCCCGACAAGTTAAAAAAAAATTGGGGCCCCCATAAAATATATTTTTAAAAAAATTGGTGGTCAGGCCCCCCCGACAAGTTAAAAAAAAATTGGGGCCCCCAAAAAATATTTTTTTAAAAAATTGGTGCAGGGGCCTATAGAGTATTAAAATAAAAAATTGGTGGCCAGAGGATTAAAAAAAAAAACGCACATTGGTGTTAGTAAAATTGAACTTGTGGCTTCAGGACTTCAATTATAGATGTTTTAGTGACTTCGGGTATTTTCGCCTCTTCAGGACTTCAGTGTCGGCTCCTTTCATGCCTTCGGGTATTTTCGCCTCTTCAGGACTTCGCAAACGTTGGGCACTTCCGCATTCTGCCGCAGGACTTCAGAGAGACGACACCTGTCCCCCCTGCCCCCCCCTGATGGCAGGCCTGGTAGGGATGGATTTAATACCAGTTTATCAAGGCCCAGTGGATCAAGGAGGTAGATAGGAGCTGTAGATTAGGAAGACAGAAATAGTCCCAAAGGGTTAAAGAAGCTCATGGACAAATTCCAAATAAAATTCATGGCAGGCAGTCAGTCAGAATTAAAGCAGGAAAGTCAGAAACCAGGAAATCAAGCCAAAATAGTAATGTAGAAGCACCCTGCAACTTAGAACATAGAAATACCTATATTTATACCTCTGGTATTTATTTATTTTGAATTTTCGCTTCAAATCGCATGATGACATCACGTGGCTTCTCGTCACTTACCTGGATCAGCGTGACGTGACGTTGCAGCCATGGTTGCCCACATCTTGTAAAGAAAGTGAAGCACTCTGCAACTGAGTTCTCCTGACAGATTTAAAGATGAATTTCCTTAATTAGTAGGTAGCTTTTGGGTGCTATATTTCTAAATTTCTTGATAGTAGGGTAAGCAAAACATGCTTTTTGATTAGTTGTCATGAGCCAAATATAGATGGTAGGATGGACAACATTTTGAACTGTACAAAAAATAGCATATTTGTTAGTGTCCTTGGAAGCTTGTTAATTTTCAGGGTTCAGGAAACATAATGCTAAAGCAGCATATATATGAGGTAAATACAGATATAATAATACAAATATAGTTGGTATGGGATCCATTAACTGTATTGTGATACAATACAGTTTTGTTGTTTTAACCAACCAAAAGAAAAATGGTAGTAAAGAGAATTTGCACTCCCTTTATCAATTCAGTCTTCACATGTAGAAAAGAAAAGAGTAGCTCTGTTTACTAATATAAAATGGTTTAATGTAACATATTTAATACATATGTATATTACATATAAATATATATACATTGACGTGTATATTGCAAAACATCTATACAATATCATACAACATCACATTTCAATTAATAGACATGGTGCATAGATGCAATTCAATTTTTTTAACTGGAATCAAACATAATTTATTGGTTTTGAGGGTGTTTCCTCGTTGTCTCTCTTTTTGTAGGTATATGGAGGAATGAATCACAAGCAATCCTTAGACAAACTATGATGGGGAACATAATCATCCAAATGACTAGACATGTTTTAAAGACCTGAAAAGTGTTTACAGAGAAAATGTTAATCCAGAACACTCTGATAATAAAACTATACTAAACTGGTTGCTTTAATAGAAAAGGTCTTTTGGCTTGCATAAATGGAATGTTTCTGTAAAAATAGCATCTAAATCACTTCAATAGAATGATACATCTCTCCTGTAATGTTGGGCTGATAAAAGAATAACTTAATACCTAGTATAGAACAAGGCAAATATTCTTGAAGAACCATAGGCATTTTTCATGGGCAAAAAAAAACTAAGCCATCATTGACCAGTGTTCTACCATCATGGAACAGTAGAGGGAGTGAGAACAGGTACAGTATATACCCTGACCAAATATCCCAAAATTATTTTTTTTTTATTTTGGAAAGAGCTGATGATAATTTAGCAAACAGAAACAAGAAATTTCTGAAGTATTTAAAGATAAATTATATGTGGAGTGAGATGAAGCATATTGAGCAAATGGATATATTCTTCTGCTGTAATGCAGAAGGGAATCCCTCTGTGGTTAAACTTTCATCACCCCAGGAACAGTTCATTCTCTAAGAGAGTTAAACACTGCAGCTGGAATGGTACTGTGTCCTTATGGACAAAGCTGCATTGACTGATTCCAAATCTCAAGGTGATTGATGACATGTAAATTAAAAAACTTAAGATTGTTAAATGATGGAACACAACAGTTAAAATAATAGGAAATAATGCTAGTTTTGACATAATTGAAATGAAAACCCATACTCTCACTAAGAAAGAGGCCTGAGAGTTTGTGTGTTGTACATATTTTTACTGATATTTCAAAAAGTACACATAGGGAGAGATTTATTAACGTGCGAATGGTAAATTCAAATTCAAAATTTAGATTTTTTTTTTTTTGGTCAAAACTTGCATATTTGAATTCAAACCACCAACTCAAATTTGAATTAGAATGTGAGATTTATCATACTGCGGTCCTGGAAATAGTTCTAATTCGAATATTTGCCACCTAAAATCTGCCAAATTCATGTAGAAGTCAATCAATGGCAGAGGTCCCTTGTACCATTTGAAGATGTTAATTGTCTTCCTGACATTTGAGGTATTTGAGGAATACTCAGTTTGAATTAGATTGAAAAATTCAGTTTTTTTTGTATTCAATTGAATATTATATGTTCAGGTTTTTTTTATAAATAACCTCCCATTCCAGTTGTGCGTACAATAGCATTTATTACAGTTAATAAATCCTTTATGGATTTTTCCCCCTCTGAGGCAAATTGGACTTCAGATGGGGTTTTTTTTGCCTTCCGCTGGATCAACTAGCACTTAGGCAGGTAAAAAAAGTTAAAAGTTTGAACTTGATGGACATGTGCATTTTTTCAACCTAACTTACTATGTAACTATGTATATGTTACTTTGTAGTTAAAAAAATCACATAACTTTGAAATTCGACCTTTGATAAAACTGCCCCTTAATGATACATTAAATATTTCCCAATGTCTAGAGCAGTGATCCCCAACCAGTAGCTTGTGAGAAACATGTTGCTCTCCAACCCTTTGGATGTTGCTCCCAGTGGCCTCAAAGCAGGTACTTATTTTTGAATTCCAGGCTTGGAGGCAAGTTTTGGTTGTATAAAAACCAGGTGTACTGCCAAACAGAGCCTTTAATGCAGGTTGACAATCCACATAGGGGCTACCAAATGGCCAATCACAGCACTTATTTGGCACTCCTAGAACATTTTTTCATGATAATGTTGCTCCCCAACTCCTTTTACTTCTGAATGTTGCTCACAGGTTAAAAAGGTTGGGGATCCCTGGTCTAGTGCTATTCAAATTACTTTTTCAATTAGTGAATTGAATCTCCAGCAAAAACAAAGATTCATTACCTGAGGTTAGTATTCTTCTTTACATATGATTCTGATCTGTCCCTGTTTCATGGAGACAGAACACATTTCAGGACCCTGGAAATCTGCCCCAGAAAAAGGCTGCTCCTGCTGGTATTATTTACAGAAAGTCCCCCAAATTGATAGTCATTAAAAGAAAAAAAAAATTTAGAACAGTTTTTCCTGCTCATTCTGGTTGGTAGCACTCCCATTAGTTGTACTTGTCCACATGGACACAAAAAAAGGACCGTCTCCATTGCTCCTCTTTAATTGTTTCATTACAGCTCTATATATGTGTTTGGGTGCAGAATACATTGAAACCGAGTTTATGGTCCATACATTGACATGATATTATTCAGAGATGAGGCTGAGGATCTGAGAGACAAGGTTTAGTGCAAAAATATAAACCTAAGGCTGGACATACTAAGATTATTATTTCCACTTATTTGAGAATTGACTTCTACATGACCATTGACTTCTACATGACCTCCAGGTTTGAGATAGAGAATTCTTTTATCTGGACTTTTAGCAGCATCAGGGGTTTTCTCTGAAGAAATTCAACTTTTGAATACCGACCTGAAAAAATCGGACTTTAATAAATAACCCCCCAAATGTATCTATGTTGAAGAGATGACAAACACTAATGCTGTTCAACTTTATTACTCATACATTTTGTGTCACCTACATGCATTTCCCACCTACAGTAGATGAACAAACTGCATTGCACAGACTGATGATTTTTTTCCATTGTTTAAACAGAAACGGCAATGTTCTTTCTGGAAAGGAATGATACTGTGCAAGCCAAACAACAAATAGCTTCACAACTGAGCTAATTTTTATTTGTACAAAAAACATGATTTAATATGGATAGTAAATTCTTGAAGCAGCAGGTGGTGACGTGCAAGCTTCAACATGCATCCGAAAAACCAAATAACACAATCATGAGTTCCCGAGCTACAACAATGAATCTTCTTTTGATCCAATAAAATTATATGTCAGCCGAATATTTATAGTTTTGAAACCATGCCATCAAATAAGCTGCCATAGAAAAAATGTTTTAATGAACGAATCTGCTGTAAGCAGAATGTTTACCAAGATGGAATTTCTTTTTAAAAGACAGTATGGAGTGAAGGCCAACTACAACACGAAGATGCACATGAAAACATCCTCCTGTTAATATAAACAAACAGATGTGGTGACAGGTTGTGACAGGGCACAAGGCACATTTTGTAGTTTTTTTTAACATTATTATTTTTTTTCATGTTTAATGGAATACACATGTGAGTTCCTATCATGCACATCTAAAGTTAAATTCAAAGTCAAATTGCTGACAGCAAACTTGTCCTATGTAACATCAATTGCTGTGTATTTTGTAGACATCTGCGTATGTAGATTTAGGGGTGTAATGCTTAATATACTTATCTGTTTCATGTCCCGTGAAGTGTTCAAGCTTTATTTATAAGGCAAGACTCTTTCGCTTTTTAAAGTCTGCAGATTTTAAATAAATGTTATAATTTCCCCAGATTATATTATTTCTATCAAATTTGAAACTTGCATGCACAGTACACAATGACATTGTTTAATTCATTGTATAAGAAGAAAACTTAGAGGGTTGCTTAATTTGTTGGCTCACACCCAAATACTGTAAATATATCACAGGTGTTTTAATAAACACCAACATAATGCAAAAAAAGTTGCACTGGAGTAACAGACCCTTTTGTTCTTGGGAATTATTATATTGGATGAAATATATATTTGAAAACATGTTTTTGCTCCAATGAAAACACATTACAGTTGCCATTGACTTCTACATGAACTCCAACTGAGTTGGAGTACTTTTTTATTTGGACTTTTAACATCATCACACTTTAATAAATCCTGAAAAATTCTAGTTTTTTTCTATGAAAAAATTGTTGTTTTGCCCTTTAAAAGTCAGACCAGAAAAAAAGGAACTTTGATAAATAAACCCTCTTAATATTTACATGATTTTCTAGTAGTACCAAATTACAGAAAGATCCGTTATCTGGAAAGACCCAGGTCCTGAGTATTCTGGGTAACAGGTACCAGTATATTCAGTATTCAGTAGGGGCATTTTAGTGTATACTGACTTACTGTTTAAAGGTAGTGAATTAAATGGAAAAGTCTATTGCAATTATAAGTACCCTAAGGGTTTATAACAGATATACTTTTTCACAGAAACAAGATAATACTTACTACATGCAATGTATCACCACTAACTTTGATTAACTATGATTTCTTGGACATAATATCAAAGGCTATTGTGATACTAAACTCTATAGTTAGTATAAATATGGGTATAAATAATTTATGTGAAAGAATGGAGGGGTGTGTGTATGGATGCTGGGTTTTCATTTGAAGGGGTTGAACTTGAGGGGCTGTCTTTTTTAAACACTATGTAACTATGTAACTGCTATCAGGGATGTAGCTACAGGTGCTGCAGGAACAGGTCCTTCTAGGAGGTACCTAGTAGTGGAACCTTAATAGTTTTTCTTCGTCCCCACAAATAAGCTCACTATAATGTTATGGAAAACAACTTTAAAAGAATGCTAACAGGAAAACACAAGGAACAGATCCCTGGAACAAGGAGATTATGGCCTAATTGGGTGTTTGGTTCAACACATTTTAAATGCTGGTGCACATGTGGGAACCCTTATCTGGAAACCTGTTATGCATGAAGCTTAGAATTTTGGGAAGGCCATCTCTCAAAGAAGAAAACAAAATACTTTGTTGGAGAATATTTCTTGTTCCTTGATACTTTAAATTTAAAGATTATATTGGTCTACTATGTGCTCACAAAATCTTATTCTTATTATAGGTCTTGCATGCACAGTATGTTAAATGTTGGTACACTGTACTATGTGACAATAATACTGCATAGACAAAAAGGACAACATACAGAACAGTATATACGGTATTTATACGGAGTGAATGAGAAAATTGACATCACAATCAGGAATGCAAGAGTAATGCCTTAAACAATATATATTTTATGTAGGAGGAATTCTGGCATTAGGAGAACTGAGGAACAGGTACAGTATCTGATAAACTGCATGTAGGAGAGGATTCCAGAGATAACAAAAAATGATCAAAAGGAATGAAATACCAAGGAGGTCAACTATGCACTAACAGACCATTAATAAGGAAAGCAGACAGGTTATTGTCAGAATGATAAAGAGTATGGGAATAAGAATACATTGAAGAGATGATGTAAGCAGCAACATTTACAAAACAGGGTCTTATGTAAATAATAGGGGTGTAAGAAGTGGCTAACATCATTTATCTAAATTGCTAAGTACTAGTGTTTCTAAAGGAAAATAGTACTACCTCCAGAGACTCACATATAGTCACAGCTCCATCCTCCCATAAGTTTAAAAAAGGGGTACAAAGGAAATCTGGTTAAAAGAGAAAGCTCAATATTGGAGTAGGTTGTAAATGCCATGGGGCAAATTCACTAAAGAGTGCAATTTCGCCAGATGAAATTTTGCTCAGACAACTCTATCATTACTTCGGCAGAGCGAGCAAATGAAAGCAAAGCTGCACTTGTTCAATTCTGCCTAGCGTAACTTGTCTAGAGATCTTGCGCTCAGGATAATTTGCATACGGCAGCCAATTACAGTAGAATGGAGCTATTTATGTTACATGGTGCTCTACACCTAAGCTCACTGTTAATCAATGTTCCATATGGTAGAAAATGTATGGGGAAAACCGGGTGAGCAAATTTCTTTTTATGCCTTTTGCAGGCTAACAACCTGAGAAAAGACGCCAGCACTTTTAGTACTTAGAAGATATTACAGTCAAAAATTATGATGTAAGCAACTTGAAGTGAAGATTGAGGATGTTCTTTGCACTCCAATGCACTTGGCCAGGTTAGAGCTGGCAAAGCGAAAGAGGTAACGCTCAGTAAAATCTGCATCTTAGTGAATTTTTAGAGTTAAGTCCATTTGCCAGAGCGAAAATTCTCCTGGCTTTAGAGTGTGAAGCAACGCTAGCGTACATCTCCTTCACTAACGAAGGGGCGCCTGCACTCGTTAGTAAATCGGTGAAGTAACAAAATTACATCACGCATCACCCTGGCTCAACAGAAGCCAATAACATACATGTTCATTGCCACTGACACACAGAAGATGGCCCAACAAGATCAGAAAATGAGGAGCAGTCGAGGACAACTTGAATGATCAATACTACTGGGCTGCTATAGTAAATTAATTAAATAAAACACTGCATTTCTATTCATTTTTAGCCGTATTTTTTTAAGAAGGCCAAACAAGACCTTGGATATGTTCAGATTTGTGGAGTCAAAGAGAAACGATAATGAAAATAAAGTTATTTTTAACTGTGACTTTTGAAAATGCAATAGTATTTTGTATTTCTTGCTGGTCACATCATCTAGAATAATTATGGAATCTAGCATAGAAAACACAAATTTTATCAGAAAATGGAATGGAAATAGGGCCCAGAATATCAGGCACGCCCAACCGTTGCACCCACAGCTGTTGTTAAGCTACACCATTACACCGGATCCCATATATTACAGGACGGCCACCTCAAAATAAAATTATTGCACATTTTCAAAGGTATTTTCAGTGCCATGATTAAAATACAATAAAAAATATTTAACCAGATCCAGCAAATCATGGTCCTTCAAATAAAATACTGCATGCAATGTGACAATTAGGCAGATATTCATTAACTATATAAATATTTTGTTATCTTTATGAATGACTCTTACTTTTGCAGCAGCACAAAATGGCTTTGCAAAATACAGTCCTCAGTGGATTTTCAGAGCACAGAAATAGTCTTCATGGTTTGAAATTTATGGTCTATAGACAGTTTATAAGAAACGATGCAGTTCATCAGAGAGCCAGACTGATGGAACACAGGGGAATATTTTGCACAGGAAGTTGGGTTTTAGAAAAATACTTACTTTGATAAAACTGTTTTCCTAGCTAACTAAAACAGTAGGGGAACCACTGGGCACTTAGATTTTAAAATATAAATTTAAGTAAGTGAGCTGTTCATTTGTAAATGTATACCTTACCTTATTAACCAAATAACAGGAGTATTAACCAACAAAATAATGTAACATATAATTGAATAAGGATAAGTTGACAGATACGGGCTGTTGACATTGCAAACTATTAATGTGGTTGCTATGCTTGTAATTTGTGGTTGTGTATTGCTTGCCTTTCAGTTAATACTATATTTTCTTATTGGATTTCTTGCAACAGCACTGCAGAGCCACAGGATAAATGTCATTAGTTTTATAAGCTCTTGGGGACAGGCTCCTCTGCCATTTGTATACCTATGTAATCACTGTATTAGCACCAAGTTGTATGAAAAAGCCCAAAGCTTTTGTAAAAAATATATTGAAAAAAGGGCTTTATTGTTAGCTAATGCATAGTTCATAATATAGTATTGCTCTTGGGTAATCTGGGTCCCAGTTACAGTTATTGTTTGAGACTATCTTATCAGATATTCTTAATGCAATGAATCTAGGAGGAAATAATATAACAATACAGTTACAAACATGAATCTTGCTCCATAATTGAATTAATGGAACTGTTATTATTTAAATAATATTGATTACTGCATAGAAATTGATTTGCCACTTCCTAAAACATTGGTTTGCACACAACCTTTCTGGAACACCTTTAAAGCCGAATCTTTCAAAATGGCCGAATCTCATTAGGGGTGATTTACTTACCATACAGCAGTGCAATTCTGGACTCTCTCAATAAGTTTTTACCCACAATGCAGTGTTTTGCATATAATTCCAGGAACAATGTGTCAATATAGATGCAGTTGCGCATGTACTTCAGCATAAATTGGATGCAGTTGTAATGTGCCAGCATAATTTCTTGCATTTGCATTTCTGGCATGGGCTTGCCATATTATTTCTACACAACTGTGCTGTGGCGATTGATACAAGCTACTATGGGAGACCTGGAGCTACCACTGCTGATTTGGAGGTGGCAAAAGCTCCAGGTTCTCTCTTCTCAATGAGTAGTAATGAGTGAAATTTTTCAGCAGGCATGGCTTTATGTTGAAATTCCGCATTTCCTCATAGGCTCTTTTTTTTTAAACTGCTGCAAAATTTAGGCATATAAATCTTTGCCACAAACACTCCTGAAAAAAGAAACACTGCACAAAAAACACAATATGAAAAAAACCCATTGACTGTAATGCATTTGGAAAAAAACTGCAAAATCTTGCAACTGGCACCAAAAAACACATTTCCGAAAGACCCATTGAAGTCAATGCGTTTAGCAAATATTTTTCTACAAAGCAAAACAGGACAGATTTGCTCATCAATATTAATGAATACATGTTTGTGCAATTACCTTTGATAAATTGGATTTTTAGTGCAAATAACTGCTGCCAAGGTAATGTTTCTGCAACTGCCCTTGTGGTCCCTATTATTTTGTTTTATGGACAGATGCTTGGGCAGCATCTTTCTCTGTCAGCCTCAAGTACCGAGTGGTTGCAAATAGCACAGAAGGGAAGGGACATCTACTTGGATCAGAGACAGGTGTCTCTCATATTTGCCTGTTCCAGTTGCCTCGACACTCACATTGTTTTCTTTTAGCAGTAAATGTAACATTACATATTGCTCAGTGTTTGAGTTGGACGCCTATACTTACTGTATGTATAGTCACAAGTCCAAATAATTTTTGTAGCATTTATCTTTTCACTACCATTTAATCAACAGAGGTTTTATGTAGGATGGTTCCCATGAATACCGGTAGTTGTGCTATTCACCTAAATAGAATAACATTAGATGTGAACTAGAATAGGGTTGATCATGCTGATTAAAGTAAACTGTTTATACAGGGGATTATAAGGTCATACATTTTTGTGGAATAGCATTCTATTTTAATACTTTGGTCTTTTTTTCATACTGAATGCATAATACAATTCACAATTTATTTACCCACAATGCAGCATTTCCCCCATTATTACAGTGTCCTTGCAGATTTGCATCCACTGAAATTGCTCCAGATGCATAACAATAAACTAAATTGCATGAGCATTCTTGGATGAATTGGATTTACATAGCAGAATATGTAAATGTCACTTGGTGCACTTGCAAGCAATTTATGAGAGTAGACTGAGTACATGCCACAAATTTGATGTCTTGATTGTGGCAAACTTTGGCTAAATAAGGTTACTGTGTCCCAACCCATTATCCATCTAATATATCTTATTTTTTTCCATTAAAAAACCTGGCCAATGACAAAGGTAATAATATACATCATGATACTAAAGGAATAGCAGAGGCATTCCATGAATACTACCAAATTCTATATAAGCTTAAAACATCTCCACACAAAAAAACTCATCAATGAAACTTGGAGAATTTATCAAAGAAGCTAGCATAAATAAATTAACTAATGACAAAAGCCAGGAACTAGATGCCCCATTTGTTGTGAGATAGATGAATATGTAAATACTCCAACTGGGAAAAGCCCCGGACCAGATGGTTTCATAGCAACATTTTACAAAACTTTCAAAAAAGAACTAATCCCACAACTCCTTAACTACTATAATTATATCGAAGACAAGAATAAATTTCACCCACAAGCCCAGGAGGCTCATATTACCATAATCCCAAAACCTAATAAAGATCTACAACTTTGCTCTAGCTACAGACCGATCCCCCTAATCAATATAGATATGAAAATATTCACCAATATACTAAGTAATAGAATAAAGAAATACTTACCGAGCTTACCGAGCTCATACACACAGACCAAGCAGGTTTCATTCCTAAAAGAGAGGTAAAAGACAACACATTTAAGGTTATATCACTCATGAAATATGTACAAAAGAAAGAGATACCAACAATTATCCTAACAACAGACACCAAAAAGGCCTTTGACAGAGTGTCATGGACCTTTCTCGAACAAACATTACATAGTTATGGGTTTGGCTCTGAAATTATTCAAAAAATTATGGCTCTATATGAGAGACCTACAGCCAGAATTCGAATTAATGGAATATTGTCCCCTAAATTACAAATACATAACGGGACAAGACAAGGGTGTCCGCTATCACCCATTCTCTTTATACTAGTAATGGAAATACTACTGTCCCATATCAGAAAAGATCCTGATATATCAGGGGCTATTGTAGGAGGCAAAGAATACAAATGCACAGTGTTTGCTGATGATCTGTTACTGTTTATTACAAAACCAAATATATCACTTCCAAAAGTCATAGCTCTCATAAAAGAATTTGGAGAATTTTCCAATTTCAAGGTGAACTACACTAAATCTGAGATCTTAAACCTAAATATACCAGAAGGTAGAGTTAAAGAACTGAAAACAAACTTCCCCTTTAAATGGGCAGATCCGTGCATTAAATACCTAGGTATTAAAATAAGAGCAGATATAGGGAAGCTTTACCAAGATAGCCACTTACCGCTCCTAGCATCTCTCCATAAACTCATAAACACCTGGGAAAAACTCCAACTGTCATGGTTTGGTAGAATACAAGCCAT
>CM044440.1:23864561-23894127 GCA_024363595.1 Xenopus borealis | reverse complement strand
AACATAATTTATTAATTGCACCAACAGAAAAGGGAGGATTAGGACTACCGGATTCCTACCTTTATTATGTAGCTGCACACTTAGTTCGTATATTAGATTGGTCATCTGGAAAAAAAGATTGGTGTGAATTAGAACATTTAACAACAGGACATCCCTTAGCTAATACACTATGGACGCCAAAAGATAATATACCAAAAGAAACATGGCAACAACCCCTCGTTGGGACCACTCTGAAAGTATGGCACAAGAACAAATCAAAATATGGCTTAACAAAAGAACCATACATACTTCAACCCCTAATGTATAACCCAGAATACCAACCTAGTCTGGAAAGAGGATCATTCACTAGGTGGGAAAGAGAAGGAACCAGAGAGACCCAACTAGGAGACATTATTAAAAATGGAAAAATCATTCCTTTAGCAGATATTCAAAGAAGATGGGGTACTCACCCTAGAGACACCTGGGGTTACAACCAGCTCCACATATATATGAAAACCAAATTATTGAAAGATTGGGATAGACCTGAAACAGAGTGGGAAACATTATTATCTTCACCAATAGCAATAAAGAAACCCTTATCCAAGCTATATAAGCTCTTAATTGACTCAGTGGCTACCAGCCCAAATCACCAACACCAAGAATAGGCAAAGGAACTGAAAATAGTTACAGACGAGAACAAATGGAAAGCGATCCTTATATCAATACATAAAACATCCAAAGCTGCTAAAACAAAATACAAACTGCTTACAAGATGGCCCTACACACCAATGAAACTGAAAAAAATGTACCCCAACAGTACAGGGCTATGTTGGCGATGTAACTTACTAGAAGGTAACCATATATGGATAACCTGCCCTTCTTTACATACATACTGGGATGAGATCCTGATGGTTATCAAAGAGGTAACAGAAGTCGATATCAGCATAGATAAACCTGAATCTATCCTTCTTAATATGGACTACACTAAAAGTAAAATCATGAAAAACCCACTCTCTTTGCATCTAATACAAGCAGCTAAAGGGTTAATACCAATTAAATGGAAGTCAACAGAAGCTACCAATTATAGGGAATGGTTACACAAAGTTGAAGAGGTGAGACAAATGGAAGAAATTTAATATCTAATTCACAACAAAAGTGATAAATATTGGAAAATTTGGCATCCTTGGGTTGAAAAACTTAAATCATTAAGCTAAACCATAAGAAAATCCCCTATGTTTTAATATCTCAGGTTTATACTGAATAAGCCATAACATTTAGAACACCTCAAGTTGGAGTAGTAATGAATAAGTAACAGTGAAAAGTACTTACAGTATACTGCTAATATTCAACGATGTAATAAATAAAATATGAGTAAAAACTTGTTGTTTCTTGTTTTAACAATCCATGATGTGAAATAAGATGTGGATATTTGTTACCCTCCCCCCCCTTCCCTTTCTTTTCTGTATCCCCCTCTCCCATATTTGAAATAAAAAAATAAAGAATTATTAAAAAAAAACCTGGCCAATAACACACAAAGGATATAAAAAAAAAACACAAAATAATCACCAGCAAGAAAAAGGTCCAAACATTTACAATTAGGGTGTTATTTATCAAAGTCCGAATTTATCTCAATATTTTCTGCTACAAACTCTGATCAAACTGCTGGGGTTTTTAACGTTTATTTATCATTACATTTTCCCAAAAATTTGCTTTACGGGGAAAAATACGATGTTCACAAATGTTTCAGATTTTTTCATCTGATTTTCATTATTCATTTTTCATAAATTTCACACGAAAACTCAGAAATCCCAGCGCACATCAAAAAATTATTGAGACTCATACCATTGACTTATATGCAACCTCGGCAGGCCTGAGATGCCGGATATTCAGATTCTGACTTTTCCATCCTTGGGGTTTAATAAATTCCGAAAAATTTGATTTTTTTTTTTGTGATCTTTGTATTTGGAGTTTAGTATATAACCCCCTTATTATGTTATTAATTGATGCACCTAATAGAACAAGTGGAATGTTATTTTATTACATCTTTGTGAACATGAAATACTAATCTCTGTATTCTAAAATTATTCTCAATGTTTGGAAAAGCGTTCTACCAGCATTCTACCAGTCTTGTCTATGGGTCTTCATGATCGATGAAGAATGAAATTTTGATCAAATGAAAATGGCAAAATATTTGGAGCACACATACGCATACCTGGAAAGCATTGTCAAGCTGACGTAATTTCTCTGGTTGCGCAACTGTAATCTTGTTTGATTACCTAGTTCTAAAACCTAGTTCTAAAACCTAAAACTAAACATAAGCCTTATAGTGCCATTATGAGCTTTATTCTTGGTTTTATTTAGGATTCTCTTCTACTTACTCAGATTTGTTTAATCAGACAGTTACACTTGATGTGAGCAATACGGTCTATTCTACAGCAGTAAAACAAGCATCTTAAAGTAAGCTATTGTTACGCCTTTGATGGATTATGCTAAAGAATGCTAATGTTATCCACAAAAAGACATTTTTAATTTGTACAGCATTTGTATAAACAGGATCAGAAGAGTTAAATGGGATGTCAATGACCTACAGAGATCATAAGGTAAATACGTCTTAAAATAAGCACATAACCTGAACACTTATTGCATTGCTGCAAATCAAAAGATTTTGTTTGGAGTAAATATGAAGCCGTGCTGTTGAAGGGAATAAAGTTCATGTTTGTGAGTTGTTCTCAAACACAGCTGTTTGGTACATATGGCTAAAAACTTTATATTTGTCATTATTTCCCATGACGGGTTAGGATTTTTTTTTCATGTATAGATTTTTTAATTTGATCTTGGAGCAATGAAAGTACATTATAACCACATAATTATGTATTAAACCAGGTACTTTAAAAGGCAAATATTCAGTACAGTAGGATTGCGTTCTTTGATGTGTGTGGTGCAGATGTCAATAACGGATATAGCAGACAACTCAGCTGCTGTGGGAACCAGGCGTAAAAAAGGCCCAGTGGGGACACTGAATGATGTGCAATTAAAATATGTGTGAAAGATACAGAACAGCTACATATCCATCTTATCTGATCATCTCCGCCATGGCTTGGGGCCTAAAGGATGTTTGCACTGGGGGTCATTGACTTAAAAAAAACAAAGAAATGTGTGTATTTTTGGCAATATCAAATGTGTGTGTGATACTTTGTAGAACTTGCAAATAAGCAAATGATAATGTATATAGATCCTTCAGAAGAAACAAAATGTATGAATTCAACATCTATAATAATGATAATAAGGTCTCTCTACTTAATAAAAGTAAGTATCGAAATGGTCTAACAGTTTCATTTCACACTTTTGTCTATAAATTTAAATATTCATTGACTGACCTTTCCAGACACTGAATTTAAACAAAAGGCCCAGTTCTTTGTGAAAAAAGGAGGTCCCCCCAAAAATGTAATGCAAAATAGTGTATCTTTTAAAAAATGGTATCTAAAAGATAATAATAGAGAAATAGCAAATATATCTGGGTTCAGCAAATAAATGTAAACAAACACACAAGTAAAACATTCTGTATTGTTTAAAGCTTTAATTCTAGACAAAGAACAAGATTCCCATCAAAAATAACATAACGTATGCCTAGATTAATAATGTAAAACAAAAAGATTTAACATCATCCCACAATAGCCTAGAGTTAAAGTATAACAATGAAGCAGACCAAAGAAAGCCATTTACAATTTGATGCATAAATAGATGGAAATGATACAATTTCTGACTTAAAAAGACAGAACTATTTAGTTTCACAAGAATAGCAAATAAGTGATGACAGTATCCCTTTAAGCAGTGCTTTGCTGTATGATATGATACACTGTAGGAATGGGGACTTCCCAAAGATCACAATTCCAAATTAGAGCCATGAAAAGAAGGCAATGAAATTACCAAGTGAAGTCACACTCACAATACTGCTTACAAATGCCAGGTAAATTCATGCAGGGAATATTTTATTAGCATTTCAAGACAATAGAGTCAGAGTTCCATTTTGTATTAGGCTTATACCTTATTTGACACATTATTCCTCTAAGCTATTATGTAGAAAATTTGTTACTCATTTGAAATACACATTTGACATATTTATTAGCATAACTTTATCAGCTGAACATTGTTTTATGGGAAAAAACAAATCTGCAATCTTACCCAGTTTTGACATGTATATTATTCCAAACTATCATACTTAATTAATGCAAAGGAAAAAATTTTTAGAAAATCAAAATGGAATATATGCACTACTAATCTGACCATACATGGAAGTAGCTGTTCTTTTGGGCATGGGAAAAATGAACATATCGCAAACTGTTGCTTCCTTGGTCAACACAATTTGCTACCCTGACTGACTGATTTTGGAATGAGCCCCCAAGCAAATATCTTGGGGCCATGTAAGAACTAGTCAGTGGTTGATTCAGGCTAAATTTAAGTGAGCTAGATATACAGTACGTTTTTACGTCTGCATGCATTCTGTATATCACATGATTAAATGGTGCAGTTAGCTCCGTATCTAGGCTAAGGTAAATGAAGACAATATTTACATTACCCATAGAGAAATTCCTGGCATTATCAGTCAGAATTTGCAGGTTATATTCATATAGCTGGAGAATAAAAATGAATACACATTCAGTTGTAGGTTAGGGGAATCCTATAGCCTGAAGAGTTCCCTGTGGCTGGTTGAGAAAGGATCTGGCTTGGGACTGCCTCCATCAAATATGATCTACCTTCATGTTCTTTCAAGACATCAACTCAAATGGAAACTAGCATATATTAAGAGATCCCTTGCTCCAGAAAGATCCTTTTTTCCCAACCAGTGGTTTGTGAGCAAAATGTTGCTCTCCGACCTTTTGGATGTTGCTCAAAGTGGCCACAAAGCAGGTACTTGCCTGGCTTGAAGGTAAGCTTTAGTTGTACAAAAACCATCTTGTAGGCTGCCAGTCCACATAGACTTTACCAATAGCCAATCACAGGCCATATTTGGTAACCTTGGGAACTTTTAGGATGATTATGGTTGGGGACCCCTGATGTAGACTTTTCAATCCTCTTTGTTATTGACTTATTATAAAAAAACAACTCAAATATACAACAAAAATATAGTATTGAGATGTAGTACCGTGTTAGCCATTCGAAAAAATGTAAAAAATTTAAAGTTTGGTGATACCTTTTATTGGCTAACTGAATAAGTAACAATTGCAAGCTTTCGGAGCACACAGGCCCCTTCGTCAGGCAAAGGGGCCTGTGTGCTCTGAAAGCTTGCAATTGTTACTTATTCAGTTAGCCAATAAAAGGTATCACCAAACTTTACATTTTTAACAAAAATATAGAAAAGAAAGAAGTTGCTATCCTTTTCACACTATCCAAGTAATGTTCAGAATCTTAGGACAGTAAGGGGATTATTTATTTAAGTCTAAATGCAAACAACACGAAAACATTTTTTAAAAAGTTTATTTTACTATAAATTTTTTTGTGAAAAAAACTAGACTTTTTTTGGGATTCATATAACCAGAGGATGCAAAAAGTTGGAATTCGAAAATACTCCATCTTCAACTTGTCAAGGTCCTGTAGAAGACAATAGCAGAGGTCCTATTTGAAATTTGAAGATATTATGGTCTGGGCTGGGTTTTGTATGATAATTACATCACTTGGCACCACTGATTTCCAGAAAAAGTGCCACTTTTCATGTTACAATCTGAATTTTTTCATGTTTTTTTTAAGGATAAATAAAGAGAATGAATTCTAGTTTGTACAGACTTTTTTTATTTAAATATCAGATTTTGATAAATTACCCCCTTAGACTAATGAAAGCAAAACTGCATGAATGTTAGTGGTATAATACAGCTGATGGGAGGCCAGATGCAATCAATTCTGATAACTGCCCACACGTGATGTATAGTGTTTGACAATGTATTAATCCTAATTTCTTTGCCCAATTACTTTATTTAAACCATTACTAATACCCAGTGTATGGACAGCACCTAAACAATAAAGTACCCTACAGTTCCTGGAGACTCTTGGGGAAGAAATGTAATTAAAATCGCAAGTATATTTTAAATGGAATTTCTGCACTTCTTAAGCACTGCTTGCTATGTGAAATTATTGTCTGGCGAATATTACATCATTGATTATTGCTAAATTAATACCTGTGCTGAATTTTTGTTAATTATTTAAGTCTAAAAAAAAAACCCAGTGAATGCAAAATGTTATTACATACACTGCACAAGTTTGCAAAAGCCATTTGTTCACAAATTGTGCGAGAAAGTCATTGAGGTCTCAAAGCGGTCAAAAACCATGCAAACAATGAAAAGTTTGATCGCCAATGTTCCAAAGCGTATCTGCAAATAGGTTTTGCTCTAACAAAACATATTACATACCACAATTTGTCTAGTGATGTACTTCCAGGCCTGATACCTACAGGACCTGCAGGTCAGGTGGCTATGGACTGACTATCACACATATTTTACAGGTTTTGAGCTCTTTTTCCTCTTTCCCCACCCGTGAACTAACTCTGCTGGCTTTTAGCTCTGGCAGCCTCCATATATAGATGCACACCTGCACTGGTCCACCACTTTTTGTGACCTCAGAGATGGACTAGTCAGGTATGTGGAGGTGATGGCCAGGTTCAGGTCTGCAACAGGTTAGGGTTAAGTGCGGGTGAAATTGTTCTCGGCCCGCACATCACTTATTGTTGTTATGTGGTCTTCAGTCTCTGTTGTTCCTTGAGCAACAAGGAACAACAGGGAGCAACAAGCTACATTTTTTTGTTTGGCAATGGTCTCCCAAAATTTTATTACATGCATCTGTTTAAATTCCATCAACTCTAATGGCCAGTGAAGAAAAAAGTAACCATTACTTCTGTACATTAATACCATATACACTGAGATTTGCAAATGTTGTTTTGCCAAATTCATTTTTAAATCCCATCAAATAGTTTCCAAATCTATCAGATGAAGTGAAAAAACATAGGAAAGGATAGAAATGCCTGTCATATGAGTTAAGTATAATATACTTTATATTATTTGGTAATTATATCATTTTTTCCAGTCATTTTTAATTTCTCTTCCATTTCACTTCCACTCACTTTGGCATGATTAAATATCAGCATATTAATGAAATATACTGCTTTGGACATGTTAACAGCACTATCAGAAAAGGATATTCATTATATGCACATAAAGTAAGTGATATAAGATCACTGGGATTAGACTAAGTATTTCTATAGAGTAGAGCAACTTTTTTCAGCAATAAAATAGCTCCACTCCATAATGGTATTCTGTTGTGTAAAAGTAATCTTAGCCATGCATTAAGAGCAGGAAAACCAGATGGTCATGTTATGACCTCTTTTTGTCATGCATATGGTTTCCCAATCACTATAACAATTTACAGCTTCAAAATATGTACTACATTTCTTTAATATCAAACACAAAGCAGTGTCAGATCAAATCAAGCTAAGGCTGGTGTAAGTTACATTAAAAACGCCATGATATTCATGCCTATATGTTTTCAGACGTGGTTTTCCTGAGCATGGAAAGGAGTTTTATGATTTTCTTATTTGAACAAATGTAATATATGGGCTAACATATTCACTTCAGCAAACAGAAAAAATAAGTATATTTCAGTATATTGTTTTAAATGGTAAAAATATAAATAAGAAAAAATATTTTTTTTTATTTAAGCCAATACCATAACGGAAATTCAACCCAATATTTTTCAGCTAAGATACATTTTTAGTATATATACAAGAGCTTAAGTGGCATAATTACTAAATAAGTTTGCTGTTATGAGAAAAATGTTGCAACTTTTCTTTTGAAAATTGCTCAGTGTATTTTCCCCATAAAATTTTAATGAGGAAAATTCTTTAGATAATTTATGTCACCAAGAATTGGCATAAGTGAGACATTGGCACAGAGGAGATGCTGTAGTGGATACTCTATCTTTATAATGGTAGTTTTGCTTGCCTGAACCTGGATAGATTTTTCATGTCGAAAATTAATTCTTGTGCTCAGAGTAATGTGACAAATATTCTCAGTTTCACACTAGAGCTATATACCTTGGCAAAAAGTTGTGAACGTTAGCGAATGTGAAGAGAATGTCGACCAATGCAAACTTAATTATGATACTCTACTTTTAGTGAAATACTAATACTAATTACAATACTCTGCTTTTAGTGAACTGAGTGAAATTTAAACTTTGTCCAATAGTAAATAAATAGAATCAGGTATGGGGTTTATTGTCTGAAATGCTGACGATTTGGGGTTTGTCAGATAAAGGTGTTGCAGTTTGAAGCATCATTAAATAAGGCTACTAAAAATATCTACCCCATTAAGACCTAAAACATGGATTTGGGATAGCTGAGCTTTCATCAAACAAGGCTAATGTTGCATATTTGTAGTTTTCTTCACCTCTGGAAGGTTTGTCCCAGAAAGGCATCTGTAGTGGAAACGTGTGGCCAGCTGACCAGGAAGCATGCACAGTTTTATATACTGAACTCATTGCGCCAGCCTAAAGTTTCAGCTTGTCAGTAGCAACAGTGATCCAGGACTTCAAACTTGTCACAGGGGGTCACCATCTTGGAAAGTGTCTGTGACACTCACATGCTCAGAGGGCTCTGAGCAGCTGTTGAGAAGCTAAGATTAGGGGTTGCCACTAACTATCCAGTAGAAAATGAGGTTGGTCTCTAATATAAGCTGATTCTACAAGTCTGATTATTAAATTCTGATGCTAGTTGTACTGGTATCTGTGCGGCCATGTAGTAATTATCCATATTAACTACTAATCAGCCTTATATTGTGACATTTATATTTTATGTGTACTATATATTTTGAGTAGGTCTCTAAGCTCAGTAAGTGACAGCAGCACAGAGCATGTGCAGTGAATCAGCAGAAAAGAAGATGAGGAGCTAATGGGGCATCTTTGGAGACACAGATCTTTAATGCTAAAGGGCTGTGGTTGCCTTGGGCTGGTACAGAAGACCAAAACATATTGTACAAGATTTCTAACTACTTCTTTATTTTAACTTTCCTTGTGCTTTAATGTTGAACACAACTTTCCCATATTTGGCATGGAATAGATGTTTATAGACAAGATAATTAAGAGCTTCAGTAGGGATAGCAACATAAAAGCATTTTTAAAATAGGACCACAAAAGACGTAGGATTGTTTAAGGTTGAGTATAGCATGGATGAACTGGTGAAAGCAAAGTGTGCTTAGACAAAAGACTGAGTTTGCACAACCACATTGTTTATAAGAAGAGAAGGAAAATGTTCTACATTCTTCCATATGGATAACAGATGATAGGGCAATGGCAGCAGAATTCCAAATGATGGGTTCTGAATGATAAGGATAAAAGATTGATGACTTCCCATAATCTGCTATTGATTCCACTTTAAAATAGTACTTGTCTACAATCAAATGACTCTGCAAGCTTTTCTTGATAGCTTTTGTGTTCTCTGAGGTGGTTAATTATTGTCTCCCACTGAATCAATAAAAAGGAAATCTGTCTTATGACAACTATTAACCTAAATATAACTATGCAAAAAGAGAAATGGAGATTTGGTATTTTTACTTAAAGATTAAAGGATTACTTTTTTTTAGTATAATTTAACAAGTGCAAGTCATAATCAGTGGGCAGTTTGCATGATTATGCTTGGCCTTTTTAACTACTCCTCTCCAAAAGTGACTAGGCATTGCAAACGTTTTAAAAGCGGAGGGGGATGAGATGGAGGACAGATTTATGAAAGCCATGGAACAATTCAAATTTATTGCCAGTTGAAAAACCCATGACCAATATTACAGATGCGCAGGAACAGAAAAGATACTGAGGAAAGAAAAACTGTGGACAAAGAACAGAAAGAAAATAAAAATACTGGGTGCTTACTATGCAGCAGCCTTTTTTTTCCTGACTAAAAATTGCAGAACAGGGTAGCTTTAACTTCACATGCTCCAGTGGCAAATATAATCATAACAAATAAATATCCCACCAAGTAAAACCTGCCGAGATGCAGGTTTTAGATCCCCCTCTCCAAAAAACAAGATTGACTCGCAGAAAAGAAAAATAATTGTGTTTTTTCCTGCCTCAATACTCAATCTCAATTCAGCCTCAGACTGTCAAAAAGAAAAATTAAACGAGTAACAATTGCAACAATTAATATGCAAAGCTTGATTTTATTTTGACCAGATACTGTATGGTCCACAAGACCATTAGGATCAGGAAGTAGGGAATGAAGAGGGGGCTAGCATGAGGAACAGGCATATTGGTCGAAAAGCTAAATTGGAATGGTATCAGAAGTGTAAAACAGATTCAAAGTCAAAGTTCAAGCACAAGGCAGACAAGAAACAGGCCAGAAGTTAATTATGAGGGGATAATTGCCTAACAAGAACTTTGCAGTTTAAGATCTGCAGGTTTTAGAGAGAGTCAGAGAAAGGGCTAAGTGAGGGAGTGACATAAACTGAAAATGGGTGCTGGTCTGATGGAAGTAATTGGCAAAAAAATACAAGACTGAGCTTGTGCTCCCTTCATCAGAGCTAATGGAAAGTAGGTTTACCTAATTACATACAGTATTGGGTATGGCTGTCACACCAATTGCTTCTTTAGCAAATCATAATTTGTAGTCTTAAAGTGATACTGACACTTTTTCAAAATATTAATCTGTCATACTGATTGTGTTTGCTGATTGTTCTCCTTCTGTGAGTAATTGTTACTTGAAGTTCCTAAACCTGACTGTTTTTCCAACCTGACTGTCCCTTCTTAACCTGTCAGTTAGTTTCTAATGCTAATGGACTACTGCTGCACAAATATGGCAGCCCCCTCATAGAGGTACTTGGAGATACGAAAGTTAATGTAAAAGCATCAGGCAAATTCTTTTACGGCAAAATTATAAATAGCATTCAGAGACAATGTTCTGATTGATATAAAAAAAGATTATTTTCTGGTGCCAATATCTCTTTAAAAATATCTGTGAGCCCCACTCTTCCAAGTTTGTCATACCATAACCCAACTACCCCTGCAGAAATAAATCTTTCCCTATGTGTCATATGGGAAATCACTTTGTAACTTGGCTTGCCTTGCATTCAGTTTTGGGTTTTGTGTGCATGTGTTGAACTGGTGATTATGTCATTTGATATCCCCGCTAAGTTTTATTTGTGTCTTTTGGCTTGTGTAGTGATTCTTGGTAAGAATGTTATTTGGCATTTATCATGCATGATTGTTTTTTTTCTGTTGGAAGTCTATTGGATTTTGAATATTTTAATTTAGCCATTCTTTAAATCCTAAACAGTAGCACAAGTTTGGCAGGGCTTCATTTAAAATTAGCAATACCTTCAGTTGGGCATTTATGGCAAGTTGGCAAGCAGTGCTATATGAATCTGCAGTTTTATGCTACTGACATCTTTGTTTAGCTTGGGAACTAGGAGATTTACAATGCCTAGAGGAAGGCAGTAGAGGAAGGCAGTAGGCTTTTAGTCCTGGAGCATTCATCAGCCTGATACATTGCATCAGCCTTCATGATTAAAAACAAGAAGAATATTTATAAGAATGTAGCATAGCCCAAGATCAAGACCAAGAGCTGATACGAGCTAAAAACCACCAGGGGCGAAAGTGAAGACCATGGAAGGCCAGACAACTGTTATGATACAGGTATTTATTGATGGCCTCTGCCTAAAACACACAAAGAATGGTTAGGCCAAGTTTGTAGACAGTTTGTAAGCATGTAAAAGGAATCAAATATTCGTGGTGGACTGGCAGAAACTGGACTTCACCACAATGCTTGATGCAGTTAAACGTATATTTTATTTAGCAAAAGAACATCTCAAATGATAAAGTCTTACATTTTGTGCCTTGTGGGCACTTAATCATAGCCTATGATTAAGTGACCACAAGGCGCAAAATGTGTAAGGCTATATCATTTGAGATGTTCCTTTGCTAAATAAATTATACTTTTAACTGCATCAAGTATTGGAGTGAAGTCTGCTTTGTACCAGTCCACTAGGAATATTTGATTCCTTTAACATGCTTACAAACTGACTGCAAACTTGGCCTAACCACTCTTCAGCTCCCTAAAGCTGAAGGTCTGGGGCTTGTCTACCTGGACCCCCCATCATTATTGGTAAGTCGACCTTGCTGTATACTACTATCAACACTGGATAGCAATTTTAAATGTTAAAAGAATGGAATAATTAAACTATGAGGAAAGACTGTCAAGGTTGTGGTTGTTTTCTCTGGAGAAAGGGAACTAACAGGTGATTTTATTAGTTAATTTAGCATAGGAAGAAATATAAACTGCATACATGAATGAAATATAATAAATATGAGTGTCATGATACAATGCTCAAATATTCATGCATAAGAAAGATGCAAGACAAGTAAGTGCATTCTTACACTGAGGTGAATAACCTGCAACAGAATTGGAAATAGATTGTATAGGAAATTAACATAGTAAACACTTAGTATCTCACCATGAGAACTGTGTCTAATTCTAAGCAATATTCTTGGCAGTTCCATAGACCATAACATTACATTTGATGATTTTTTTTAAAGACAATCTCTACAACAATGCTTACAAGAGGAGTTTGCTCATGTACTAGCTAAACAGTATGCAAGTGATTTAACTTTATATATAGATAAAGTAAAATATATATATATATATCAGACATTTAAGAACAAATTATTTGTTGTGTTTCATTCAAATTGCTGCCAAAGATATTACTTCAATTGATTTTTTTCTCAATGTTATTAACGTAGTGACAAATAGTGACTTTCACTGAAATGAAGGTGGAATCTTTAGTATCTTTCGTCTAATTAATTGCTGGCTTTTATAGTAGTGATAAAATCATTCAGAACACGTTAAATACTTTGCTAATTTTAAATGTACATTACTAACTGATCTCATTTCATATATATATATATATATATATCGTAATATAACTATTACTTCTGCATAGTTTTTGTGGATAAGACTTCCTGTAACTGTCATCTGTAAAATGTAATTCAGCTCGCGCAGCATCACTTATCACTTAAAAACTTAGAATATCTCTTAATCAACTTTATCTGCCACAGCTTTACTGAACTGGCTTCATGTGAAAATTTCTAGGAGTGCTGACAGATCCATTTAGTCAGTGAAAATAAGTTACGACTCCAGCACATGCCTGAACAAAACCCTGATTCATAGAAAAACACTGTGATATTTTAACCTTGTGCTTTTCTTCTATCTCTCTATACTTCTGGGGCTATAATATAGGGTATATAAGGAATTTCTACAGTTACCTTGAACATGAGGGTACAAATATAACGCAGTCATCAAGGTCAACCTTTTGCTCAAAAAATTCCCAACTTCTGATCCAGTGAAAGGCAAAACCCCTCTGAATCTTCAATTTCTCTCAGAAGTGGAACATTATTGCACTCAAGACCTCTAACTCTTTATTGAAAAGCCCTATTGTACCCAAAAATCCTATTAATAGCATTTAGTAGTCATGTGTGGGCTGGCCCGAAGCTCACAGGACCCATGGATTTACCTGTGGGGCAGGCGGGTTTGGGTCGACTGCGAACAAAGTTTGCTGGCCATGGGCAGGTGTCAAGACCTCATAGTGCCCCACTTCCACTGTATGTGCTCTGTTTTTATGTGCTCATTCACTGGTGTACCCCACAACCCTTCCATGATGTCTCAGCAGGGCGGGCATGTATATAAATAGGACTGCTCTGCAGTTTAGGGTTGGGTTAGGATCAAGTTCAAGGCCAGCTTTTCTCAACTCACACATCACTAGTTTATAGTCCTCTTTGGGAGCCTCCTTCAATGTAAAGCCTTTCTTAAAAAAATAAAGTTGTGTTGATAATGAACCCTGTAGAATCAGCTTCTACAACAACTGTAATCTTACTTTCTACTAATGTTCATGGTCAGTGTTCATTTTTAGCTTCTTAACAGCAGCTCAGAGCACAATAAGAGCGTGCTCAGGCATAGGCTTGAAAAAATGGCCATACAAGATCAAAGATGGTATTCTGCAGTGAACAAAATTTATGGCATGGATGATTACTATTATATCACTACTGAAACTCTGGGCTTGTACTATAAGTTCAGTATATAAAATACAGCGTTTCAAGCCCAATTCTATTTTGGGCTTTAATTCTTCTTTAATTATATTGCACTTTTGTGACTGTATGGAATTATGTGCTTTCATGCTTCAGCAGAAAAGAAACAGAAAGCATGAATCAACAGAAAAGAAGATGGGGAGCTAATGAGGTATCTTTGGGTACACTAATCTTTACTACTAAAGGGCTGTGGTTGCCTTGGGCTAGTACAGAAGCCCAAAACACAATGAACAGCATTTCTAGTGTAATTCTTTAGTTGAGCTTTAGTTCTCCTTTAACATATGTCTTTCTGTGATAGATAGAATAGAAAATGTGTGTACTGATATATATATGTTGAAAAGAAACATATGTTTTATCCACACCATGTATGTGAATGTATTTTTTCCATTATGGCTTCAGTTTCCAGGCTGCATAAACAGAATATTGCTCTCTTAAGCCTTAATGGAGTCTTAATGAGGGCCTCTGAAGCTTTAATGAGTCTCAGCTGACTTCAATCTTGGGCAGAGTTTTACTGTATGTTAGCTCTCCTGCTGACTGCACCCCCATTTGACATCTTGTCAGCTGCTAATACAGCATAGCTATATAGCCATCAGGCATGTGAGGCTCATTTAAGGGGCTTGATTAATGCATATATAACACAAATTGTAAACTGTTAAAATGCCACTTGGGCACTAAATAATTTTGTTTTTTTTTTCTTTACCAAGTCAATGGAAATGCATTTAACCCTAAAGCAATACTGTAAGTAGTAATTTATACCAATTGTGAAAGATTCTTGGACTTCTGTTGGTATCTTATATTTTTCTAAAATGAATCATTTTTCTAAAGAGAGCTTTGTATCTACCAACATTTAGGGGGTTATTTATGAAAGTCTGAATTTATCTCAGTATTATCTCAATATCTAACTCCGACCAACTCCGAATTCCAGAATGGACCTTATTTATGGAGAAAAAAAATTGTTCAGATTTTTCAGAGGTTTTTAACTGAATCCTTAAAATCATCAGATATTGTTACAGACCTCAATGCAGACACTGGGAACTTCCCCATTGACTTATACAGGACACTGAGAGCTTTTAGATGCCAGGGTTTCAGATCCCGAGTTTTTTAGACCATTGGAGTTTAATACATATTGAAAAAAATTCATAGTTTTCTTTTTTGCACCGAAAACTACTAATTATTTGAGGTTCGGATATTCAGAGCTTGATAAATAACCCCCTTACAGACATTCTTTTTCATTTTATCAGACTACATGGCATTTTCTAATGTTTCTCCACTAACTGGTGGAAAATACACTTTGTACATCATTGATCGAAGAGTTCATCTCATTCAAGCTCTGCTAACTAATTCAATATATTGAAAAAAAAATTAGGAATGATATGTTATTGGTATTAAAGGCTAAAAATATAGCTAGAACTGTCCAAAGGTTCAGCAGCAATTTAACAACAATACAGGCCTTCAATGTTTTTCCACAGCGATTACTCATCTCCTGTTCTTACAAGGTCTCTTATGAGAAACAAAGGCCCTGCTCATGCCCAGTATGCTTCAGGCTGCTAAATGACTGTGGTTGCTATGGGTTGGCACAGAAACCCAAAACATAGTGTTCAATTGTTTGTTGAACTTTAGCTCTTCTTTTATATATATTTTACAGTTTGAGTCAGGTACCCTAAATTTTAGGGTTGGAGACTTTTGTTGGTAGGAATAAAAGGGGGGTAGCGTATGTAAATATGAAGTTAGTGCTTTCAATGTGGCTGGGTATAGGGAAGCATATCAGGAATTTGCAGTGTGGTGTATCTGATGAGGTTCATATGGGAAGTAAACGCAATAGAATTGACCAGAGATGAAATAACCTACTCATAGACCATAGACCATTAAGGAGGAGGCTGTGTTTTTTTCTCCATATCATAAGTTCTGTTTTGCTTTTAAGACACATACTCTATCTTCATATGTCATACATCAAGTGTCCAGCCCCCATACATAAGTAAAGGCAGTAAGTTTGCCAGGAGCAGTAGCCCATAGCAATCAATAAGATGTTTGCTTTTAAACAGATGACCAATACATTCTGCCTGCTGATTGGTTGCTGTGGGTTACTGCTTCTGGGCAAACTTAGCAACTTTAATTACATATGGGGGGTTGGACACTTGATATATGACATACAGTATGCAGAAAGAGTAAGATGGGAGATTAACAGAAATGACAATGTTGGTAGAAAGAGGGTACATGAATCCAGAGTATTTGATGCATTTTGTGAAACATGGACAGACTTGTACAGAGACTTTCAGTATAATTCAAAATTAAATACGGTTATTCACTTGTTTAGGAGGGTTCACCATTCAAAGTGCATTAAAGGGGCTGTTCACCTTTAACTTAACTTTTAGTATGATTAAATTTGCTTCACCATGCACCAATTTATGTGTTAGCAGAAATTAAATCTCCTGTATGTATAGCTAGACATGGCAAACAGGTTAATTCATAAAAATAGGATATATTTCCCATTGGCTATGTAGTATACAACAGTTGATATGATTAGAAATAGTCTAAATGTGGGGAACACAATATGTAAAGCTTAAAATTGCTAGTGAAAAACCAAAGCTCATCCGATCTCAAAGCTGACCTGTGGTGCTGGCCCCAGGTCCGGCGTTTCTGGGCTCAGCATTCACTGTAAAATGAATCAAACAGTGTAAGCATTGTTTGCACCGCTGAAGGTTGGTGGCCCGGATGCATCGCCCCGAACCCGTAGCTTGGGTTGAAATGCAGGAAAATCTTAGAATGGGCGTGCACTCCTTTGACACACCAAGTTGGATAAAAACTCCCTTAGGTGCCCATAATTACATATCTCTAATTACGAAATGCGTTAGGACAGTCGCATTTAACCTATGGAATAAAGAACAAGTTTTTATCCAACTTGGTGTGTCAAAGATTTTCCTGCATTTCACCCAAAGCATTTCTTATATGTGAGAACCTTTTTATGATTGAATCAAGTAATATTTTATGACAGAGAGAAAGGTTATTATATTAATGGTATAGTGATATATAGTGAGGATGTATGGGATCAGTGTGGGAATGTAATTTGTGCTGTTTAGGAAGGAATGATGTAAGAATGTTAGGTGACTTCCTCTCTGGTACAGCAATTAAGGGTTTTAGTACACAGTGAAGAAAGAAAGTACATTTTTGCATAGTACCTATATATCTACATACCTACAAAATCAAACATGAATATGTGCATTTATGTATTTATGGGTATGTAGTTAGTATTGATGTTAGTAAATGATTGTATTTATTTGCAAGGGTAATCAGCATACATAGGGATAGGATCTATAGAAAATACGGCAACATTTGAAGGCAAACATGATAAAGCAGTTTGTCATTTATGAACAGTTTGCAGAGAGCTCCGTTCAAGTACTAGGGTGTTGTATTTTTAATAATAGTTTTTACAGAACTCCTTGGTGACTTATTCTTCTATATTACAGTAGGGAACATGTTTTCCTCTATACACAGACAGTGACTATTGGAAAGTTGATAAAATCCTTGTAAAATGCTCGTATCTGCTCTGCCTACTGTTTTAGTATTCTCTGAATTATAGGGTGCCATTGAGGTTCAGTGCTTGTAGCAATGGGTCCTTGAGTTGAATTTTGATCTGTCTACATGGGTTTCTTTCAGGTACTATATTGGGGAGTTTTCTTCCTCAATTCAAAAACATACAGATTGGTCAATTGCCTTCTTATTAACTGACCCTAATGTGTTTTGTGGGAAGGAGCCTTAGATTGCAAAGTCTATGTGGACGCAAATGAAAAGCAATCTCTCTAAAGTGCTGCAAATCTGTTGATGCTGTAGGAAGAAGATAATAAATTAGTAAATATCTGTTCTCCTAACAAGGACCTAGAACTAGCAAAGGAATAAGTAGGTATGTAAGATATATTATATTAAAACACAGGCTTGCATAAACATCTACATACTGATAGGAAAAAAGGTAAAATGAATCAGTGTAATAAGTAATTGCCTATTGCAGTGAGTGAAATAAGTGGAGTGGCATTGTGGAAGAATCTTTTCTAATTTACTTCTAATCTGTATGTTCAACTATGTCCCACTTTTTCATGTAATTGTCCTTAAAATTTATTAGTTAAAGTGTTTACTGTTTACAGTCTAAGCAAAACATGGGTTGGTCTATAATTACAAAAAAAAAGTAATCTGTTCACCAGTAGGCCAGATTTAATACATCAAATGAAACCAATTTGGTGAGTTCAATTCCAATTCTATTGCCCTCAGTCCCTTAATTCTAATCTATATATAAAGCTGTACTACTTGGCTATCTGCTCGTCTTAATTATGCAGTCAGTAATAATCTATCAGTCTAGTTATCTGTCTATCTGCCTGTCTTGGTCTATCTCTATCCATCCTTCATATTTGTTTCACTAAATAATGTTGGCTATTTCAAGTTACCATTTCAGAGAATTACCTCTTTTCCCAAGGTTTTCAAAATATCAGTTAGCAAATGTTCTCATGTGCAGTAAAGAATTTATATCACATTGATTCAAAATGAGCGACACCTAGACATAACCTAGCAGACAGTCCATTAAAGGCAAGAATTTAGTGGGCCAATATGTTTTTGACAGCAATAGGTTACTGTGATAATAATTATTTAACCTGATGAGTGTTGAGTTAAGTGTGTAAGGCAATGTAGAGTGGAATGCTTGACTGAAGTCCTATGACCGGAGTACAATAACTGATTTTGTGGGGGGGGGGAAATGTCAAGCTTATTGCCATTTAACTGTGAACAATTATATAATATATATAATAATATTGTAAACAGTAAGTAAACAATAATTATATCTCAAATAGAATCATTATATTTATGGAGTATGGGGCTTCCTTCCTCTTGGCACTTAATCTTGATGTAATTGTATTTTTGTATTTATTCATATTTTATTATAGCATTGAGCCGAATCTCTTCCACTGATGTAATATTTTACATGTCAAAAATAAAAGTCGAAATATATATAATTAATTCAGTCTTGAAATTGTACCTTACAAGTAAAAAACTCTGTAACCAACACCTTTATTATGTATTGTGTCAAAGCCATTGGCAATACAGGTACAGTATGGGACCTGTTATCCCCCAGAATGCTCAGGGCCTGGTGTTTTCCAGATAACTGATCTTTCTCTAATTTGGATCTTCATACATCAAGCCTACTAGTAAAACACAAAGCTGGTTTTGCTTCCAATAAGGATTAATTATATCTTAGTTTGGATCAAGTACTCACTACTGTTTTATCACAGAGAAAAAGGGAACCTTTTTTTAAAAGCTTTGATTATTTGATTATAATGGAGTCAATGGGAGATGACCTTTCTGTATTTTGGAGCTATCTGGATAATGGGTTTCCAGATAAGGGATCCAATACCTGTAGTTAGTAAAGTAAAGACGTGTAAGGACAAAAGTCTTTTTTTTATTTAAATGTAGGTATAGAATTATCCCCTTTAAATTATAAAGCATAACCCTACCCTGCCCCAATATTATTAAGTCAAAGCCTGTAGGGAGTACTGGGAACTGTAGTTCAGGAATATCTGGAGGGCAGCCACTTGCCTCTGCATGGTATAAACAAAGCACATTTACTGAAGTATACAACTGTTCCCGATCATTTGTTATATGTATATTTGACCCTACAACTTTCTTTAAGGATGCTTATTTTCAAGCTACGACACTAGTTCTGTCAAATGAAAAATAAATATGAATTACAAACAAGATAAATACTTAAGAAGTTGACAAAAGGCATATGAAAATCCATGACCTAAGCATTCCTCAGGGGTCAAGCCATTTATCAAATTCTCCCACTCTCTGGTTTCAATTACACAGCTATTGTGGTAAGAACTTATTTGAGCAGGTTCATTTGCCTCTGTAGGGAATACAGGACTTTGGCCTAATGTTTCACCTTTAGTGCAGGCCGTTTGTGCCTTAGAACAAATACCAATCATCACTCTTTGGTAGAGAAAAAAAATGGTCTTTGGAGTGGCCCATTGGATTGGAGATTCTGTCAAGGTAAATGCTTGTCGGCAATGCCTGTGGTAGAGTGACGATAAATCCCATTTTATTGCTGAAAAATTCCAGCTTCTCTTCATGCCTGACAGCTCCTACATTCTCTTACCCATTTGGACAATTTCTGCACAATGTCCATCTGGTTCTTATTACCTTTCAACCTGCTTGTGCCTTATTCAAGGAGGGGGAGGGGTACAGGTCAGAACGAGGGGAGGAAAAACTGAGGTGATGGGCAAAGCACAAGGAAGGAAAATACAGAACGTCGACTGCTGCTGAAAGTATTCTAATGTGCATTAAATCCTAACAGTAAAGAGGGCATGTGAGCAATCGCTATGCTTAGCAAGCACAAGCTGCAATTTCTTGTAATATATATTATTTAGCTGAAAAACCACACATACATATGTTTAATTTACTAGTAAATTCAATGTTTAGCTCCAAGATTTCTGCAATATTGTATTCTTACATGTCCGCAGGTACAGGTATGGGACCTGTTATCCAGAATGCTCAGGACCTCGGGTTTTCCGGATAACGGATCTTTCCATAATTTAAATCTTGATACCTTAAGTCTGCTAGAAAATCATGGATAGTGATGGGCGAAACTCCAGAGAAATTCGCTAATTTTTTGCCGATTCGCGAAACGAGTTGCGCGTCGTTTTTTACGCGCGTCGCGTCATTTTGCTATACCCCATTTACAGTATAATAATGTCTGCAGTGGCAATTCACTCAAGGTTTCTACCTATTGACACAGCAATGAATAATTCTCATCTTCTAGCTCAATAAGTAATGTCAAAGAAGCTTAAATTATTTCTGTACAAGAATACGGATATTGACATCATACTAACTTTGAAGGGAACAGCCCCAGCTTTTATATGATACAGTTCATTGTATTGCCCCTCCCCCCCAAAACCTGTATATAGTTACATGTCCTAGATGTAGAAAGACTTATACCAAAAGTGTAGCTGGCTCTCATACACCCAGTTGTAACAAGCAAAGTCTGGTGCTCCATGGTAGAGGACGGCCACCTCCCATTCTAATCAAGCAAAATTATCCAATGCACACAGACTGCTGCAAGCAAGGAACACCTTGCACGTTTATTCCGCAATAAATGTGCAAGGTGTTCCTCGCTTGCAGCAGCCTGTGTGCCTTGGATAATTTTGCTAGCTGTAGAAAGCACAGGATGCTTGTTGCATTTCAAGGCCTGTAATAACATGCATTAACCCACATAATTTTCTCTCTTGGTCTGTCTCCACATGAGTTTATGTGAACCCATAAAAAACAGTATATTCTTTTTCTGTTTTTTCATTGATGTTCTCTCGCTAAAAATTTTAATATTAATATTGTTGTTAACACATAAAAAATGCAAACCCTAACGTTATTCTACCTACACCTATCTTAACAGTATCAATACATGTTCACATTACACCATCAATGTAAGGTAATCATTTGCTGTTCCATCACTGGTACTAGATACTCTCTTGCTCCACTCTTTGAAGTTTCAACTCTTCAATGATCTTTCCTACCCAAAATCTGTATCCTACATGCCTTGAACTGCAACAATTCTCCCCAGCCATGTAAACTTTTTTTTCCCCCCAAGTAGTGCCTCCTCCCACCCTTCCTCACCCATCATCTTCTCTCGTTACCAGTGTAATTTGACCTCATAAAGCCACACCACCACCTCATTCTCCACATCTTGTTCAGTGGGAACTCTCTCTGCTCCCCTTCATTAACAATTTTTTTCTACCTTTTTACCCTGCTGTGTCTCCAGAAATATTGCAGACTTAGCTTTCAGAACTGCCGTTGACCCCAGTGTTTACATAGTATCTTTTGCATCATGCTCCCATAAATATTTACATTTGAGTGGAAATCCTTATATCAGGGTTCTCTAAACTTTTGTACTGGTGAGCCATAATCAAATATAAAAAGAGTTGGGGAGAAACACAAGTATGAACACAAGTTTCCGTGGGGTGCCAAGTAACTGCAGTTATTGGCTATTTGCTAGCCTATATGTGGACTAGCAAGCTAGTTTGTATGCAACCAGACGTTGCCTCCAAGCCAGGAATTCAAAATTAAGCACCTGCTTTGATGCCACTGGGAGCAACACCCAAGGAGTTGTGAGCAACATCCAAGGAGTTGTGAGCAACATGTTGCTTGTGAGCTACTGGTTAGAGATCACTGACTTATAGGTTAATCTTCCTAAAATCAAACAGTAACTGCACATGCTGTTTTTTATACACCGCCAGCAGAACATGAATCAGATATTTAATAAATGAAGAAGTGAGTGAAACCAAGAAGAGATTGTGGAAGTTGATTTGTCACCCAAGATGAGCCCAAAGTAGAGGCTAGCTGCCAACCTAAAGACTAGTAAGAGCCAGCTTAGTGTTGGAATCCCATGACTCAAATAATGGGTTTCATGTATCTGTGAATGTGGGGAGCCCTGTAAAATTTTGGACCACACAAAAGTGTTTGAACTTTTAATGTCTAAGAGAAACATTTCATGATGTTGTTCAGATTTGACACTGTTCTATTTTTCTCTTAAATATAATTTTAAAGCACCTCTAATGTTGTATACAATCAAGCAACCTTTGTTTCTCTCTTGAAGAAGAGACACAAATACCATTGTAAGTATATAGTGAGGATATAAAAGGACAATAAGCAATAATGCTTCATTAAGATCAGGTACGCTTATATGTAGTAATAAATAGAAACATACTTGACACCAAGGAGCCTATTTATTAAATTAATTATAAAATATTTTTTTAATTAAACAAAAGAGGGGAAACTCAAATTTTTATAGGAAAAGTTTCCTAGATTTGTTTGAGATTTATGATGCTCTGAAGCTAAAAATTCAAATCAAACATTGAATAAACCCAAACGGATTGTTTTGTCTCCAATAAGGATTTACATATCTTAGTTGGGATCAAGTACAACTGTTTTATCATTACAGAGAAAGGGAAATAATTTTTAAAATGTATTATTTAAATTGAGTCTATGGGAGACAGCCCTCCCATAATTGAGCACTTTCTGGATAACGGGTTCTGTATAACAGATGCTATACCTGTAGTAGTAGGGGTGTTTTGCAATAAACCCATTAAGTTATCTATGTCAATGTAAAGTGATCTGCCTTGAAAATAGAAGAAGATAAAACTGATATTTTGGCGCTGGAATGCAGTTTAAAGCTTATGCTTGTCTATAATATTAATTTATGTGTTCAAACTGTATTAAAAACTATTAAATGGTTTTGTCACTACAGCTACATCTAGCTGTAACTAATGAGACTGTTTTAGAAATCAATATACATAAACATGATAAATTTATGTCATGCTGATGATGTCATTCAAATAAAAATAATGAAACAGAACATACCGAGAGGTTAAAATGATTTATGATGTCTGAATCAAAGTTATGTAAGTTATTTAATGAACACAGTTTTGTTTTTATATTGAATAAGTTATCATTTCTGAGCCACTGAAGGACCAACTGTTGCTGCTCAGGCAAGAAAATAAAAGTGATTGTGTAATTTATAAAATAAAACATTGTACTGATTGCTCAGGATGATGTTTCATTTAAACATATGGATCAATCACTTTGCTCTAGATTTACTCCAAATGTTCCTTTAGGAGCCTTTTTATAAAAGTGTGCATAAGGCTAATTAAGCAATGTCAATGTTTGTGTATTTAAAATGGTGTCATGGGATAAGTAACCAAGATAGAGCTTTATGGCACATGCACAGAATTTATATCTCAAATGCATCAATGCATAAATGCAGTAATGAAGTATCCATATGCTTTCTTCTTGAGCTATTGCCTATGATTTTGATCCTGGTGACTCATGTCCTATTGCATTTAGAAATGATTTGAGTATAGCAGACTAAGAAGTGTTGGGGAACTGAGGCAAGCATTAATCAATGTATCCATGGAATTTGTATGATGCTGGTGATTTGACTTTTTGATGGTGATTCAAATGTAGAGGGGGTCTAGTCAAGGGTTGTACTGGGCTGGCGGGACCCTTGGAAAAAAACCAGGTGCCACCCCTTGTAGACCCCGCTGGCCCAGATCAGAATCCTGTGCTTCCTCTTCCTACTGTGACCAGGCCAATGAAGGGCCCAATGCCCGAAGAACATAGTGCATGTGCTCACTTGCATGACTGCAGCCCCGATGGGCCGTGGGCCTCCCTGTCCGACCCTGGTCTAGTGCTTCAGAGGACCTATATAATAAAAGGTTTCAGAATAATTAGTGGGACTGACAAGTGTAATGGAATCACAGTTGGCCTGTTCTAATTTGTCTTAAAGGAACAGTAACACCAAAAAATGAACATTCTAAAGTAATGAAAATATAATGTTCGTTTCTGCACTGGTAAAACTGGTGTGCTAAACAAGCTGCTGTGTAACCATGGGGGCAGTCATTCAAAGCTGAAAAAGGAGAAAAGGCACAGAATGCACAGCAGATAATAGAAAAACTCTGCAGTATTCAATGGAATTCTTCAGAACTTATCTTTTATCTACTGCATAGCCTATGCTTGAATGGCTGCCCCCATGGCTACACAGCAGCTTGTTTATTTAACCTATAGTTATTTTTCTGAAGTGAACACACAAGTTTAGCCAGTGCAAGGCAACAATACATTATATTGTCTTTCCTTTAAAACCCTTTAATTTTTTTGATATTACTGTTCCTTTAAACATGCTAAAAAAAAGGGGGGGCTGATTAATGACCCAGTCTCTGACCCCCAAGTTTATTTATAGTGATGAGTTGAACTGGGAAAATGATTAGCTAAAATTTGGAAAAATCATAAAATATCACTGAAATGCAAGGCAATGTAAAGAAAGGCATGATAACACTGCAAAAATTACATTGCGATCAAGGTGATTATAGCTGTTCAATAGTATATACATTGCTCTACTTTGTCAGAGAAGCCCTTTCCACTATGCTACAACTGTTTTTCTTTGACAACAGGTTTCCCATGTTGCCAATATCTTTCAAATATGGAACACATACAGCTTCTTAGCTAGACAGGGTGTGGGCTAGGGAGGTTTCCGATTCCATTGCTTTATGTGACAAGGGGCAATAAACAATGACATTGTTTCCAAAAGAAATAGAATGCATAGTGAAATTCTAGCATGGATTTTTTCACTGTGAAATTTTATAGGGTGAAAATGTTTTATCATCTCCTATTTATGATGTTTGATCATTACCTGTGCAAATGCATGCATTTTGCAAAAATGTTTTTAAGTATTTGATCATATAATTTCTAAGCAACCATACTACATCAAGGTTAAGCCCACATGGTGGTCCTCTAGAAAAGTGTCTTCTGACCATTGTTTTCACAGGCTAATCCTCACACACTGTATATTCAAAGCCAACACCCATTTTTTAAGATTGCAATTAAAGAGACAGGTGTAGGGGTTTACATAAAAAAAAACAGCAACACCTGGAATTTCATCAACCAAAAGTGTTATTGTATGTATAACTGATGGGACCTTTCTCAAGGCAAACATACCTACAACAATTCACAACATATATTCCCTCCTCTCATAAATGCTCACAGGAAATGACCAAACCCTGGACCAAATTTCAAGTGAACAGTGCAACAAATAACCAGTATGCCTAAAAAAACCTGAACATGTATATATAATAATAATGTCATCAATATAATGTACTAAAACCATGAAGCTGATTTACTAAGGGTCGAAGTCAATATTCAAATACAAAAAGTTCGAATTTCGAAGTAAATTTTTTTTAAAAAATTCGACCATCGATTTGAATAGTCGAACAGTTAAATCCTTCTATTTAGAAAATCAAAATCTGCCAAAGTGCTATGTTAGCCTATGGGGACCATCTAACCCATTTTTCTAAGTTTTTTTTTATTGAAGTCAAATCATTCGATCGTATGCTAAAATTGATGATTTTTCTTTGATCACAGGGATGCTTAATTCGGTGAAAAATACTTTCATATCGATATTCGAAGCCGAATTCGATGGTCAAATTTCAAAGTATTTTCCACTTCGAAATTCGACATTTAGTAAATCAGCCCCCATGTGTTCAAAAATATTGCAGTAAAATATATAGATATAAATATGCAGCCCCATTTCATAAATATAATGTATGTTAATGCATACATATACCAGTGCACAGTGTCCACATAAAAAAACTATTATACATTATAACAATATTATCCAAACTGTACATTATAAGACCATACATTTTAGGGAAGTTTTAATATGTTCCAGGATTCTTGCCACGCCTAGCTGAGAAGCAAGGGGAGTTATTATTTTTCAGTTTTACCAGTCAGATTACAATAAACCAGCAACCAGAAACTGTGAAATTTTCCGAGTTGCTTTAATTCAACATAAATCTGCTAACCTCAGGACTGATTTTACTTTTGGAATAACACTGTACCTTTTCAGCTATTAGTGCAGTGTATCATAAAATATGATCTGTAATATTACACGGAGAAAAAAAAAACATCTATGCCTGTTTATATAAAGAACACTCATATAGAGAATATCCCTCAAATTATGCAGAACATTAAACCTTGCTATCTAAGATGACAAGGTGCAGAAATGTTGCTTCAATCCTCAGAGAATATTCTGACATTTTTCTCAGTGTTGCTCTGCCTGATTTAGAGAAGTAGCAGAGGCTTATTCACTTGTGCCTGACATTGATGGTTTCTTCAAAATGTTACACGAATGAAGAGTTTGCTGACAGTCAGTCAGTATGCATTTAATGTTTCACGAAAGTTGTGTTGGAAATAAAGATATTCATTTATAAACCCCCATCCCCTATTTTCACAGGGACTTTTACAATGCAGCCTGGGATGCCTGCAGTAAAAATATAATTTACTTCTATAAAGCCTACCTAAAAATGCAATTGGATTTGATAACAGGGAAACAATATTAACCACTCCTCTGAGGCTTAATTTAGGTTTTGTAGAGCAAAGTTAAAATGTCAAGGACCAGGAAGCCTTTGAAATATGCTTGTTGTATATTTAAAAACCATCATTTCAAAATGCAGGTTTGTTTTTCTCCACTGGGATCATTATGGGGCTTTGACAGAGAAAACAACATCGCATAATATTCTTTAGAAGTATTTGAAGAGCAAACAACATTCACAGGTAAATTGCTAGTATTTTAATAAGAAAGACAGCTAAGTATTTATACATGAGCCTAGATCTTGCTATGAGTGTTTATTCTCAACAATAGCTGTCTGGAGATGTGATTAATTGTCCAGTATGGAATTTGAATAATTAGAAAAATGAGTCGTCTGGTTTCATTTTACTGTCTTAGATTAAGGGTGTGCTAAATCTCATTTTACTAAATTATGTTGTCCACATTTAATCATTGTTCACTGTTTATTTTGCAAGGACATTCGATTGTATGGATCAGAATTAAATACATCAATGCTAAAGTCTGTGCAGAATTTGCATGCATTCGTTTTCTGCATTGATATTAATCCATAATCATACCAGTATACCTTTATTTTAAACTATGCACAGCTATTTGTGGTTTTATTGTATCAGTAATGTTGGGTTTCTGTATATCTAAATGTATATATAACTGTAATTATGCGTGCTTATTGTTTAGTCAACAATAACATTCACATGCTGGCTACTTACTTATAGCTGATATTTCAGCAATGTTACCATATTTATGTTATTCTGATATTTTAAGCCATGGGTTTCCTTTTCAGGAGGCTCTTCATTGCTGTTCCTTGATTTAATTTTTATTATGATAATTTAGCTTTTGGCTACAGTCTGGGCCTTTAATTATGCTAATGAGCACAATACACAGACCATGTAATGTTTTTACATTTTTTACATGTTTTTTTACTTAAAAAAAACAAAAAAAACATAAATGTTTCGATGTTATTAAACCTCTTAGTTATGTTACTAAAATGTTCTCTTTTTCTCTGTCTCTGCAGAGAGGAATGTTGTACATTGGACATATTATTTTTTTTTACTACTACCCAGAATGTTTAAGACTGTGTGTATGTATGTTTTTATATATATATATATATATATATATATATATAAACATACATACACAATAGTAATAATAATAATAATAATAAACACTACCATATATATATTTTGATTTTTTCACGGAAGTCCCATGAGTGCGGTTTTCTTTTTGGTTTTCTACATACACTATAACCAGCACCTGGGCATTACCTTATGGTCGAGAGTGCATCAGCTACAGGTTGTATATATATATATATATATATATATATATATATATTATCCATAGGAAATGGCCGCACTCGCAGGTCTTATGCACAACAAGGTTCCTTTATTTAGAGAAAACTGACGTTTCAGCTGCTACAGCAGCCTTTTTCCGAAACGTCAGTTTTCTCTAAATAAAGGAACCTTGTTGTGCATAAGACCTGCGAGTGCGGCCATTTCCTATGGACAATAGAGATTAGTTGTGGATCTGCACCCAGGCTACATCGTGAACCTTTTTCGTGAGTGCCAGTTTTTTTGCATTTATATATATATATATATATATATATATATATATATATATATATATATATATATATATATATATATATATATATGGTAGTGTTTATTATTATTATTATTATTATTATAACTACTATTTTTATTATTATTATGCAGCTCACTAGACTTCAGTAGTAAGAAGAAAGTGCAAAAAATTTGCATCAGTGCAGTAAATAATAGCAGCTAATAGTACCCATTCAGCATGGGTGAATTTAGGTGTCAAAACATAAAGAATTTTAATACCTTTTGCTGTGTTTAACCAAGAAAAAGGCCACAGACCATAATGGATAGTAAAAAAAGTAAAAAAAATCACACATTTTTAATATACATTTACATTAACTGTTACTTCTTAACTAAAGGGAATGCTCAGTTGGCAACTGCATATTTGGCCAATGCAACATCATTTTAAAGAGTTAGTACAGGTATTGGACCATTGTCCAGAATATTTGGGACCTGGGGTTTCCCGGATAAACAGATATTTCCATAATTTGGATCCTCGTACTTAAAGGGGCAGATTTAGAATTAGAATTTTCAAATTTTTTCAATTCAAATTGAATTTTGGGCTATTCAAAGTAGCCCAAAATTACTTTGAAATTTCACTTCGACCCTTAGTAAACGTGCTCCTAAGTCTACTAGAAAATCATGCAAACAATAAATCTGCTTCCAATAAGGATTAATTATATCTTAGTTTGGATCAAGTACAAGGTACTGTTTTATTATTACAGAGAGGAAAACATTACATAAAGGAAAATTACAAAAGGAAATCATTTAAAAAAAATTGGATTACTTATATAAAATGGAGTCTATGGTACATGGCCTTTCTGTAATTTGGATCTTTCTGGATAACAGGTTTCCGGATAACGGATCCCATAACTACTGTATATTTAAGTATGCCCATATTGACTGAAATCTGCCACCAAATTCCCTCATCAGAAATGTAGCTTTTTTTTTTTTTTTTTTTTTT
>CM044440.1:23839138-23864479 GCA_024363595.1 Xenopus borealis | reverse complement strand
TTTTTTTTTTTTTTTTTTTTTAAATTAAGTGCTAGACATATAGTAGAAAAAAGTGAGACATTTGCAGCTTTTTTTGAATAAATAATTTTTAATGGCATACAAATGCTGTCATATCATAAGGCAAAAACATTCCTTTCTACAGATAATGTTAAGCTTTTCATCTATATTAATTTGTGAGCTCTCCTCTGAAGGAAACACAGAATGTTTAATGATAATATCATATATTGAAATTTGATTTCCCTTTGCAGACAGTGGAAGGAACCGAAGTGGTGATAATAAATGCTTTGCAATCATACAGATCTCATATGGCTGCTGTCGTTGAGCCAAAGCATATTTGGAGCCAACGAAAAAGGATGTGTTAGGATATGTATGCTCCTTCTCAAACTGAGCATTTTGCTGCCTTTGTCAAAGTGAATGACAACAATTTGGCCAACTCTGTCTGAGCTGCACTCAACAGTGACAGGCAAATTATCAGAGGCCCTGCACTCCTTATTATCAGAGGAGAAGTCATCAAGAGGACGCGTGGTCGATCCCTCTCCCCTGTCACTATTTGTCAGTGGGACAAGGGCCACGGCTATGGGTAGCTGACAGGTAATTTCAACAATAACAATTACTTCTATTACTGGTGTCATAAACAATTCGCCTAAGGCATGACAATGGTAAAGCTTTATAATGCAGTGACATATAAATAAATGCCACTGGGTAACAAGTCATTTAGTTCTAATCAAGGCTTGCCCCCAATATTAATATTGTTATTGGGAAGAAATAGGAAATTAAAAGAAATTCCAATATGTCAAGAAATGTGCTAGGGTGAAAAGTTCATAAATGAAAATGAGAAACCAAAGAGCGGTAATCATTTTAATAGCCTCCCAAATCCGTCTTTTTGATTCTGAGAGATGCTAATACACTTGTAGACACGACATCTGGGCTTAATTATTTTTTCAAAATGAAAAATTAGGTTTTTATTCCTATGAAGTAAATTTTGAACAAAAAAAATCCTAGTAAGTTGCCATCTCAAATGGATACCTAGAACTCAATGCGCCCACTAATTATTGTCCTCTGTGCAACATCTACATATGCAAAAATATTAAAAAGCAGCTCTTTCAGCAGTAAATCATTACTAGGGTAATGAATGGTCTTAGTAAAAAAAAGGGATTCCAGTAAAAAAAATGGCACTTCATTTTTTAGTTCTTATTTCATATCAACAGCTTGCTTGCATTCATTCCATTGTTGGCTACACATTGCAGTTTACATTTTTTTTCCAGATCTACACTTGCTATATATAGTTTCTGGGTAACAGATCTTTCTGTAATTTGGCTCTTAATTTGTTAAGTCTGCTAAAAAAATTATTTAAACATGAAATAACCCCCATAAGCTGTTTTTCAATAAGGATTAATTATAACTTACTTTAGAACAAGTACAAGGTACTGTTTTATTATTATGGAAAAAAAGGAAATACTTTTTAAAAATTTGGATTTATTTGATTTATTTAATTCAGAGCTCTCTGGATAATGGGTTTCTGGATAATTTATCCTATGCCTGTATATATATATATATATATATATATATATATATATACATACAAAACTACAAGCCCTGAAACTCTACTCACTTTACATGTTCCATTCTGTGATCAACTTCAATCGTAATTTAGCTTTTTGTCCGGCGAGACAATGTGCCATCAGCCTGACAGCAGTAAAAGAATGTGAAAATCCCTAATTAGGAGAACCGCACAGCAATTAACGCATGTCAAATTTTACCTCATGAAGTGCCACTCTAATTTTCTCACTAAAAATGAATGGACTGCGTGTGTCCCCTCAAGGCAATGTTGATTCAAATCTGCTCAAGATGCAGCGTTGCACAGCTAAGCATCTTCTTGATTACAATCCGCTGCACTTCTAACTGCTTTCATTCCCTCTGCCACCATAGACACTTTGTCAACAGTCAAATTACACCATGCTGATAACAATGCATAATGCTCTTTCTCAAAGGATCCCTTTTGTCATGCGGTAGGCTTTCATAAAAATTGCCCATTTTCATGAAAAATACTGTCATCTAAATTGAAGTTTGCAGCCCTACATTTGCTGAAATGGACATTTTATTGAATTTTTTTTTCTGTGTTTGGTTATCTATTACTGAACTGCGCTCGTAGCATGAGGAACAGTTTTAACTGCCAAATATTTACAGCTAGTGGCAAAGTGGTGTTTGTTTATCTATTCTTTTCAGGTATCTTTAGGAACATCACTCTTATATTCAAGTATGGGACCCATTATCCAGAATAAGAAAATTTACGATAATTTTTTTCGGGACTTTCGGCGCATGCTCCACATCAATAGATTCCTCATATATGCGCCCGAAAACGCAGGTCAGTACAGGATGAGCAAAAGAGACAAAATGGCGCCTTTGAACTCAGATGGACAGTACCTGGAATGAGGGGTAATTAACAAGTTGGGGGCATTTGCCCGGGGGGGGCCCATAGAAAGGCCAGGGGAGGAAGGAGGGGGGCTCTACACAGGGGTGGGGGGAGGGTTTTTTTTCCCTTTACAGGTTTGGTTTTCCTTTAACATTTGAATTATATGCTTAAAAAAGAACACTGTGAAGACATACTTCGCCTAATTCAGAGCTTTTTGAATAACGTATCCCATAACTGTATTTACTGTATAAGCATTTCTTGGTAGGAATTAAATGTCAAATCAGAAATTGCAAATGCTATGTTTGTAAAAGGATTTTTTAGTTTTGCTAATTAATGATACAATGTCAACAATATAAATGTTATGCATTTTATTCATCAGTTGTTTGGAGCAGAAGTGTCTAATTCCAAAATGATATGGCATGGCAATACTTTAACACTAAGGGGCACATTTACTAAGGTTCAAATTTATTCTAAGTGAAAATTCGCAACAAATTCGAATTAAAAAAAGTTGAAATTCTCATTTATTTTGGGCTTATTCGACTGAATAGCCCAAATTCGAATCCAATTGAATCGAAAATTCGAATTCGATTGTCGAAGTACTGGCCCTTTAAAAAAAAAAAATCGATATAACAATTCGGCAGATTAAACCTACCGAATTGCTAAATATCCCTATGGGAAGTTCCCAAAGGATTCTTCCAAGATTTTTTTGATTGAATAAAAAAAAATTTGATCGAATTCTTAAAATTGTTCGAATTGGTTGAGTCGAACGATTTTATCGATCTATCAAATTTTTTATATTCGATTGTACGAAAAATTGAATTGCGTTAAAACCCCTCGAAATTCGACCCTTAGTAAATGTGCCCCTAAATCTAATATTAGTCCACATTTCCATCCAAATATCAATTCTTCTTTGAAACCTGGAAGTCTTGTTCACCTGAGAAACAAAATAAGAGTATATTTAGTAACCAACATTTTAGTGTAGGTAATGAGATCAAAAAGTCCAAAAGAGTTTATTTAACTGTCATTTTGTAGCTACAGTACATCTTCAGTGATGAGTGAGCCTTTGCAGAACAAACTGTTTGTAGAACTGGGATCCAATGTCTTTATATATTCAGGTTTTTAAAGGCAAAACATACATTGTATACTACAAAAGTGTATTGTGTGTATTTTCAACTAGACAACATGAAGATGAACAACAAAGACATGAACAACAGCAGAACTTCAGGTAGTCATAAATATTTTATAGACATAATCAGTAGTGATAGGTGAATCTGACCTGTTTTGCTTCACAGAAAATTTGTGATACGGTGAAAAATTCGATTTCAAATTTTTTTCACCCATGTTGGCAAAACTCTCACTAATTACCAGAAATACTTTGGCCAAAGGCAAGCATATGGCAGCCCCCACATTAAAATTAGCCATACAAAAAAACAAAGCTTTGTGCAAAATTATAATCATTATTATAATCATAAGCTGCAATAAAACCATGTATACGTGTATTATTCATTTACAGAGGTTAATTGATTACAGTCTAATACATAAATATGGGGAATATTTACTAAAATCACAAAATTTCTCACTATTTTATTAAAACCACTTCGAACAAACTCCTGTGCACATTTTTATCATATTTATTAATTAGTGTACTAGAAAAACATCTGGGGCGGGAAAAGACTAGTAAAAAACATAGAAAATACCAATTGTACAATCTTTTAGAATGAGGTGCCCAAAAACTCCAATTTATTCAGTTTATAGCCAGAAAACCACAAATTCATTAGATTATTGTACAAAACCAAGTACAGATCATGATATCTTCCTATTGTAAACTGGACATCTGCCATTGACTTCTACATCACCTTGGCAGGTTTGAGGTGGAGTCGTTTTTTATTCTGATTTTAACAGCATCAGGGTTTAATAAATCTCAAAATAATTTAGTTTTTTTTCTCCAAAATATTGTGGTTTTCCCCTTTAAAACTCAGACCAGAAAAAAACGGACTTTAATAACCCCCCTGAGATTTTATGGCTTAACTGTAGGGAATCTCTTTAATTGCTTCTATATAATGCCTTTTAAATATATCCACCACTAAAAATGACTTACAAAACTGCAATCCTCTGCAAAGGCACTGGCTACAGACATCAACAACAAAGAGAAAACCCATATCCCATATTGTCTAGAGTTACAGAACTCACAAATGAGAGATGGGGTTCCTGAAAATCTGAAGAATATTTGGTACTGGTGGTAGACGGATATTTAAAGTTTGATCCTTTATATAAAACTGGCCATACACTAAACAATATTGTCTGCTGACAGCTCATTGACCCATGCATGAGCCCAAAACATAAAATCCCAAGGTGAGGGGCCTTGGCCAGAAGTCAGCCATATTGACTGTAACATCCACTTGGACGAAGACCACACATGGACCTCTCTGATGCTCAATTTGACACACCTATGATTAGCAACATCAACAAATCAGTGTATGGCTAATGTAGCTTGCTGAATCTCTTGATCCTTTACCATAAACATATTAAAAATGGAATCAAAATAAAAAGGCTACATTTATGCCCCTGTTAAGACAGGATAAAGACAAATAATCTTTAGTCTACCTAGTCTATTAAACAGTATTAGACTCTCTACTTTCCTGGAACAACAAAACAGCTCTCCTTAAGGTTGAGTTATTATTATTTCATCATTTTATTTATGACAAAAGAGTCAAAAGGTAATATCAATAATAAGTAATCTGAAATACATTGGGGAGCTACTATTGGCAGTACTGTTACATAGAAATGCTTCAGGCTAGTGTCGGTGAGTGCAGGTTATGCTGAAGGCACACTAAAGAAAGTATAGGAATAGAGGAACCCCCTGATTTACCCCTGCTGATCCCCTGCTTTCTCTGATGTATTACTTGTAAACTGTTTTAGGCTGAGGCAATTACATGTCTAACTATCTGTCTTATAGCCAATGAGGCATAATGTACTGCCTTTGTCTTTCCAGCAACAGATGAATTCTGACAAGTTCTTATGTTCCTGGCCTAAATGGTGTTATTGATCTCATATCAGGGTAATGTATACTTGACAATTAAATCTCATGTTACTCTTCCCACCCTAGCATAATAAAATGCAAAATATTAGAAAACAAACCACAGCATCTTTTAATGGTAATGGATTCTTGTGTGTTGCAGAATACTAGTCAACATTATGTAAGCCTATATAAAGGTGTAAAATAGTGATGGGCGAATCTATCCTATTTCGCTTTGCTGAAAAAAAAAAATTTTTGATGCGCGTCACGTCGTTTTTGACGCCAGCAAATTTTCAGCAGGCGAATATTCGCCGGCAGAAAATCATTGGAATTTGCCGCAAATTTGCGCCTGGCGAATAAATTCGCCCATCACTAGTGTAAAATATTTAGATGATTTTTTTTTAATCCAGGTATTTAAAGGCTGCACACCACCATTTGAAATCTACTTGCATAGGTTAATGACTGTAGTGAATTTATGGGCAAAAAAATATATGATTCTAATAGAAGTTGCAGAAATTATTTATTCAATTGTGGCCATTATCAGCAATGCTTGGGACTTTGGGCTCTCTGGATAAAGGATTTTTCTGTAATTTGGATCTCAATACCTTAAGTCTACTAAAATAATTTAAACATTAAATAAACCCAATAGGATTAGGATTATTTTGCCACCAACATGAATATTACCAGCAAGTACAAAACACTGTTTTATTATACACAGAAATAAAGGACATAATTTTAAAAAAATTTGAATTGTTTGTAATGGGGTCTATGGTACATGGTCTTCCCCTGATAAGGGAAACATAACACTTTCTCCATACATGACTGGTAGGATACTATCCTTAATGATTATACAAAACAAATGAAAGTATTAAAGCGCAGTTATTTCCTTTACAATCAGTCAATAGCTAGTGGAGTCGCTACTTAGCTTTGCTAAAGCTTTGCTAAAGTTATTTGTTGCCCCTATTTTGGAATTTGTGCCTTAAGAAGAATGTAAAAAACAAACTGGGAAAAATAAATACCAATGACATTTCTGTTACTTAATTTATATATTTTCTTATTAAGTTTAGGAACACTTCTCTTAAAAGCTTTACTTTAAATACCGTTACTGTCCTTTAGATTGTAAGTGTTCCCAGCCACTTGTGTGAAAGTGCATCTCTACACCAATATTTTCCAGGGCTTGAAGAATTATGCTTGCCTCTTTCAAACTGTGCATAGTTAAAAAAAAAGCCCTAATTTTTGATGTATATTACAGGTATAGGACCTGTTATCCAGAATTGGATATTTCTGTAATATGGCTCTTCATACCTTAAGTCTACTAGAAAATAATGAAGACATTAAAGAAACCCAATAGGCTGGTTTTGCTTCCATTAAGGATTAAGTATATCTTAGTTTGGCTCAAGTACAAGGCAATGTTCTATTACAGCATGAGAAAAGGGAAATCATTTTAAAAAATTTGGATTATGTGTATAAAATGGAGTCTATGTGAACCAGCCTTTACATAATGCGGAGGTTTCTGGATAACTGGTTCCAAATAACAGAACCAATTACTGTACTATATATATATTGAAAATCAGATATATTTCTTTATTCAACCTATTATTTTATTTTCTCCCCATTTCCCTTGCCTGCTTATATAGCCCCCTCTACTGTTCCTTTAAAAAGCTAGAATTCTAAGAAGAAAAAAAAACAAGCAACCAGAAACATCTTTTTTTCAGTATTAAATCACTTGCATGAAAAAAATGACGTATCATTTAAGCAGCTTCATCATAATCTATGTAGTGTAATATACCGTATCATGAAAGCCACAAATACAGGTTTTGTTTTACAATACCCTTTAAGTCTTTTTAATGAATGTTTTTTTTAAATTGTATTTTGTTTTTTTTCCTGGGCTCTATAAACATAATAAGAGACAATGCAGATGCTTTGATATCCTCATGATGTAACAGCACAGCCCATGTTTATAAACACACGTGAAAATATATAATCACAGTTTAAGACACTGATACTACAAAATGACAAACTGGGTAATATTAGTTTGTCTCTGCTGCATTTTTGAAAAAAAAGTTATTTTTGCTCAATTATAGCTATAATTTCATAGCAAGCAATTATTTCTGTTTTAAATCAGATATAAATTTTTTTTACCAATCAATATCAGTAGGGTTTGTTTTTAGTAAAGTAAAGTAAAACGCATGACGCTTTAAGTGTTCAGATTACAGAAACATATTCAATTTTCCAAACAGAAGACAGTTCATTAAGCTGCACCACATCAAATGAAAGTTTAATTTCTCCTGCATCAGGATAGCAATGAAAGCAATTGAGAAAGATGAGCCATATGGTATGTCTAACAGCAAACACATATTGTTCATTCCCCTAAAGTTTTCTAATCCTGCTCCCCAGACCTGCATAATACAGATAATGTGCTCTGAGATCAGAAACCAGGAGCTATCTGGTGTACACTTTTAATACTGTATTTAATGGGAAATAATGAATCATAAAAGCCCAGAGAAGATGGTGTTTGCTAGCTTAAATCTCAGCTGTAATTTCATTGTTCTGTGTAGAAACTGCTGCTTGCCCTTTAGATCTAGCAGCAGTTGAATATAATTACACTACCAAGAGCAGGAGATTGTAGAGAGGGATGTAAACTGCAACCATGTCCCTGCTCTGATCTCCAAATGTATGTTTCCATTTTGAAGTTAATGAGCTAAAACTACAGTTCATTTTTTAGACCCTTCAGTATCATTAGATATTTTGTAGGATCCGAATATACAACATGACACAACCTGTATTGTGCTTTTGGGCTGGATGACTAGTTCTACACATTTCCTGCATCATCCTTGGTAACAAATGCAGCGCAAATGAACATGCAGCTTGTTTTCCCCTCTGCCAGATGTTATAATTAAAATCAAATTTGTACGTGCTTCAATGTTCTTGAGTTTCCAGTGTTGTAAAACATACAGCTTTTGAAAACAATGCAGACAAATTTCCTGTGTGTGTGTCTAAATTCACAAAATAAAAATACACGGACACATGAAAGAATCCTTTTAAAAGACAATTTTCTGTAATGTTTGTCTTTGGGATGTGCTGTCACTCATTATATTGTGTTATTATCTATTACTAAGGTGACGGATGTATAAAATTATACTAAACCTTTACTGCTAATTATACATTTACTTCCGCTATTTAATTATTTTAATTATTTTTTTTATATAAAAATTGCAATAAATTAAATAGGTTGTACTGATGTTTTTCTGGTTTACATCTAGGTTTTTCTGAAGTCTTAATCAACGTTTCTTTTTTTTTTTTCTTCCAAGTATTCCATAGACACGTTTTAACTGTTTCAGGAAGATCCCATAGTTTCACATGTTTTGTCAAACCAATGAATTCATTTGAATTTGACACTGATTTACTTTACATAAGAATGAATAAAATAAGAATGAAACTGTTTCTCAAATGCCTTTTCAGTATTTCAGGAATAATTACCATCCAAACAGATTCTTTACAATACCTGTAACCAGCAAGATATATTGCTTCTCGACATGAAATCAGTTTTAGTGCCTTTCTTTAACTCTTTAAAAAAAAAGTGTTTATTCTATTCAATGAATGCCCAAAATCAAATGCTTAACCAGGTTACTGAAATATTGCAGAAAACCCCGGCATGCTCTGATGAGTTACAATGACAATAGTCTATTGCAATGTAAAACATGCTGCACGATAAAAAGGTGCTTTTTGTTACCATTTTATCAAAGCTGTTCATCTTCTAGCTTCAGGCAGCTTTTTGCTGGATTTGCAGATATTTCTCTGTCCAGGCTTCTTTGTTTGTGCATCCCATTTGCATACATTTATCTCCAGCTGAGGGTGCTTTCAGCTTATTAAGGCCTCCCATCACAATATTTCATAAGCCAGCTGCTAGGAAGGATTTCACCTGTGGTGACGAAGAAAAGCAGGGTGGAAAACCAAATTCTTCATGAAAAAAAGAAAATCTTGACTATCTTCCCCTTAAGTTGGGCACCATTTGCGTTAAACAGGCTCTTGTCATGATATATGCTTGAAGAAGTCAAGGGTTAGAGTTGATTTGAAGGTCAGCAGTAAAACAACAGACAAACCAGACGCCAAACTGTTTCTTTAGCTGTCAGAGTTAGCTGTGTTACAACCAGGTCTTGATCCTTTTTTTTCCAGTCTCTAATAAACAGGCAGAATCTCTGTGGCTCAGGCTTACCCTTATTGTATTATGTCTGGAAAGGAGGGAAACAAATCTACACAATATCTATATCGTTATCAACTGGGAACAGGATGCAATGGGTTGATCTCTGGTGCCAGCTTATGTTTCTGTTGTATCAAAAGTAGGAATTAATTCCACTAATTTATTTAAGGCATGTCAGCTCTCTGACTAAACCTGTTTTAGCGTCAAGATAAATAAAGCTTTTATGGCTCATAAAATAGATCCATTTATCTCAATGTTCTGAATGTTGTCTTTTTCTGGCAGGCAAAGTTAGGCCTTTTTTTTTTTTTTTAAATGCTGGTTACAACTGGAATACTTGTTGCCATGAAGTGTGTTGTACTGGAAAGGGAAAATTATTCTTGGCTTCCAGGCCGCACAAGTAACAAAATCAAGTTTTTGGAAAAGCCTCTAAAGTATAAACGGTCATCTGTTGAATTGAGCAGCTGTTGAATTAAAACAGCAGGAGAAAATGATGTCAATATGCATGATATAAATGTTCTGCACTGCTGTCATCAATATTATCCTTTTTTTTAATTATAACATTTCTATAAGAGGCTTTCCACTGCAATATTGATTATCAATTTGAATGGGCTGCAGTGAAATGGGGTGCCACTAGTCACGTGTGCCTTTTGGCAAGTTTATTGCTTTTTTAAAATTTATAGCATGAAAGGGTATTTATATTTTCATCCATAGAGGCAGTAATATTCACTTTGCGTTTTGCAATTATTGCAAATCAATTAAGTATAATACAAACTTACTTACTTATAATACAAGTTCAGAGAGAGTGGAATAAAGTAGCTCTATTAATTTACATGACAAAATATTTTATCTATACTTAATATGCAGAATGTCCTATAAGGATTAGCATAAGCATTTTTCACCTTTGACTTCTCTAGGGAATGTCCTGGAGCATGGCATGAATTAAAAATATTATTTACACTATACACCCTTCCTAGGGTTGTCACCTGGATTTAACCCGGTCTGGGTGAAACCTTCCTGTCCAGATTTTCAAATTAGGAAATCCGGACAGGGCACTGAAAATAATGACATGGTGGCCCTGCCATTTTCCAGCCCCAGAAAAGGAGGCAACCCTAACCCTATTTATGCCTATTTTCCTTGTCCATTGAAAGGGATTCAAAAGATTTTATATTAGGTTAGCATTTAGTGACAAAACAAGCATTACACTATGGGCTGACCTGGGGGGCATGACAAAAGATTTAGCTCTGCAACAGATTAATTGCTAAAGTTTGTATTGGGCCAAAAAAACAATATCCTACCCAATCCAATCTGTACTAGGGAAAGAAATTTACACCACCTCCTTAAGATCATCATCACCTTTAATTTATAAAGTGCAAGCAAATTACATAGTGTTTTACAATAACACACTGGTCCAGGGGAAGCAAAACCAGAAAACCCAGGGTCCACCATATAAGCAGATCTTCATGCAGTTACAGAAAAATCAAATACATTTTAATGTTATCATATGGAACTTTATTAATAGGACAGACACACATATATATATATATATATATATATATATGAGTAGATGTGGGATAATACTGAAAAAAATCACAAATAAATCACAATTCATGAGCTTTACTCAACCTTAACTTAAATACATTTTCCACTATATTCCATCCCTCACAAACATTATGAGGCACATTTATCAAAGGTCGAATTTTGAGTTCATGTGAGTTTTTTAAAACTCCAATGGAATTCGACTAATCAAAATGTAATAAATTTTTTTTACTTGGGTGAATCGACCAGAAAACTGTATCAAATTTGGCCATAAATAACTTAAAAATTTGAATTCCAGATTCAAGTTTTCACTTTGACCCTTGATTAATCTGCCCCTATTTCTTTTTTACTTATATTCTTTTTTATTTATTTTAAGAAACCAAGTCTAAGTACATTACCGTATGTGAATAGGTAAGTTTTAGACTTGACTTTATGCCTTTAGGTGAACAAAGATCTTCCTTACTAATATTGACATGTGCTAAATACGTTCATTATCTGCATAATAAGCAAAAGCAAAAGGTCTTTAAGAATCAAAAGAAAAAAGGTGTCATTTAGATAATTTTTTTTGTGATAACTAAGAGCAGTGGTATTTCCAACACCTGGAAGAAAAACACTAAAAAAAGAAAACAAAAACATTATTATATATTATTATATAGTGTCAACATATTACACAGTTTATTGGCCCATTTTTTTATTATCAATTAACCTACCTGTTGGAGTTTGCAGAACTGTAGAACCTGGGGGAAACCCACACAGACCAAGAAAAACATACAAACTAAACGAAGGCAGTGTCCTAAAATTGAAGCCAGAACCCCACCACTGTAAGGCAGCAATGTTCACCAATGAGACAGAATGACCTCCCATTGAGATTTAAAAATGACAAATTGCTTAGAAAATTTATAAAAAAAATGACAACACCTATACCATAATTATTGTCTTTTTTGATAAAGACAATTGGATAAAATATAAAGAAGGTAATTAGTATAAAGCAGGTTATTTAATAGATCTCAATTTTTTCTCACTTTATTAAAAAAAACTTGACCAAACTCCCATACCTGGATCCCCTGAATTTACAGATACATTTTCTCGAAAGAAACTGATGTGTGAAAAAGTCACAACAAAATTTGGCGTCAATTCGACATCTGAAAACGAAAACCAGCCTAAAAATCTCTACAATCAAAAAATATGTTCCAAAGTTGAATGGGACCATCTGTAGTTGACTTTTAAATTATTTAGAGGGGTTTTAGCTGGAGTATTTTAATATTCAAATTGTTTGCAGCTTTAGAGTATAATTAATCGTGAAAAATTAAAAAAAATTCCCTTTAAAATTTTTATTTTTGTGGACTAGAAAAATGTGAATTTTAATAATTACTGTATGCCCCAAAACATTTACAAGGGGGCCATTTTCAATTGTGATTACTTAAAGTATGCAAAGAAGAGTGATTTCTGCCAACAGAACATTTTACTGAACAGGTTACCATGCAACAATACTTTGAAACTGAAAGAAGATGTCATCCTAAAGCATAAGATAATCAAAACTTCTAAAAAATAAAATGGTGGATACACATGGTTTATAGCTCAGACTTTGGTTTTGTTGTCTTTATTATGACCTGGACTCAAGGAGCTTATTTAACCATCATCACTCAGATGTGCTTGGGATATTTAAAACAATTTGTGAATTATAAAATATACAAACACAAGAAACCAGCCGGGTAGTCAAACAAAACCATAAACCATGGTTTCCATTGTTTAATCAAACCATTAATTCTTCAACAGAGCAAAACTGTTAGAAATGGAAGTGTGAGCATTCCCTCTTTCTTTGTTTATAGAATGGGACTGGGTTTCCTTCCCGGTATTTAACACACAGAAGTGCCCGCTGACACCTATATCTGAGTAAGGCTGCTTTAATTACTGCGTCTTTACTCAAAATAAATAATAAAATAATCATCAAAATGGTTTCTCCAAAAATAGTACTGCATAGTAGTATAGTGAGAAATAACAGTTTGCAGATCTATAAAAATACATGCGCTAATAAATTTTACACATTTTTTATGATGAAACCAAATACAGGAATGGAAGGGAGGGTGATACTGAAATAAGGGCTGCTATATAGCATCATTTTTGGATTTTACTGATTATTCTGTTATTTTCATATTTAAATGTGTTGTTCCATTTTGTGCATGAAAACAATAAAAATAAGTAAAACTTATTCATTCTAAATGCTGAACTTTGGATGACTCGATAGAGTAAATGGGTAATTTTAAACAAAATATTTATTATTGTTCGTGAACTATGAATTCCCATTTGATGCTGCATTATGCTGTATGCATTTTCCTGTTCAGTCAATCAATCTATGTACAGTATATATAATATTTATTATATTATATATATAACACAACAAGCTTAATTAATGCACAAAACAAATTGGAGTTGAATTTATAGATCTATAATGATCAATACTGAATCTGGTCCCTTAATTTGTACATAATGTACAATGGTCGAATTTGGATGAAATTTTAACAGTGTATTTTTAACTACATAAATTGATTCACATAAACAATTTATAATGGCATCTTGAGTTCACATGGATTGCACAATTCAGAGCTTCATTTCAGCAGTTCAGTAGAGTGGCATTTTCACTTGGCCCATATGTGCCTGCTGAAATTGTTCTTTTTATGTGCATAAAAAAATTCTGCTGGCGCTGGCTTTCAAATGGTCAGTGCTGCTATCAACCTGTAGCCAATCAGGGAGCTGGATAATTAACAAGATTTGACCATTTGGAATATTAAAATAGTCACATGTTATGCAAACATAGTCCAGTATAATCAGAAGCAAAATGTGTTAAAGATGTATTTTTAGTCCGCTGCTGAACACAATATAGACAAAAGCAGTTTTCTATTTATTGAACATTGTTCATGTTGTTTTTTTATTAATAATGTTTACATGAAAAAAAGCAGCATGGAACAATACTGGTCAAAGTTTAATTCTTCAGTATTCATAAACTAATTTTAATAATATCCCAAACTGGATATTGCTGCCACTTAATTTTTTGTCTTTAAACAATAATTGCTAATTTTATATTTTAATCAATATTAATTTTAATGTTAATTATATCCTGTCAGTAAATGATCTTGACATGCCTTCATTCCTAGAACAAAGAGGAAAAGTAATTAAGTTGCCTCCATCATTAAGCAGGGAATGTTATTTTAAACCTAAATGCTGAAGTTGAAAGAAATAAAACTTCTTGATACCCTCATGGCCTTTCACATAATGAGTCAAACAGCTTTGATAAATTAAAGAGCTTTTTCTCTCAGCAGCAAAGCAGAGAAGTTCTGTAAACCACAAGGCTTTTCACTTGTCGGATGATGACTGGTCTCTATTCATTTGTCCCATTTGTCTTCTGATTCCCTCTGTTATCTTGTGTGAGTGGAACCTGCTGTTAGACATTTTTCCTTTTTTACTATTGTTCAGGTGAGGTATAACATTCTGCAGATGTGACAGGAATACAGTCCATTCATTCTGAGTATGATACTGTCTTAAAGGGGAAGGCAATATAACAATGTCAGCTTTGTTGATAGAAACAAAGAAATACAGTGTGCATTTTGCTTATTATTTCTCAGTTCTATTACTGCTCTTTCTTTTTACATTTGTGATACTTTTTAAGAATATTTATCAGAGTAATCCATTTCAGAATGAAATGGTGGATTCTCACTTCTTCAGCTTTGTCCCCAAGGAATTCTCATATTTAGTTGAACATGCTCATCACAGTTGAATATGCTCAGAATGTCTAAAGAGTACTGAAGTTTACAATGTATGTCAAAGTGACATACTGTCTAAGTATTATTTACTCCAAATCCAAAATGTTCTCAAAACGTTTTCTCACTTTTTTCAAATAATACCAGAGTGCTGCTGCTTTTATTGATCTATACAATTTTCCCTGACAGAGGGTACAGCTTGAACCTTGGGCTGCAATGAGTTGTTCTCCATTTTTGAAGCACACATGAACTGAATTCACTCTTTTGTTAAAACCACTTTGACCAAACTCCCATGCACATTTTTAACAATATTAACATTATTTAACAATAACTCTACTAAAAAAATATGGTGTGGGAAAAGACTTTATAAAATCATAGAAAATTTCCTACTGCATGGTAACCAATCAGTTGAAAATAAGAGAGCTGCAAAGCAGGAAGTAATGTTCTGGCCGTTATGTTAGACGTCCAGTCACTCCAGCCTTTATAGATTACATTTTTGGCTAAATAACTATATTGAAAACATTTTTATTTTGCACAGCCTATCCATTTACCCAGTTTTTATTTTGACATTGAACAATTCCGTTAAGGGTTCACATTCAGTTCAACCAGGCTCTTGGTCTGACCAAATACAAACCCTGATGAAAAAGGTTTGGATTTGGCAACATTAAGGATTCAGTGCATACCTACTTGAAACAGGCTTTCGAAGAATAAGAATTCAAATAAAATATCAAGCATCTAAAATTCTGTTACTGCATTAATAATAGCGGCATAGTAAAAAGACAGATTGTACTAAAGCTTCAGCTGTAAAAAATATATATAAGAAAAAAATCTCTTTGATCAGTCAGAAGCATATTTGCAACTGAATCCCAACAGAAAAAGTTGCATCTTACATATGCAAGCTGGGGCCTCCAGAAGGTGATCAAATGTGCATGTCGCTATTCTGCAAAAAGGAATGTAAGATTAAAGAGCAGACTTTACATATAGCAAACAATTGGTCTACTTTTTACAGTACAATAATAGATGGTTCAGTGATTATTTTCAAAATGGAAAAATGCTAATTCACTGTCTATGATAAGAGTAAACATTTTCAATCCAAGGAATTGGCATAATTTCTCCTCCCCCATAGACTTTCAAAGGGTTCTGTTTATGATGCAGTGGGATTTGTTTTCAAAATGATGCCAAAATCTTCAGCAATACTCAGCCTAAAAAAATTTTTTTTGGCCATCTCTAGAAATATGCTTCAATTTAAAAGCTTTATTTGAACTACAATATCCAAATATAAAAAAATTAAAGTCATATTCTGTAATCAATTAACTGATTCTTTTTAAAATCAGCATATGGCAGGATAAGATAATCTAATAAAGTCATCTTAAGAAAAAATATGGCATTGTCTTCTCAGGCATGAACAAAATGTGTATTTCACAGTTAATGAACACCAAGATGCCCATGTTATGAGGAGTAAAATTTAGTTATAGTGCTGGGTGATTTCTTAGGTCAAGCGATAATCACATAAGAACATTGCAACATAAATTTTTAAATCATCCCGTTGAATATTGAATGTGAAAGTAAAATTCCATGGGTAATGATAATACATTAACATGTCTATCCTAGGGACTGTTAATAATTTTTATATCATTACAGAGAAGGCTAAGAAGCTGCTTTAATTTGGGAGCTAAACCTTAGAGTAGCAACATTGTTGGAGGCAAATTAATGTTTATGCAATAGAATAACTTCTCTCAATGTACAATTTAATGATTGTAAATTTTCAGCGTTAACAATAATACATCTATGCACTTTTTTTTTTGATATTAGAAATGTCATCTGAACAATGACTTAAAGGATCATATTTATATTTATTCTTTTTGGTTCAAATTACAAGCTATTTTTTATTATTGCAAGGCAGATCTGTTTTAAAAAGATTGCAAATTTTAAGGAATTACCTGGTTTTGAACCAAGGACCTGTGCTGTTCCAGACAGTGCTCCTCCTGATTGAGCCACAGGAGGCGGTGCAGGTTTGGCCTGTTTCTAAGAGGAATGCAGCTATGCTGCTTTAAGGCCAGCCTGTTCTAGTGCACACCCTCTAGCCAGCTGAGGGCAATTATGAATTAGAGTACTACTTAACCCCATCCCACCATTGCTGGATTATTGGTTCAAACTAACTCCAAGCCTTGTGTTCTGTGAATTCCTGCAATCTTGTATCCTGATATCCTGCCATATTGTGTTTCCTTTTATCCTGTTTCCTTGCTCCTGAAAAAATCGCGGTAAACCTTATCTTGTCCCTGTTCCTTTTTTGTACTTGATCTCCCGGTTCTTTGGCTCTAGTATTGGACTTTGCATGAACTCTGCCCGTCTTGACCTTTTTTTGCCTAAATCTGTTTGTCTGCCGCCTGCCCTTGAATTTCAGCTTGTTTTTGGACTTTTTGTTTTTTTCTGTCTACATCTGGATTTGTAATGTTCGCTGTATATATTTTTCTGCATAAGGCTGCTTATATTTTTGTTCAATAAATATACTCTAAGTTACTCAGCACCCTGGCTCCTATCTGCAAACCTAACAGCCATCCCTAACACAAATAGGGTTGACTGCTCTGAGCCCCACACATGGCCTAGTAGAATAGGCATTTTATAAAGAAGGGGTAGTGAATAATAAATAATTCTACTCAGTGGCGTAACTTCAGAGGGGCCTGACACACTCTGATTCCCATCCTCCTGCCCATTTCCTGTCTCACCTCTATCATGCCAATGGCCCGCCCATGCTCTACCTGGCTTGCTTCTGCCAGTAAAAGAGCATATGGGGGTTTTCTTAGCTATAGAGGAAGTCCTGTTCCCTTGACCACCCTGCAGTTGTGAGGTCTGCTTACTTTAAAAGTACACCACTGGTTGTACTTTATTTTAGGTTTAGGTTTGGTCCTATAAACCACTTCTTGCCTACAAAAGATCAGTATCCATCTGCAGACAAATCAATTCCTTATTGCAGCTTTCAAGTGTAGAATATAATTCTGAAGATTTACACATGGCCTAACATAAGGAGAGCAGAAGCTTTTGAGGGAACTGGAATGTTTGGCAAGCTTACCTTGATTATCATACAGCAAAGACATCACCTTTATACCACTTTTATGTTAAATATCAAAAGTTTTACAATTGTAATTTAAAAGAATGACTAGCAGTTGCAACTTTGCATTTTCTTCAATAGTTCTGTATAAATTGGCGTAGCAAGCAGATGCTTATATTATGTAAATAAGATCTCAGTTACACTTTACTTGTCTGTACTATGTAAAATGTTTTCTACATAATTAAAGTTTCTTAATAGATGCTTAAAAATAATCATGGTTCCTGCTTCTGCTTGTTTCTAATTTATAAATGTAGAGGTGAGTCTCTTAGTTTCATCATTACTATATGATTACTATAACAGTAATGGGATCTGTTGTCTGGAATGACTGGGACCCAGGGCTTAATGGATAAGGATCCTCATAAGGTTAATAAGAACATTAAATAAGCCCGATACAATTGTTTTGCCACCAGTATGGATTTATGTCGATAAGTTATTAATAATAATTACAATAATAACAGATAATAAAGAGACAATTCAAACAAAAAAGAAATATAAGTGACTCTATCGGAGTTGACCTTTCTATATTTTGAAGCTTTCTGGATTTTAGGTTTCCAGATAAGAAATGCCATACCTGTATCTGAATTGCAGGTCAAAACTGACCCCAAGCCATGCTATTAACACTTTGCTTGCAGCCTCAAGATTACCTTTCATTTTCTTCTGTGCTCGAGAAATTCAAAGGTGGCCCAATGAATGCCACTCCAATATGGGATGCATCTCTATAGAAAAGCCAACAATGTACCAGTCTTTTATTTATTTATTTATTGACATGCATAGCAAATCTTAGGCTTAGGTTTATTATTTAAGTATTAGACTGTGTCTATTTCTAATGGCTTCTTTCATGTCAGATACTGATGATACCCCAGGATAGAGGAATTAAGACTACCTACTGGTCTGTGCCTCTGAAGTTAATAACAAGTTTGCATATATATATAGACATTTGAGCCTAAATATTAAAAAATTCACAACAACTGTATCTACAAAATGACTAAGCAAATAAATTATGATATATTCCAAATATATTGATTTCTTTTTCAACTCCATCCATTGCTTCAGTAACGCTAGATTATCTAAACCCACACTTGAAACCTAATGGCTTCAAGCTTGAATGGTCAAACCAGTGCAGCCCTGTTAGCTAAATTCTCTAGCTGCATCCCTCATTTTTCAGATTATTTGATAACCTTACTACATTTTACACATAAAATGTGCTTGATAGATTTTTTTGGCAACATTAGTTTTTGTGGGAACAGTGACAAAAACAAACTAAAATAAAAAAAATTGCAAACCCAAATCCCCTTAATATAGCAATTGTGCAAAAATTTGAAACGTGTGAAGTTTTGATTGTCGGCAAGGAAAACTCTCTGGGGGAAATTCACTAAAGCGCGAAGCGTCTAACGCTAGGACTAATTCGCCAGAGTGACATAGATTCGTAAATTTACTAACACCCACTTGGCGAATTTTTGCTAGCGAAGTAGATAGATTAGCGCAACTTCGCACCCTTATGCCAGGCTAAGTTGCGCACTGACGAAGGATTGTAATTACGCAAATTCACTAAGATCAACATTTTCCTGAACGTTACCACTTACTCTGGACTTTACTTCGCCAGGTCAGACATGGTGAAGTTCAATATAATAGAGTTTGAAAAAAATATTTGGAAATTTTTTCTAATTCCCAAAAAAACGCTGGCATGTTTTACCATTGTAGGGTGATAGTCTGAAAAAGATTGATTTTTGGGAGGGGGGTTACTCTCCTTCCCCCCTACATTTCCTAACATATGGCAACTCAACTATACAGGGGGCACATTTAGGGCAATAGGACAACTTTATTTTATTTATTAAAGGTTTCCTGTGCTTGATTAGTGTAATGTAGTGGCTGTAACATATGCTTCTATTATATGCTTAAATTCACGCCATATGCAAATTAGGCATCACTAGCATAAATGTACTTTGCCTGGTGAACTAACAGTAGCACTACTTCACTTACGTTCGCTGACCTTAGCGTAACTTCACACTTTAGTGAATTTGCGTAGTGCTGGCGAAAATTCGCCTGGCGAAGTGCAGCGAACAGTAGTGAAGGCAGCGAATTTTCGCCGCTTCGTGAATTTTCCCCTCTGTCGTCTTGACAACGCAAATTCATTGGATTACTGAATGAAAACCAAAAAGCCAGAATTATCAAGAATCAATTATGGCCAAATAAACAGGTTCCAATTGTTTAAAGGGACCATCTGCCATTGACTTCTAAATGATTTCAACAGGTTTTAGCTGGAGTATTTTCAGATTTGGCTTTTTAGCAGCTTCAGAGCATAATAAATATCAAAACATTATTTTTTCCCTCTAAAAATTTGGATTTTTTCCCCTTTAAAAGCCATCAAGAAAAATTTGAGGCTTCATAAATAGGCCCCCAATGTCTGATCTACAGACACTGAATATAATTGTGCATAAATAGCTGATGTGGAAAATGTTCCATGTGTACTGAATAGGGTCTGATGTTAAAAAATGGAACAGACTCTTAGCATTTATTGGAAAGAACCCCAATAGTGGCAGTTTGAATTCAACATTCAGACATATTAACATGGCATGGAACTAGGATAAATCCTAGACTGAATGTAAAGCATTGTACACATGCTGGATTTTATTCTTACGTCTTCTTGGTGATTTTGATTCTTGATGACAGAAGTAGATCACAGATAAATCTGCTATTTAATGCATTGTAAGCCAGTAATGTTAGAAAGGAAAAGAAAGCTTGAATAAAACTTTATGAACACTTCTAAGATACTGATTTATGATTCACACTGAAGCTTACACCTGCAGTTCAAGCAAAACTCAACTTTGCCACCCCACAGAGTCTAGTTTATTAGGTATCAAGGAGTCACAAGAAGCTCTGTAATTAAAACTATAATTAACTGGCAAGGGAAAGTGCCACCTGAGCTTTGAGAGGTTGTCAATTTTATTTCCATTACGGCCCTCCTTCTGTTTTTCTTTGTTTACTCTTGATAAGACCGCTTATGTAATTTTAATATTTTTATTTGATTACACCTTTAATATTAAATGTAAATGAACAAAGTTATTAAAACTGTATGTTAGATATATATCACAATGGGTGAATAATTTCATATCAAGGTTTAACTATACTTCTTCTTCTTCTTCTTCTTCCAGGCATGCAGGCATTATATAGTTAACCCATGTACAGTTAATGAAATATGATAATGAAACTAATAAAAGCAAAAGACCTCAGCAATAAAACCTGAACTACAACTGATTCTTTTTTTTGTGCTATTGAAGCAAGTATATTTATTTTAGCATCAGTCTGACTAGCAAAGGGTGTTACAGATCTTAAACAGATGTGTCAAGAGCTGGTATATCATATGACTGCCATTTAAAGATGGCAGTGCATTTAAAGAGCTGTGAGACCTAGATGTCAGAAGTTGAACTAATAATCATAGTGATTTTTTTTTCCTACATAAGATTTTTTGTGCGGTGCATGTGTTTACACAGTCATCTTTCATGTATCACTACCTATAACAGAAATAGTTGCCATTGATTAGATGTCATGAGAAACCATATCCACAGACAGCCTCCAATGTATTGGATTTATAACATATACAATGCTCTGTATTTATTATTGTTATGTTAATTGTTAATTTGGTCATTGTTATAAACAGTTTCTATCTATATCCTCTATTCTCAACTCTTCCGGGGTAAACACTGGACTAAGTATAAAAGCCTGGTTGTGCCAACACTATAGATTCTGCAGTCCTTGACAGTTTCAGGTATTATTTGTCTTATAATTTGACAATGTGTGATGTGGAAAAGTTCATGGCAAAGTATATGACAATATATGTTAGATTTTGTGTTATGATTAGTATCAAGTAGTAATATTTAAGTATGTTGGACTTGTGTAAAGGGGAAAGAAAGCACAGCATATAAAAATGGAAGAATATCGATGTAAGGGATTAGATGATTGATGAGTCCTTAAAGGACCAGTAACATCAAAAAATGAAATTGTTTTAAAGTAATAAAAACGTGCCCTGCACTGGTAAAACTGCTGTGTTTGCTTCAGAAACACTACCATAGTTTATATAAATTAGCTGCTGTGTAGCCATGGGGGCAGCCATTCAAAGGAGAAAAGGCTCAAGTTACACAGCAGAAAGCAGATAAGCTCTGTAGAACATAAGGTTATCTGTTATCCATTACTTATCCTGTGCCATATAGCCATTTTTCTAATTCCGCCATTGCTACTTGGCAGCTTGTTTATATGAACTATAGTAGTGTTTCTGAAGCAAACAGATCTAACAGGGCAGGGCAACACTACATGATATTTTCTTTACTTTAAAACACTTTCATTCTTTGGTGTTACTGTTCCTTTAAGGCAAGACTAGCTATTGTGACCAATAAGGAACTGGACAGGTAGGAGCAGGGCAGAGTAGGCAAAGATACAAGAACTGGCAAGAGCATGACAGAGCAGGGGAAGGGACAAGATTAAGCAGCAAAGATGCAGGAACTGGACCAGTGTTCAAGCTTTTATGCCAATTCTTAGGCAAGAAAGTGAAGTCAAGAAAGGGTGTAAATAGGGTTCAGCCAGCTCTGATTGATCGATCAATAAAACTCTTGGGTTATGATGGGAGGGCAAGGTGAAAACATGGGAATGAATGATCAGAGATGAGAGAATGCACCAGCTGCACTCTTGGCCTAATGGTTAAGGAAAGTGGTCAGAAACCTTTAAGTTCCTGGCTCAAATCCGAGCAGATCCTAATGATAAGTAAAAATAGGAATGTGTTTTCATGTAAAATGGTCAGTCTGATAAATTATGAATCCACAGAATTATTAGATTGATTGATAGGCAGGTAGATGTTAATTTGGCTTTCATTATCATTCTGTCTTCACATCTTTTTCAACATACCCAGGTCCAAGTATCCATAACCTGGTCACTTACTGACATAGTGAAAACAATTGCCCCAAATTGCAATCATCTGCACATCTGACCAGTAGACCATGGCTTGATCTCTGCCACTTATTACTGATGGTAGGCTCATTAAATATGTTGTCCTCTAGGATTCCATATCATGAACTGTCTATGGGTCTTCCACATGGAGCCATAGTCATGTAGCACTCTTAAAGGGGTTGTTCACCTTCAAACAACTAGTTGTTTTCAGATAGATCACCAGAAATAACGACTTTTTCCAATTACTGTCTATTTTCTATTTGTAACCGTTTTTCTAATATTGAAGTGTAAAGTGTAATTTTTCACCTTCTAAAGCAGCTCTAGGAGGGGGGTTCGCCGATACTGATACATTTAATGGATACATTAACTGATACATTTAATGGATACATTTCTTATCTTTGTCCCTGCTGAGCAGAATCTCTGGGTTTCATTACAGGCAGCTGTTAGAATTAATACAATAGTTGCTAATACTCCAGAGATGTTGCTGTGAAATGTATGAATTAAATGTTGCAAAATTGTATCAGTTTAGAGTCTGCGCCTGAATTTCTAAGCTGCCAGACTCAAACCAGAGAAACCTACATTCAACTTCAATCTTAGATTTTGGAAAAACAGTAAAAGATGTTTCTGGGGAACAATTTGAAAACAACTGAACAGAAAAAAAGTGTTTGGAAGGTGAACAACCCCTTTAACACATGGATCTGGTTTTTGATTCAGCTGAAATACGGTGGTGTAATGGGGGTGGGCATTTTTTACCATCTGGGTTCTATAAATTTCAGTTCTACCAGCTCATGCAGCTTGTAAATCACCAGTGAACAGTCTTCACCTGGTGACACACTACATGAACCCTGTTGTATATTACAGCATACTCCCATAAACCACATGATATAAACTCAGGATTACATTTCTGCTGGACTTGGATTAGTTGTACTTTATTTCTGTATTACACTTCTCCCCCTAAACTAATTCATGCCACTTACTTAAAATCTTCAATTCTTGTGTGACTTTCATGTTTTTCTTGTAAAATAAGAGCAACGAACTGCAAGGAAAAAAGGACAAGCAACATTTATCAACTCTCAAAAAAACCCAAAAAAAAACCCAACAACAACACACACAAGCACTTTAGAGATATTTTTGAACTCTTCAGCTAAGGACAAGGCAAGCTTATTCTTTTAAGATGATTTAACTGAGATTACTCTGATTTACTTGCTTAGTCATCTAATCATTCACATCTATTATTTAGACAAAATAGCTTGTTGTATTTAAATTAAGTAACTGAGCTTATGATCTCTTTAAATATATTTAAATTTTTTGTTAGTGCCAGACTAATTAGATGTTTTTCATTGTAAAATCACACAAATTCCCAATGACCTTTGCTTTCAGACCTCACATGACCCAGTCTAAGATTTGTTAAAGTTTGTCAGATTTTTTTTACTTTGGTCAGATTATATAATGCAGGAAAATATTTAATTTCATGATTACTATAGCTCTTGTTTAATTACTTGATTGCAATGCCAGACTTTCTCTGTATACCATTTATCTAACTGGCTGTTATGGCATAAACATTTTTTATATTTGTATTGGTCACTGAACAAGAACCATCTATTACAACCAACCCTAAAAGTTTACCTAAGGCAACCGAGTTATTACAAGGGTGAAATTTATACAGTCAAATAAACTTAATGATACAGCGTTAGTTGACTGACCTCAGAGCAAGAGAAAAAGCAACCACTAATAAACAGCTATTTTCTAATCCTTTTATTAGCTTCTTTCTTACTATTAAAGGAGACCATACAAAGGCTGAAAGAATTGTCTGGAGACATCTTATTGAGCGATTTATGGGGCCCTCCAACCAAAAATCGTCCAAATACCAAGTTTGAAAATCCCATCGGATGAGGAGCACATAAAAACATTGACCAATTCTTTGCCTGATCTCTGTAGACCCATCCAGATCTGGCCCTGCATATGGACATCCCAATTGGGCCTGAATCTGCTCATTTGGCTACTTCACTACCAAACACTAGTGATGAGTAGTGATGGGCAGCAAATTCGCCGGCGTCTCGTTTTGGATGCACACGTCCGTATTTGGATTACCAGCAATGGGCGTAGCGTCCAAAAATGGATGTGCGCATCCAAAAACGAGATGCGGTGCTGTTTCGCGAATTTTTCACCCTTTCGTGAATTTGCTAGAAATTCGCAAAGAATTCGGCGAAGCAAAACGCCGCCGATTCTCCCATCCCTAGTGATGAGCTAATCTGACCCATTCCACTTAGCCAAAAATTTGTGAAACAGCAAAAATTCGCCAAATGCATTGTAGTCTATGGGCGTAAAATTTTTTTATCATGCAATGTGGTGCTTCAAATTGTTTTGTCACTA
>CM044440.1:23794635-23829971 GCA_024363595.1 Xenopus borealis | reverse complement strand
TTTTACATATTAGTTGTTTTATGCAATATCTTTTTATAGAGACCTACATTGTTTGGGGGGAATAGTTTTCATTTAAACAGATGTCTTTGCTCAGGCATTTGAAAATTTGCATTGGGAGGTTGGTTAATATACAACTTTTGTATATGTGCCTAGATTGTTAACATGCAATTTATTTGCACAGTAAGAAGATACAGTATATCAAGTAGGAGTTTATTATCCAGAATGCTCAGGACCTGGGTTTTTTTTTTATTTTTGGATAAGAGATATTTTCAAAATTTGATTCACCTTATTCACCTTGCCTTAAGTCTGATTTAACTAAAACCAATGGTCTTGATTTGTTGTCAACAATATGGATCCAGCTAAGTTCCTATTGAGTTTTATTATTACAGAGAAAAATGAATTCATTAAAAAAAAATAAAAAATTACTGTTATTGTATGAAGCCCTACGCAGATCATCTTTTCTTCCAATTGTAAATGGAACAACTGCCATTGACTTCTACATAACCTTGTAAGGTTTGAGATGGAGTTCATTTTTATTCTGACTTTTAGCAGCATCGGGGTTTAATGCTAATAATAATAATAATAAAATAGTCAATGGGCATTTTTTCTTATAGCCTTTTTTTTCCTCAGTGAATTTTTCTGCGGCTAATTTTTGCCACCTTTTTGTGAAAAACTTCACATATGGTAAAATGTTGAAATTTCACTGCAAATCCATGGCTGGCGAATACCTTCACTCATCACTATTGAAAACAAAAACGCACTTACAGTATTTATTAAAAGCAATTAGCGATTTGTGCTGCAAGAAAACTTAAATGACTGTAAAAATTCAAATTTGAATGTAACTAAATATATCCCTGCACGTTGATAGTAAGTAATACCAGAAACAAAATGAGCATAAACCCATACAAATACGTAAACATAGCCAAAGCCATTGTAAACTCTCAGCCCACCACTTTTTAAACATCTCACATGGTGCACCTATCACCATTAATTATTGTTCCAATTATTATAGATTCCATATAGAAGGGAACAAGATATTTTATAAATCAAATTTTATGACTTGAAACAGATAGTAAGTGCTTTATACTATTTGTAGGGGAAAAACTATTTCAATAGTTATTATACGTTAAACAAAAGGATTTGAAGAATCATTTGTTAATCATGCTTATAGCCTACTAGCCTATGTAAACTTGTAAGTAGACAACTCACATTCATCTGTATTTTATTACAACTGTAAAACATGTTCCATGATCCGCAAAAGTAATTGACTGAATTCAGCACTCAACTTTCACTATTCTCAAATAACACAAACGAGTTGCTTGAAGATGTCTTTAAAGGGAATTCTTTTGCTGATGCATGTTAAATATCATATTATCTTTCTGACAAATTCAGAACACAGAGGTCACAGTACAGGTCTTGCTTGTACAGTACTTGTATCTGAAAATGGTTTCCATAATGATCCTATTTAATACTATGAAGTAAGATAACCTTCATTCCTTGAATATTTTGTCTGAAATCTTAAACTCTAAATACTAGTAATTGTTAAACTGCTTGCTAAATTGTACCAAATAGGCAATTAAAGAATCACTGACATTAAAGATACTCTTTTTGAGGGTTGTCTTAGGCAAGTAAGTTTTTTGTTTAAAAAGTAATGTTTTTCAGCTTGTAAACTCACAAATTCGAATTCTTTTTTCATGATTGTATTCAATTGAGGTTTTTATATTAGGATTTTGTAAATAAATGAACATATATATGATTTTTATTTTAATATATTGGAAGCAGAAAGAAACTCTAAAACCTCACAAATATGATTTTTTATAAATAAGCCCATAATTGAACCAAAGCAAATATATATATGATAGCATTGATCCAATTATTTACTGGGATGAACTTCAGGTCTAATGACACATTGTTAATCCAGCTTTAGTGATTTCCATAGGACATCAATAGTAGCAATAAAAACTTGTAAATACAGAGTAGCAATAACAGTAACAACATTTGCCCCAATGTAACTATCCAATAGAAACTATGCAAATGATGTGTTTCAGTTTATAGAACATACCTGTGGCTGCCCATATCATCTTCACAATGTGCTTCCTACAATATCTATGCTCAGGTAATAGGTTTCTCAATCAAAGTCATGATACTTAAAGGAAAACTATACCCCTCACACAATGTTGGTCTCTATAAAAAGATATTGCATAAAACAGCTCATATGTAAACCCTGCTTCATGTAAATAAACCATTTTCATAATAATATACTTGTTTAGTAGTATGTGCCATTGGGTAATCATAAATAGAAAATGGCTATTTTAAAAAATAAGGGCCACACCCTGTGAACCTAGGATTCACAGTGCACACAAACTACACATGTTAGGTCACATGAGCCAATTAACAGACAGAGTTGTGTCTTTTGCTTCCACACTACTTCCTGTTACAGTTAGGGGCAGATTTACTAAATTCACATGAAGAATTCGAAGTTCGAATTTGAATTAGAATAATTCGAATATTCGAATAAAATTTTATTCGACTATTCGATGGTCTAAGTACTTCCCCTTTAAATTTTTATTCGACCACCCAGTTCACCCGATCAAAGCTACCAAATTGGTTATCATTATTTTTGATCGAATAAAAAAAATTTGATCGATCGAAAAAATCATTCTAATCGATCGATTTGAAAGATTTATCGATCAATCTAATTTTTCCTATTCGATAATCGACCAATGATAAATCTGCCCCTTAGAGATGAAATATTTCTGGTCAGGTGATCTCTGAGGCAGCACACAGACCATCACAAAATGGTGGCTCAAGGCAAGAGATGTTAAAAGGGTAATATTTACTTAAATATATAATCTAGTTTGGCGACATTCTTTAATATGCCACTTAAAATGATATAAAGTATCTGTTGTTCATGTATTCATTTTGGGGTATAGTTTTCCTTTAAGACTAGCAACCAGTCCCCCACCTCTTCCTTGTATTGTATGCAATGCTGGCCAAATAGTTCACTCAGTTATGTGGGGAAATAGGAATCAAATAACCAGTAGTATTCCATGGGGGTACTGGAGTAACTGGGCCCACAGCAAATTCCTTTTGGGGCCCCAACATATCCAGAGGTTGTCCTTTTTTACCAATATATGTCCAAATTGCTCATTAATAAGGGCCTCATGGGACCTACTGGGCACAACTACAGTGGCATGGTCTACTTCTCTACTACCTCTGTAGTTACTGTAGCCCTACACGAGTTGGTGTGAGATGTAGCACTTGGATTCTATGCACTACCCATTTTACTCCAATGTATTACAAATGTGTGATTCACCAACTTTTGTCTTTATATTGGGCATGATAGAAAGTTCTAATTTTTAAAATGGGAGGAACCAATGAAGAACAACAAATAACAGTGAAAAGAGGGTCAATCGGCTGATAAGATGGTCAAAAGCAAGAGGCCTGAAAAAGCAAGAACAATGCAAATCAATTAATGCCAGCTGTGTAGAGCAGTTATATTGCAAATTTAGCAGGGATGGGGTTGACAACAACAGCAGATGAAGCAATTAGCAGCATTTAAGTATAGTCCAGGAGTAGTGGGCAAAAAGCACATTAGCTGGAAAAAAACTAGCTATTCTGGCAGAAAAAAGGAGAGATTTATAGGTTGATAAAAAAGTGGAAACATATATATTTTCACCAGAGGGAACTAGAGTTAGCCTTATTGAGTAGTCAGACCAATTCCACACTGACTGTACCCCCCTATTAATCAATACTTTTATCTGACAATTGAAAATGTTGCGAAAAAAACCTCTAAAAGCGTGAAAAAATCCAGATCCAAACTATCCTGGAAAACTATGACTTTTTCAGATTTGACACTTGCAAATGACAAAATCTCCTGATTATTTGACTCAACTCAGCGCTGATCCAGAGTTATTTTTTATTAAGACTTTTAATACCATCTGGGTTTAATAAATCATGAAAAATTCTTTTTTTTTTCTAAGAAAAAATGGTGGTTCTCCCTTTAAAAGCCCGACTAGAAAAAATCGGACTTTGATAAATAATCCCCTTATAGTATCAATTAGTATTTACATCTACCCCTAGCACACTTATTTTAAATAGGTGTTTCATGCTTTAAAGATCTGGGAAAGGCAGAAGCAAAATGTTGGTTAAATTAAATGAAATCATGGGTTATTTTGTCACAAACATAGAATAATAAAAGATCTCATCTTGAAATATTATGAACTATATTAGGAAAAGGTTTCTTTTTATGATGTCATTGGCTTTAAAAAATCAGCAAACCTCTGTTAAGCCTGAAAATCAATTTTGTTACAATGTTGTAAGGTGAAATAAAAACAGGTTGGAATGGACAGAAATAAATTTCCCTGTTCTATATATAAATTTGGATCATCATGTTGGATCACTAAATAAAATGTACCATTTCAAAGTTTTGATTCAGATTTCGATTTTTTCTTGTTTTCCAGAATCCTTAAAAGAAGAAATTTACATTTCTTACCTTTTTAGCAAGTTAGAAAATATAACATTAAATAAAAATACTTTATATCAACTAAAAAATATCATTCAAGAGTCATTTTACTATCTTTTGTGTCTTTTACAGAACTCAAAATAGAAAATAAGGAACTGATTGCTTCACTTGCAAAGAGTAAGCCCAACAATGTTAAAATACATCAGTAATTAAAAAAGTGGGTTGAAAGTGTCACTCCACTAAAAAATTTATATTTTATGGTTAAAAAGCATAAGAGATTGCGTTACAAGACTCACTCTGTAGTAGCACCGATAAGTCCATTAAAAGTTAAATACATTATTTTTGTAATGCACTTCTTTATTATTATTATAATAATAATAATATGTATGTATATAGTGCCAACATATTTCGTAGAACTGGTCTATTTATTCCACTTTTTTAAAACATAAGGTATTTGCATAACTTGTGCAATATTACTCTTAAAGTCCTACCCACTCAGAAGCCACATTCTAATATCTTGCACTGATGAGATCTATAAAGATCAAAATAGGCTGCCTGCAAGTGTAGAATTATGGTTCTTATCAGGCTGTATCTGTGCTATAAAGCCAATGGGTCTGTATGCATAGTTGGCCTCAGGGACATAATGGAGTGATTTGCATGTCTAAGTCAGGTTTTGGGACATCCTTAGAACCAGTAGTGGATATATTAGTCCCAATACTGTCATAGTCTCCAACACAATTTCATGTCACAAACACACACACTAAAATGTCAAAATTGATTCATGTCAAAATTGTATCCTCCATTACTTTTAGAACTCACATACTAATTATTTCATATTATTTATATTTTATATTATTTTTGACTACTTTTTGACTACTTTCAATAGGAGTAACTGGAACAATTTTTTTTTAAATTCTATTACTGTAAAATATTTGGTCATTATTATTAGGTTTCTGCATTTTCTCCCTCTTGTATGTGTATAAGTTAACATCATTGTTGCTCAGCTTTGGCTAATGACGTTGAAGGTGTCAGACGTGTCATGTTTTTAGGCTGCATTAGGACATACCATTAATTGCCTTTGGTTGAATTACACATTTTTTTAACAACACGCATGGTTGAAAGGGCTTTGAACATTCCAGACAAATATCTGCACAGAAATCTTTGGATCAGTGACTGTGATCATGGGATAAGTAATTTGTTTGATTAGTGTATCCGTCTAAGACAAAGAAAATGCATTGAAGTGTATCAGACTCTGGTCTCATTTACAGGTCTGCAGATGCATGTAGAAGCTATTACAAGTAACCTTTGACCCAGGCCACCCTCAGGTGAAACTACTCTGCCCAGTCACCTCCTGTTAGCCTCAGCCAAATGATAGGCTTTGGGGAGATGCAGAAGTGACTGCATAATTGTAAATCATACAGACAATATCAGAACATAGGCCCAGCCTGGAGCTATTCAGATGCAAAAAGCAAACTAATTTAGGAAATAAGGGGTTTTCAATATTTTGATGATGATAGTGTTGGTTATAACAAATCTTCCTGCAGATTTAGTCCAAAGGAGATAACATAACCCCAAGGAAAAATATGTATAGCATTGTTATATTTATGTGCGAGGTAAGCATGAAAAATGTCGGAACTCAATTAATTGTAGGTTGTATTTATTCTGCACAAGTTGTTTTTCACATTAGCACAGTTTTTGCAGCACACAGCTTTGCCCCAGGAGTAACATAACTCCTCTAATTAAAATTATGTGTACTGGGGCCATGTTTTCAGCCAGAAATATATACAATGGAATATAAAGAATGGAATGGAAAATATTAGCTATACATGCATCTCTCTTCAACAGCACATTAGAAAAGGAGGAAATTGAAATATCTTTGCTGCTTCTATATATTTCCCTGTGTGTTTGCGAGCATAAGAGCATTTGTGTCGGTGTATGTACAAAGTGTGAGATTGACAACCATCAGCACAGTAAACAAAACAACATTTCAGACTTAATTATTCGCATGATGGATATTAAATAGAAGATTACAATAAACTTTAGTATGATTCAGTTTTTTTGTTTTGTTTTTTGCCTTTCTCTTACCTGCAATATAAATGCTTTCTGGTTGTTATGATTAGTAATGGGAAGCAACTAGAAGGGAGATTAATTCTGAGGCTACATTTTTATTATTACTGTATATTGTATCTATTTATTTATTTAGACCCTCTCCTCTGATATCTGAAAAACAACACACAACAAAGGAAAATAATTGTAAAATGTGTACAAAGTGGTAATAAATCATTGTGACTCATGAATTATTAAACCCCTAACCCTTTATGGTGCCTCATGCAAAGTGTTTTTTTTCCTGGCTACTGGGTGGTTTCTCAGGTGTCTTGGTGAGTGCAGCAGTGTGGCATGCCAACCTTTTGTGCATCTCCAATAGAGAACTGCACAACTTAACTGTCTTACAGAAAGGATTTAGTAACCTGAGCTAAGAAGGCCTGATGCTCTTTGTACCTTTTTAAACTACTGGTGTAAGATCTGAAGACCAATGAGCCACTTGAATTAAATTCCATTATTGATGTTACTTTCATCAGCCAATCAGATTTTTGCTTTTATTTTATAAATTGTAGAAGACTAATAACCCCCAAAAGTTCAAGGGTACATTTAAAATCTGTAGAACCTTGGTTTTACAATTTTAATGTAACCTATTCAGTTTCAAATACCAGGCAGAAGGGCTTTATTGTAGATAGGTAGATAATGGACACAAGCAGTGGTTTAGAGGAAATTGTTTATGTTCCCATTCAGGGTTAACCACAGTATTACAATTCCTGATACTTCAGTGCTTTATTATATAACATTGATGTGAGACTTGGGGACAATATAGGGTAGGATTGGAAAGGTAGAATTGATTAAGTTACTTATGGCAAAAACAAAGCACTATTTGGAAAAATAGAGTTTTTATGGAGAAAGAGGAGAATACAAACAATAGTTAAAGAAAAACATTACAATGCCTAATACATCAGTGCTTTATTTTATAACATTGATGTGAGAGATATGGACAATATAGGCTAGGATTGGAAAGCTAGAAATCAATTAAGATACTTATGCCAGAAACAAATGATTACTTGGAAAAGTAGAGTTCTTATGGAGAAAGAGGAGAATACAAACAATAGTTAAAGAAAAATAAAACAGGAAAAAAATAATGAACACAATCTATGAACAAAGAATGGAATTCAGTGTGAACAAAAAGTCATGATCACCTTTGTAAATCAATCTGAATATTTCAGTTCAATTTATGGTAAATGTATTTGCAAATTAAATCCTGGCCGATTTAAAATGGGAGGTTATTATGAACGATTAAGGCTAGAAATATTTGTATGCTGAGTGAAATTCAGTCAACCCACCCAAGCAGGGATATCAAATTCACAGTTCTCTTCAGCCTCAAACATCCTTAGCCTACTACTGAATTTTTAAGGATGCTGGGCAATGGACATCATGGAACCTTGGATTTGAAATCTTTGATTTTGTATCTGCACATCTAAATGATAATTTACATGTAAATCTGACCTTGATCTTGTCTACAGATGTGTTATGTCTGCGATTGGCAAAATCCGATAAGAGGTGTATTATTACATACAGTATGTATTGTGCAGTATTATTTGTACACAGGTAAAGTAGTATTATTGGCAAAGGTCTGCAAATTAAGGGCAGGGCATTTATTACAGATGTGGTTGGTTCTCACTCATTAATTTAGTAGGCTCCCCAGAGGCAAAAAATGTCTCCAGATATTTATTTTGACTCAATGAAGTCAATTGGAAGAATGAGGGCCAGGAAGCAAAGTTAAACTTCTAGCACCAGCAAGTAAAATGGAAGTTGCATCATTAATGTGATTTTTGTTTTTAAATAAACACTGCCTATTAAGGGGTTTAAGTAGCATCAGAATTTAAAAAATGGCGTTTGGAGCATCATGATCAGTTTATAATGGGTAGCACCCAAATAGGTCCTATAGCATCATATGTGGCCTAGCATGCAGTCGATATCTAGTTCTGAAGGAGGACCTCTAATGAAGCTATATGGTTTTGGTGTCTCTATTAACACATGATCTTATTTTGTCCATACTAAAAATTATTTTGATTAGTAGACATTGGACAATGATGGGTGTGCTGTGATGAACATAAACAAAAATCTTAATATGCTACCAGCAAGTGTTGTATCATATATTATTAATGCTGGACATCTTTCCTAGAAGTACTAGAAGGATTAGATACCTAACACTAATACTAGTATTGCTGGGACAGTAGACTACAAATATTACAAGAGTATGTGTAACTATATTTTTTGACTAATTAATGTTTCATTTTCATTCAATGTATTTATGATATATGGAAGCCTCCATGACACCATGAGGTACCTAAACATTTTCAAAGCTGGGTTGGCAGCATGAGGCAGCTCTAACTGATACTCTCCTATTAGCTGAATGCTAATAATACTCTTATCTATGTTCCCTGAAGGTTAAACTATTACTAACTGTGTTCATCAGTTGTTCTGTGGAAAGCAAGCAGCAAAGAGCTGACATGCTAACCAATCACTGCACCCCAGGAACTTTTTATGTTTTATTTCATGTTTCTGAAATGTTTATGAGATGGTGAGTGTAGGTGACCATTGTTGACATTGAATGGATGTGGACATGGAAACGTTGATGGTAATGATCATGGTATGACTAATTGAGAACTTGATGTTGATGAACATGGAGATACTGACTTTGGGATGATGTTGATGGGTGTGAGAATGTAATGACCAAAACTGTGTGCATGGCACTGTAGAATTATGATGGTGGACAGCTAGAGAATAAATATTATTTATCATATAGTTACAGTATGCCAGCTCCCATACATATTCATACATACAATCATTCTATTAAATGGGGTAGATCCTAAGGCATAACCATATCCTGCATGGTTTAGTAAAAGTATACATAAAAAACATTCCTTCTACATATACATTGGGTCTGTCATGCCTTTAGATGAGAACAATGGCCAGAAAATATTTAAGACAAGTTCTATTTACTGGGCTCAATTGTACTAGAGGTGTATATTGGCCACACACAGGTTTTTGGATGACTTCATTCATAGAATACAGCTGCATATGTTAATCCCTTCACTGCTGGAGAGCAGCAAAGGACTTGTTTATTTAAAAAACAACTTGGCTGAGCATATGATTCTGCACCTGGGAAATACAAAGAAGAGGAGTTACCCTTGTGACTAATATAATAAATGTATTACTAGAATTTGATTTCTGACTTGTTTAGACATTATTTGTGGCAGGGGATGAAAATTAACTTTATTTTTTTGGAATATTTTCCCATGGATACAGCACAGTACCCATGGCATTCGCTACACAGTTCATTGCATGGCCCCTTTCCTAACACCCCACAATTATTTCTGACATACAACTCCTGCAAGGGGGGCTCATTTAGCCTTGTCAAACATATTCCCATTTGTCTTTCCTATATATTTTGCCACTTCTCAGCCTACAACCAAAAATACCATCTAGTTGCTAGAATCGCTGACACCAGGAACAAAAAAACAGGTTCTGAGGCTTCATTTCATGATGGGCTCTATACTATAATGAAAAGAAATGAGTATGCAGAAACACATGCAAAAAATGTTGTAACCCTGTAACCAGTAGCAACTCATAGCAAATACTCAGATGTTTGCTTTTGTCATTATATACTGTATATATATATTTAATACATTGAGACATTTTGTGCATACAGCTGCTAAAAAATGCATTACCCTTTAAACAAACAGGTTGTCCATATATTGCAATATATTTAAGCTGGCCAACTACGTCAAAGTCATCCCATATCTGGCCAGTCCTACTCTCAGATTGCATCTGATTCATTAAGAATTCTATTGCTTCATTATACATTTTACAAAGGGACTACATTTTTTACCTGCAACTTACTTGCTGCTTTCAAAGTAAAACTCCCAAACTTGGTTGCCCTTTTATTAGAAACCAGTGCAATCACCTGACTATAGCTGGAAGGGGTGGGAGCTACAACAGGGAGCTGCTCACTGCTCCTATATGAACTATACCAAACAAGGGAAAGTTGTGCTCACCAATAATTTTTAAAACCATTAGGCTGGGGTGCAATGAGGCCGTGACCACAAAATACATATAGACAAATACAAGAGGTCCTCTGCGCTTAACCCATTATCAATATATTTAAGACATGGAGACATTTTGTGAATACAGCTACTATTTAAGCTGGCCAACTACATCAAAGTCATCCCACATCTGGCCAGTCCTACTCTCAAATTGCATCTGATTCATTAAGAATTCTATTGCTTCATTATACATTTTACAAAGTATAACGTTCTGGTATTTTGTGTTCATAGCCTCATTGCACTCCCGCCTAATGGTTTTGAAAATTAGTGGTGAGCACAACTTTCCCTTGTTTGTTATAATATATATATACCATGCAGGACCAGAGCACTGTTCGTAATGCAAGGGTCTGGGTGGCATAATGCCCCTAATCTTGGGCCTGCTACTAGGCTGAAGATAAGTAGTCTGGTGCAAGGGATGGATGAACTGGATTTAGTAAAAACCATAGATAAGCTTTGAATTCCCTGTTATGTGATCATAAAAGAGACCCTTAAGGAACAAGAGTGCTACTTGATGATATTTGTCTATCCAACGCTGGACATAAAATCCAGCACTGATGGTTTACACCAAGATAAATCTGTAATAACTCTTTTGGAGGCCAAAGATTCATGAGCAAGGCACAAACTAGATGTAACAACAGAATGTCTTTATATGCAAACATATTTCTCCATAGAAGACTGCCAAGTGTGCAAGGTGAGAACCAGATGAGTCATGTACTTGCACCTGGCTGAGTTATTAAGCATGACTGTTGCTATTGGAACCCACATACAAACAAACTTGGGTTGAAAAGATTAAGGAAAAACAAACAGAAAACACAATAAAGTGAAACAGAAAGGCATGCACCTAATGTATGGGCGTTTTTATAAGAGAATGTACACAACTTTATGTGCGGTACAGCTACTTTAATATCACTGTTACAATTATAACTATTAGAGGGGTTACTTTTTTTCAGTTCAGTTGTTTTCAGATAGTTCCCCAGAAAAAAAGAATTTTTTTCAGTTGTTTTCCATTATTTATTGTTTAAGTTTAAAGCTCAGTAATTCAGGTGCAGATTATAAATTGTCTAAATTTTGCAACATTTCGTTGATACATATTTAGCAGCATCTCTGGAGTATTAGGAACGAGTGTATCAGCTCTTACAGCTGCCTGTAACGAAATACAGGGGTTTGGCTTAGCAGGGATAAAGATTAGAAATGTATTAAATGTATCAATTTAGAACATTTTCGGTGGTTCAGCACCCCCCCCCAGAGCTGCTTTAGTAAACGAAAAATTACTGAAAACAACTAGTTGTTTGAAAATGAACAACCCCTTAAATAAATGAAACATGCCTAATAAATAAATGACACAGAAACAATGTATATATCATAGGTAAATTAAAGTAAATCTCAAATCCAATAAAATGTGTGTGCAACAGACACTGAACTGAGAGGGAACAAGGAAGCCAAAACCCAAATAATAATCAGTCGACAGCAAAAACTAAGTAAAATTATGTAAATTAAAAGTTGAAACGGATTTATTTTAAATTGTTGCGCTTTTCTCTTTAATAAGAAAACAATATATTGTACTTGAGCTAACTAAGATAGTATAAGACCATATCGATGTCAAAACTATCCTATTGGGTTTATTTAGGGGCTTTTTTTATCAAAGGGCAAATTTTAGAGTAATGTGAAATTTTTAAAAACTCTAATAAATTAGATTGTATTCACAATTCAAATGGTATATTATTTATGAAAAAATCTGAACATCTACAATTCGATCGAATAGGTAAAGTGAAGTGCCCTGCCAAATCTTCCGTCAAGTGGCCTGCCGCATGTTAAATGCTGCCGATACAGGACTCTAATTTTTATGGGACCTAAAGGGTGGTTGCCCCCACAAATATCCAATGGGAAAGTTTTCAGCTTTCCCTACTGTCACCATCTTGCCCTACTGTGCCTGCTACATACCAACATTTTGGAAAGAGGACAAAAAGATATGGCAGGTTAGGAAAGTTTGAACAAATTTCTAATCTGTTTTGATGTGTTCTTACAGTTTTGCCCTTTAACCATTTTACAGTTTTCTCTTTAATCTACTAATGGCTAAAACTATGGCAGCATAGGTATTCCCCTGTACTAAGCACAATTCAGCAGGAACAGCCTCCTAAGTTTGCTCATAGTCTGTACAGAGAGATCCCATAAATTGTAGTGGCTTCACATTTTATTTTGCCTGGGATCCAGCATGTCAAGCTGAATGGTTGGCCCCACACAGTTTCACCTCAACAATCTGACCCTTGTTGTAAAAATTTTGGACACCACTGCCCTAGAAGTAGTCAAGACCTGGTTGCACATGCAGAGGCAGTCAATAGAATGTAGAAAATGATGGCACTCACAGGATTTATGCAACAGCAGGCAAAAGATGTAAAAAAAAAAAGGTTTATTTATCCAACATTTCGGTCCCACACAGGAACCTTTATCAAGGAGTTGAGTTTTAAAGACTTCCTGGTAGATCTTGGGTTGTATATTCCCTTCATGCTAATCTGTATGCATGTCAGAGCTTTGTATTTACATAGCTGGCAGAGTACAAGGAAATGTTGTTTCACTCATCTGAAGATTTTTCCTTTTCTTCGGCAGTTGTATTAAACAACCAGCTTTATCCCTCTTCCATTCTGAGTATTTAACTTTTTGAAAGAGTAGTGGCCCTCCTCACAAGTGCAGTCCTGTCTGTAATCCTCAGCTGCTGCTGCTGAATAGACCAAAAAAAAAGAGATTTTTATTTACGAGAATATGAAGAATAAAGATGGCATGATAGCATAATGTGGATATTATGTAGATTGTTTCCAGGGCTTATAGAGAAATGTTTTGTTCATAAATGCTAGAAGAGCATTCACCCTGAAACAATGGGGCAAATTAGCATTCATCCAGCCCAAGGGTGTCCACAACCAGCACACACTTACACACATACAAAGTGTAGTGATGGATGCACTGCTTTTGCTGAGAGGTCACCATTATGAATCTTTCTTTGCAAAGCAGTCTGTCAGATTTAAAGCAATATCTATACAAAGGGGGCTTTTTGATCCATATAATAAAGTTCTTCCACATGAAAGGAGGCCACTTTCAGTGATTAATATCAGAAATACCTGACGTCTGAGTGAAGGCAGGCAATTTGAAGGAACAGTGTTGATAAAACAAAAAAGATAATTAACAGAATGTCAAACGGCTCTATCTGATTGTTGGCAGAAGGACCAGAAAAGGTGGCCATAGACAGTAAGATTTTTCTCTCCCAATGTTAGTGCGATCTGAAAAATCCGTCAAATGGTCGGGAGGTTAGTGGGCACCAAATGAATGTGCGTCTAAAGATTCTTTGTTCGACATTGGTCAGAAAATCGTTCGGTCAGGTTAGAAAATATTCATTGTTCACAGTGAAATCTATCCATTGTCCAATTGTTTGCAGGACCATGCAGGCAACTAGTCACAGTTTACCTAGCATCAGCTAGACAATATCACTAAATTTAAATGATTGTTTTAGTGTAAGCTTGGTCTTACGATAACAAAAAGGCATACTACCATGGGAAATTTTTTTTTTCAAAATGCATCAGTTAATAGTGCTGCTCCATCAGAATTCTGCATTGAAATCCATTTCTCAAAAGAGCAAACAGAATTTTTTATATATAATTTTGAAATCTGACATGAGGCTAGACATATTGTCAGTTTCCCAGCTGTCCCAAGTCTTGTGACTTGTGCTCTGATAAACTTCAATCACTCTTTACTTCTTTACTGTAAATTGGAGTGATATCATCCCCCCCCCCAGGAGCCTAACAACAAAACAATGGGAAGGTAACCAGATAACAGCTCCCTAACACAAGATCGAAGAACAACACTCAATAGTAAAAACCCATGTCCCACTGCGTTCCATTCAGTTGCATCGAGAAGGAAAAACAACAGCCTGCCAGGAAGCAGTTCCCTCCTAAAATGCTGGCACAAGTCACATGACCGGGGCAGCTGTGAAATGACAGAATGTCTAGCTCCATGTCAGATTACAAATTTGAATTTAAAAAAATCTATTTGCTCTTTTGAGAAATGGATTTCAGTGCATAAGTCTACTGAAGCAGCACTATTAACTGATGTGGTTTGAAAAACACATGTTTTCCCATGACAGTATCCCTTTAAATATCTTAGGGGCCGATTTACGAAATTCACGTGAAATGATCCAAGTTCGATCGAATTTGATCGAATACCGATCGTACGAATTTTTCGTGAAATCAGATATGCAAATTTGGCCTCTTCGATCATTGAATATTGAATAATTCGATAATTTGATGATCGAAAATTTTAAAGTTATTCGACTGCCTACTTCGCCAGATCGAACCTACCGAATTGTAATAGAAGCCTATGGGAAGCTCCCCATAGGCTTCTGAGGCTAAGTCCTGCTCGAATACCATTCGTACAATCAGAGCGTTCGATCGTTCGAATCGTACAAATTTTTCAGACGCTTGAAGGAAATTTCATGATTTTTTCGTGAAATCGAACGATTGGTATCCGATCGTACAAATTCATCGAGAAATCTTATTGCGGGCAAAATAATAGCCTAAAACAATTTGATAAGCATTCGATGGTCGAATACTTATCGACTTGCCAATTTGGTCGAGTTAACTATGGGGAACAATAGAGTAAATTTACCCCTAAGGGTGGAAAATACTTAGAAATTCGACCATCAAATTTTTTTTGGGGGGGTCATTTTTGATCTAATATGGCAGCTTTAAGCTGGGGAATAGTTAAATTAGAAGAATTTTTTAACAATTCGAATCGAATTTTGGACTATTCAAATGTAGCCCAAAATTACTTGGAAATTAAAATTTTTGAAATTCGAATTTTATTAGAATTTTTACTTTGACCCTATTCGACTCACAAAAACATCTCGATGGTCGAATGCTTATCGAATTGCGAATTTGGTCGAGCTAATTATGGGGAATAATAGTAAATTTGCCCCTTAATGTCTATAGCCATCTTAAGTGTAGGATAAAATGTATCATGGGCATGGACAGGTGCTAGAGGGAGTTAGTACTGATATAGCCATGGTTAAATATAAACTTGACTGTTGCATTTTCTGTGTTTCTATGGAGGTCAGAGATAATTTTGTTTTCACAGAAAAGGCTCTGCCTCATTGGGTAATTATTCAAGTTCATGTTTATTCTACTTGTTTTACAGCATATGGTAAACATAAGGAGCATTGTTTCCAATATCCAGGTCTAGATTAGGTCTAGAGCAGTCATTTTAAGGCATTATGGATCTACTGGTCCAATTCATCAATATAGAAAATCCATTGACTAAACTCACAAACTCTGTCATTGTATTTATTAAAAGATCTGAATATAAAAAGCACAAACAAAAAAAGCACTAACCAATGTGCAAAAAAATACAAATCACTTGAAAACCTCTGAAAGTTCAGAAAACCTATTAATAATATAAATAAATGAAAAGTCTGAATGATTAAAAGTGGCCCAATAAAATGAGCACAGCTCCCGCTGACTTCTATAGCACCACGATAACTTTCATTTTTTGCATTAGAGGTTTTTATGGCTTTTACACATGGGGGGCAGAATTTCGAAGTAAAAAAAACTTAAAAATTTGACCCTCAAATAGAATCCTCTGACATTCGAAGTCGAAGTTGGAGGATTTTAGGCATTGTTCAATCGTACTCTGATCATAGTACAAAGAAACGATTGTTTTTCGGATCATACGATTCGTACAATTTTACTTCGATGTGTAAAGAAAATTTGTAGAAGGTCCTCATAGGCTAACATAGCAATTCGGCAGGTGTAATTTGGCGAAGTATTGAAGCCAAAGTTTTTTTTAAAAAAAAGACAGTACTTCAATTGTCGAAGTTGAAGGATTTTACCACGAATCGAACGTTCGAATGGTCGAACGTTCGAAGTAGCCTATTCGATTGTCAAAGTATCCAAAAAGTACTTCGAAATTCAAAGTTTTTTAACTTCGAAAATTCACACAAACCTTAGTAAATCTACCCATTTAGGTTCTATTTATTAAACCTCACATTTTTCTGGTCAAGTTTTTAAAGGGGAAAAACTTAAATTCTTAGAAGACAAAAAGTAAAATTTTAAGATTAATTATGCTTTAAAGCTACTAAAAATTAGAAAATACTCCAGCTAAAACCTGTCCAAATCATGTAGACGTCAATTGTCCCTTTAACAATTGGAACATGTTTTTTTACCTTCAGGATTCTCAATAGTTTTGGGCTGTGCTGGTTTTTTTTCAATAATCCAGTAAATTCTAGGTTTGAAATGATGTAAAGATGCTGTCAGAAAGGTTTACTGTTCCCTGTAAAATGTTCCAGAAAACAAGCTAGTGTCTCATAAAGAGGTACACCATATATAAAAATGACTTTACATCAAAATTCCTCTGCTGATCTGCAATTTTTAATTCAGTACAGGTATGTGATGCATTATCCAGAAAGCTCCAAATTACGGGAAGGCCATCTCCCATAGATTTAATTGTAATCAAATAATACATTTTTTAAAAACTTATTTCCCTTTTCTCTGTAATAATAACTTTATACTTGAGCCCAACTAAGATGTAATTAATCCTTATTGAAGGTAAAACAGAGTTTATTTTATGTTTTCATATTTAACTAATTTTTTAGTCGTGTTATCCAAATTATAGAAAGACCACTATCCAGAATTACAGGTCCTGATCATTTTGGATAACAGGTCCCATTTATGTATATGTAGACAGACTTTTAATGTGCTGATGCACTGAAGATCAGTTGCAGTTAGAGGTTTTTGAAACCGCCTAAACTCAAACTCTAAAACCACAATTGTCATTGGACTTATCAATTCGTAATATAAAAAATACAAACAAAAAAGCACTAATCGATGCGTTAAAAAATACAAATACCTTGAAAATTCATAGCGAAAATAATTCAAAACCTCTAAAAGTTCAAATTGATTTAACAGTTCAAAATCAAATCAGCGCAGTTCCTTTCTATACAACCTCCTCTTTTACTTGACAAAGTTTTTTCTTAGAGGTTTTTGTGAGTCGAATAGGGTCAAGGTGAAAATTCTAATAAAATTCGAATTTCAAAAATTTAAATTTCCAAATAATTTTGGGCTACAATCGAATAGCCCAAAATTCGATTCCAAATGTTAAAAAATTCTTCTAATTTGACTATTCCTCAGCTTAAAGCTGCCATATTCGATCACAAATGACCCCCCCAAAAAATTTGATGGTCGAATTTCTAAGTATTTTCCACTTCGAAATTTGACCCTTGGGGGCAAATTTACTATTATTCCCCATAATTAGCTCGACCAAATTCGCAATTCGATAAGCATTCGACCATCGAATGCTTATTGAATTGTTTTAGGCTATCATTTTGCTCAATATACGATTTCTCGATGAATTTGTATGATCTGATACCAATCGTTCGATTTCATGAAAAAAACGTGAAATTTCCTTCGAGCGTCCAAAATATTTGTACGATTCGAACGATTGAATGCTCCAATCGTATGAATGGTATTCTAGCAGGACTTAGCCTCAGAAGCCTATGGGCAGCTTCACATAGGCTTCTATTACAATTCGGTAGGTTCAATCTGGCAAAGTAGGCAGTCGAATAACTTTAAAATTTTTATTTGTTCGATCATTGAATGATCAAAATATTGAATATCCGATCATTCGATCTATTCGATCTATTCGATATTCAATGATCTAAGAAGCCAAATTTCACGAAAAATTCGTACGATCGGTATTCTATCGAATTCGATCGAGCTTCGATCATTTCACATGAAATTCGTAAATTTGCCCCTCAGTTAATCAGGCCCTTAACAAATCTAAAATTTTAGAGCTTTTTAGAAATTTAGGAAAACCCAAAATTTTTTGGAAATTCCTGAAAAAAAACTGAATTCAGTTATCAGTAAATGGGCCCCACAGAATTTTTGGAAACTTAAATATATTTTTGAATGCAAAAAACTTGAATTGTGGTAAAACACTAGGGGGCAGATTTATCAAAGTGTGAGATTCGAACTGACGATAATAGGGGGCAAATTTACAAAATTCACGTGAAGAGATCGAAGTTCGATCGAATTCAATAGAATACCGATCGTACGAATATGCAAATTTGGCCACTTAGATCATCGAGTATAGGCTTGAAGGAAAAAGTATAATTTTTTTGTGAAATTGAACGATCGGTATTTGATCGTGCGATTTCATTGAGAAATTGAATATCGAGGAAAAAGATAACCTAAAACAATTCGATAAGCATTCGATAGTCGAATGCTTATCAAATTTCATAGGAATTTGAGGGATTTTAGGTGAAAAATAGTAAATTTGCCCCTAAAACCTAAATTTCCATAACCATTTGATAAATATGGTTTTAGAAATCCTGTAGGAATGAATAGAAAGTGAGTGAGTGTTATTGTGGTCAGTTCGAACCTCAAACTTTCATAAAACTGCCCCTAGAATTTTGATACATTTGCTCCTTAGCATATGTGTTTATCAAGGATAAACATAACAAAATATAGGTTATTTAATCAGTTATAACTAGACAAACCTAAGTTCAAACTCATGTTGGTACATCTATATCATAAATTCCCTTTTTCCAGCCCATAATTAATCTCAGCTTATTCAGATATATGTTAAACTTGTTGTTTGCCTTATAAAACAATAAGGTCCACTTTGTCATAGCTGTATACTTTTGTTGCATTCTAAAAATATACAGGTTTACATGTAATATAAAGTATTCTATAGCATTTTGATGGATAGCATAACTTTAAAATGAATGGCTTGCTGGAGGGCTTTACTGGCTAAGGTTTAAACCATAAGGAGCATATCATGGTGGTCTCTTAAAGTCAAGCTGAATGTATGAACTGAAACTCTATATACTCTAAATACTAGTATAATTTTAAAGGCTAATTAGTTTGTAATATGAAACATTGGAAAAGCATAACAACAATTCAAGAGTATTACATAGCTTTTATGTTAGGCAATAAAATGTGTTTATTTATGTTAACATGGCCTGTATACACACTGGTAATGATATGTGACATTGGTTAACATATGCCTTATTAGTAACACTAGACCTAGCAAAGTTAAATATATATTTCAGGGTAGATTTATATATCTTTGACCATACAATAAAGTTATATAGATATTGTCTTCACTTGATACTATGGACTATTGTTAAGTGGGTTTTAGCATAGTTTTTTTTTTTTTTAAACAGACAGCATTTTAGGATAGGTGTGTACAAAGAATACCAGTTGAATTCATGTAAAAGTCAATAACCATTTGAAGATGTTTTTGCTTTTTCAGTTTTTAAGTGTTTCGGGGTGTTTGGTGCTGGTTTTCTCTTGAACACTCAAACAATTTGAGTTTTTCAGCAACAAACTTGATAAATTCGCTTTTGTTTCTCTTGCAAAAATTTGAAAAAATGTGACACAATTTGTTTCCAAATTGTGTTTCACAAACCGACTGTATGCTTGATTTTGTTTCTGGATTTTTTCACTGCAACTTTTTTTTCTACTTAGAATAAAAAAAATTAAGAAACATGAATGTTACCTTATTTGTTTTTCTTACTTTTGTTTTTTTCATTAATAAGAAAAATTCTGATTTTGATAAATAACCTTTTTTTCTGCAAAGCTGTCTACCTCCTCTCTTGTTGATATTCTTAGTCTCATACTAAAATCACCTTAACCCTCTGGACCCTTATTACTTCCTGCTGAATTAGGCAGACATTTTTATAGTACTTTGCAGCACCTTAACTTCTACTGGATAAAACAAACAAAAATCTTTAAATGTGCAAATATGATTGCATATTTGCATTAGAATTGAGTTTATCCTCAAGAGAATTCTTAAATATGGTATGATCTGAAATTGTGAATATTGATGTGCATGAGTTTAAGTGATATCACAGCTTTGAAAATGTACCCGGAACAATTTGCACAAACTGTACTTTTAAAAATGCAAAATTACAGTAAATTGATTGTGCACAATGACCACACACAGAGGCCACGCTCTCGCAAACACCCATCTCATTTGTGAGCCATTTGTGAAAATGTGTGTGCGGTTTACTGTGAAACTACAAAAAAGGAAAGACAGGAACAACAGCAAAATGTGTAAACCTTTAAAGGAAAACATGCACAAAACAACCATATGTAAATAAATTTGGACCGTGTTTAAAAATGATCCCTGCCCTATGAGTGCCATTACCCTAAATGTTAGTTATTGTTGTTTTGTTATGTTCATGATAAGCTTTTCTAAATAGTTTGTTGAATTGTTATGAAACATATGAATGATATTTGGTAAAGCTAAATCATTTGTCTTTATAACTTTGCATATATACACTCTTTTGAGTAGTGTCATTGTAAGCAGTTCATATACTGTATAGTACACATACAATATATTATAGAACCCAAGGAAAACAACTCTACTCAAAAAAATCTACATTACAAGATGACAGATGTTTAGCTAAAGATTCATGGGAACAAACTCTCATTTGGAGCAAGTGAACTTTTCTAAAGGTTTTTATATGTCCCTTGAAAGCAAAAAAATAGACAGGTAATTTGTACCTTTGATCGATGTTTCTTGGGATATATATTTGTAAATACGGTATATATGTTGAATAGTTTTCATAAAGGAACTAGCTAGAACAGAAGGGTATTCCTACTACATAATTATTTGCTAACAAACTGAATCTGATCTAAGTTGCTTATTAGTACTTTTTTTTGAAGAAAGTTTAATTCTTGAAAGTCAAAGTTTTAGGACAATAATAAAAATTTCTGTGAGGATACGTAAAATAAAGCCATAAACTGATTGCAAATTGAGTGCTAATTTTATGTTTCTTTTTAAATGTTTCTTTTTCAAGTAATTTAAAGTTAGATGCTATATCCAGAACACTGACGTGTCCGCTCTGCAGAATTTAGAAACAATCCCAAAGTGTTGATTTATGAGATGTGTTGTTCAAGAGAAGTAATTGTTTGTGAGCAATTTAACATATGCCTGGAGGGCTATGAGGGGTTAAGGATTGCTTTAATCTATTGGAAGGTAAATAACATACAATGTTATATACACACTTGTCAGCTCTTACATTTGATGGATTTAAAGTTCTAACTTTTAATTACATTAATGAACATTTTGAGGTTTGTATATTTCATTCAGTGAAAGACTTGTAATCCATTCATACAGTACTTCTTTTAATGGTTAAGCCTTTTTACGTCTCTGGTTTGTTAAAACAAACAGCCAGTTTATATGTAGAAACACAGCAGATGATTAAAATATACAGAAATTTACTTTAAGGAGAGTTGTTGCTAAAATTAAGCAACAAACAATTCTAAAATAAAAAAAATTGTTGAAATCTCCATTAAGATGTTTAAGATGTTAACTACTTAAAAGAGAAAAACACCAAATCCTTCTTTTTTGCTTAATGTTTACTTTTTAAAAAAAAAATATATGCACTAAGCCTCTAGTAATTAAGAAGGAATGATAATATGCAAACTACCAGTCCTTTTTGACATCAAAATCACTCCTTCAAGAATCTACTTTGGTTCTACTTTCAGCAAGGAGTTAAGGAGCTGAGGCTTTTAGCATCTCATTTCACTCACACACAGCCCATTATAACATTCATAAACAAGGATGACAAGTTGAGATTAATGAGAGTCCCAGAGTGACAGAACAATTTAATTGTCAGAAATCATTGAAGCTGAACTTTGCCAGTATATTTATACAAGGCTGCCACAGTCTAAAATACATTCCTAATTGATTATGACCAATCACTGATAACAAAGAAAGAAGCTTTGTAATATTCTGATTATACACAGTATACAATAGGGATTCCAGGGAAATGTTTCTATAAAATATGCTTTTTAATAAAGTGGGTTTAATTTTTAATATTCCTTTGTTTATATATCTATAAAATATCACTAGATTTTTTTTCCAGAATTAAGAATTACTGTATTAAAATAGTATTAATAATATGCTATTTTCCATTAAGCACACAAAACAAATGTTTTAGCAATTCCGCAAGATACAATTACTTTTTTGTGTATTCAGCCCATTCATTAGAAAGAGTTACAAACACAAGAGTTGTTTGAGTGCCATTATTATTATTTAGATTATATTATATGCAGATGTACTGCAGGGTTCTGCATGAAACCCTGGTTATGCTGTCAGTCATGCAGAGCAAATCCCAGAGTGCTTGAGGTTTCAGTTCATTGTTTACAGGGTGAGACCTCACACCAAAATCTTTTGATCAGAGTGCAAGATAAATCATGTTCTAGGGATTCTTGTGAAATCCATCATTAAAGTGGCTAGAATTTTTGGTTAGTTAGTGGTCCCTAGAAATTTCAAATGGCAATGGGGGTCCCAGAAAGGGTGGTTGGATGGATAATAATCAGTAACTAGGTAGAACTTCAGTTGGAAAGCCTTTATGATATTCTAAAGTACAAATTTATTAAAAACTATGCAATAGGATCAGGGCAGCTCCCATTGACTTCTAAGAGACCTCAACAGCTTTTACTTGGCACAGTTTTGTGTTAGAGATCGATAAAAAAAAGAGATTCACGTTAGTAAATAGGCTCCTTAATATGTATGAAAAATACTATGATTGATATGAATGAACATATGAGTGATACGTTTGATTGATATGAGTGAACAGGGGCACTGCTGCCATGAGGCGAGTTGAGAAACAGCCTGCAAGTTACCAGGAAAGGCAAAAAAACTTCTGCTAGTGCCAGGAGTGCAATTGCACTTACGCATTACGAGGTACCCCCCCTCTCTGCACCCATTCAAGCATTGGAAATGGTATATACCAGGTGTGAGGGAAAGCCCCATCAGAAAGGCTGCCTCAGGATGGCAAGAAGCCCTGAGATACACCTGATAGTGAATGGTGCATTCACTTACCATGATGCATGAAGCAAAGTGTAATTTGTAGTCCAATCCCCATTTCACCATCATTTTAGGAACAATGTGTGCGTTGATTTGGATTCAGTTGCACATCTAGTGCATCCAAACTGACTCAACTACACATGCACTTCATCAAAAATTGGATACAGTTGCCCCGAATATTTGTCTGTCATCAGTTCTGTTTTTTGGCATACGAGTGAAATCTGCTCTAGATTCCATAGGCGAAATTGCACTGCTCCAATTACAAAGGGCGCTGTTGGAACCCTGAAGCTAACGCCTGGTCAGGAGGCAATGGTATATCCAGGGTTCAACTGCATCAACAGGTACAACAGTGATAGATATAGAGCATAAGGCAGGAAAGGCTAAGCAACTGAGTGCAACAATACGGTATTGTATTTTTTGATTTTAGACGCAACTCCCTGCAGGGGAAATCTCTAGATCCTCTAGATCCACAAGAATTGCTTAAAAATAATTATTCATTTCTATTTTTGTTTATTGTTGCTATATATTTTTCTGATGCTCCAAAGACAGAGTTCTTTTACAGAAGAAAATTCATATACATACAGTATGCATGGGGCATAAAAATGTATTTCATTTTACCATTGATTTAGCCATTGATCAATATATTTAATTACATTCAAATAGAAAAATGCAATTAAAGTACCACAGTTAACAAGCTTATACTCTATTATGATCTTAATATAATGTTGACAATTCAGCATGATGAATCCAAAGAGCTCAGTTTGACAGTATTCTTTCATGTAAAACTTAAAAAAATAATCTGCTTGTTATTTAAGGCTCAGGCAAATGACCTCACTGGGAAAGTATGTGAAAGAAACTTTGGAAATAAATATGCACATGAAATTACAACACTGTCTAAATGACCCTACACCTTGGAATGTCTAGAACTGTGAGAATCACAAGGTCAAGAAATATGTACAGTCCTAGTGCCTTTAAAATGACTCTTCCTTATTTGGAATCTGCACAGACATGAAAGCTAAAGTTATATAAACTAACTGCCTTCATGCCTAGTCTTTGACCTGTCCCATTTATAGTTTCCTTTAAGATACCATGCATTACAAGTTCATTTGTTTCCAAGTAGTCTTCCAACAATTTTCAGAACCCGCTATTTCTTCATACAAGACAAAGAAATGTAAGCAAAGCCAGAGATTCATTTGCCAGTAAAAGTGCAAGTTATTAATGGATGGTTTGCAATTGCATTTGTTAAACAATTTCCCAGTTAGCAATATAAGGATTTCAATTTACTTTTGCTTGCAAAATGTAGTTATTCTTTCAGTCCATCAACATTTTCAGAGCAGACACATGAATTATACCGTTATGTCTGCCATATATGGTCAATATGTTTTAACCGTATTATTCTATAACGTAAGAGATTTCCTGATAAACATCAGCTATTATATTTTGAATTGGGCTAAACGTGTTCAAATCTTAAAGTATTTTGATCTTGAATTTGTTTTTAGCCTATGGGGGACCTCCTATAACCTATATTGAGTCTTTTGGCTAAGTTTGAGCAGCCAAAATTTTTTCAGAGGCAATCGTTCTAATTGTTCGAATAGAACAATTAAATCGTAAGATTCAAACAATTTGATAATGTAAACAACATTTTGGGACTGACTAATCCTTGGGGATCAGTTTTTCCACTCTCATAGTGGGAAACCATATCAAATTAAACATAGGATGACTTGTCAGTCCCAAAATGTTGTTTACATTATCAAGTGTCCCTGTGGGTTCTTGTATTGTGGTAAAACCACAAGGCAATTGAGGGACAGGATCAGCATGCATAGATCCACAATACGGGCAGCATTGGACATTGAATATGATAGTAAGAAGGTAAAACAGGATATATCCAAACAACCTATAGCCCAACATTGGCTGAAAGCTAAGCATCCGATATCCACCTTTAAATGTATGCCTATTGACTTGGTTAAAACCCCACGGAGAGGGGGAGATATCGATCGGATGTTGCTGCAGAAAGAAGCTTTTTGGACTTTTGAATTGGGGTGTGTGGCCCCTAAGGAATTGACCGCTGCCCTCCAACTTAATGGGTTTCTAGATAAGAGATAGAGTGGACTGAATAGTTTTTGTAATCTTTTATTCATTTTAGGTACTGTATACAAGGAGACAGAGACATTACAATAAATTGATGTGTTGGAATTATAGTAAGGATATTTATGCAGAAATCTGCAGGTTGAAGTGCTACGTGCTAAAAATATTTCTGTAATATAAATATATAAAAATATAAAAATATTTCTGTAATATTTCTGTGGTGATTTAACAAATATCACCCGGGTGATTTTGAGAATTTTAACCTTAATACTATTTTTGGCACGTAGCACTTCGCCAGCACATAAACTTAGCACAATAAGTTTTAACGCTATATTATGGATTTTTAACATATGTGAAATTTGCACCAGTGCTGTCTAAACAGTTAAACAAGAGGTTAAACTTATACTTGATGTCACAGGCACGATCACATGATGTGGGTGGAGGTTATTTAACGAAGCATGTGTGTATGTATTATTACCTTGAAAAAGGTCCCAATGGGGACTGAAATGTCGGTTGTACATAATATGTTCTAATACAAAAATAATTTTTCACTTGAAGAACCCTGGTGCTGGTTTTTTGTTCCAGATCTATGAGTAAAGTTGACCGGGCACAGGGGCAGCTACAAGTTAGCTTTACATTGGAGAAAGGGTGCTGTCCTTCTACACTATATAAATATATCGGCACTCACGATGCAAAGTTTCAATTGCCTGGGTGCAGTATCTTCAATTATAAATCTATAGAATACAAGCAGGATCCGCACTCTCAGGTCTTATAAAAGTTTTGAAAATTTTATTAAAAAAGAGTCTGACTTTTTTTAATAAAATTTTCAAAACTTTTATAAGACCTGAGAGTGCGGATCCTGCTTTTATTCTATATATATATATATATATATATATATATATATAGTACAAGCTGGAGGTATATATCATGGATGGCATATATGTATCTCCTGTCTTTAGGTTCTGAGCCATCCGTTTAAGAGTGATCCCTTTAAAGAAGAATTCAACCTGTAATTCGAAAAAACCCTCCCCTGTGTAGGCCCCCTCCCGCCTGGCCTATGTCCCCCCCCCCCTACTTGCAGGTCCTGCATGAACACAAAGTCGCAAACTTACTGATCTTTTATTTCAGAAACTTTCAGAAACGGAGCTACTGTGTATGTGCCCGAAAGTCACAAACTTTCTGAAAAAAATTATTGAAAAGTTTGTTACTTTCGGTGCATGTGCAGTAGCAGTACCTCGTAGTGTGCATGTGCCCTAAAACGCTGGTCAGTACAGGATGAAGAGCAAACGAGACAAGATGGCGCTGTGAACTCTGCTGGACAGGACCTGGAAGGAGGGGTAAGTAACAAGTTTGAGGCATTTGCCCGGTGGGGGCAGGTAGGCTGGGGGGAGGGAGGAGGGAAGGTTTTTCTACTTACAGGTTGAATTCTCCTTTAAGAAACAACAGGGAGTTAACCAGCCTTAGCCAAGAGGTGTTTAAGAGAGTGAGTAGGAGCTGCCCTATAGTGGTTTTTTCACTGGCTGAACTTTCAGAGACCGGGAGAGTTGGATTTTTTTCCAGTGGGAGTTTTCCCAGAGACCAAGCCTGGTTAGTGTTTTGGGGTACTGACTAGTGATGGGTGAATTTATTCGCTGTGAATTCCCGCAATTCGCCGTTGGCGTATAAATTTGCGAAACGCCAGCGAAAATTCGAAAATTTTTCGCCAATTTGCGAATTTCGCTACAAATCCGCAAATTTTTTGGTGAAACGGGATAGATTCGCTCATCACTAGTACTAACTGTTAAAGCAGCTGAAGTAAGCTATTTTTGTTATTGAACTTTCTGTTGCTGACTGAAGCTGAATTTTCTGCTGCCAAATAAACTGTTTTCCTTTCACCTTGGAATGCCCTGCATTTATCCTGAAATCCTGCTGTGATCCCCCAAAACTTCACAATATATATATATACATATATATATGTATAGGTATGTAATGTAAGGAATAATTATATATTAATTTGGATCAAGGACAACATACTATGTCTTTATTACAAAGCAAAAGGTCAAAACATTTTTTTGTATGTATATACAGTGTATATATATCTATATATTGGTATGGGAAGCTATAGTGGAGTGGTGGGATACTGTATTTAATGTATGATACAAGCCTCACACCTATGTGTACCCAACCGCTTTTAATTGAATCATGGAATAAGCAGTATTTTTGTATTTGGTATATACATATATAATGGAAAAGATATAAAATACAAATTTACCTTCTTCCACTAGCTAATTTAGTTAGATACTGTAGTAAGTTGTTGACAAGTAGACACTAGCCAGGGAACTTGAATGGGAATATATTTTAAGGTTTTCACTTAGGATTTGCAACGCCCTAGGATATGCTGCCAATGATAACATGTTATAAGACTTCATTGAATATACCAGCTACAATTCTGATCCTAAAAATGAGAACATTAGCCTACATATTATATTTATTTTTTTAATGCTGTGATCTTCCGGTATTGAAACCCAAGGCCCTGCACAGATTTCAGCAAAGAAACCGACACAGCCTTTTACGGTTAAATTGCAGCTTCGCTGGCGTTTATTTGCAATAGAGCACAATTCTTCAGCCTGCTGCCTTCACATATGGTAAATCACATAACATAAACAGTCGCACTTCACACCCTCACTGGTGTTCTCTTTACTCACATCTGAGTTTAGCCCTCACTGGCTTTTAGTGGACCACAAATCCCTCTTTGGACACACTTGAGACACTCTTGTCTCCTGGGAGTCTCTCTGGTCCTCTCGCAGACCTTTGGAGCTCTCTCCAACTCAGAGGAATCACTCTCTTGTTCCCTGGTGCTCACCAGCACTCCTTTTGTGGCCCCTCACCCAACTCAGGGGAAGCAGCAGCCCTGAGGTATTACTCCATACCTCATTTTAACTACCACATACCTGCAGTTAATTACTTCTAACTGCCTTTAGCTCGGCAGCTGCAAAACCCTTACACGGAGCAAGGGATGGAAGCCCACCCTGCTCTCTTCCATTCACTCCAGAGACCCATAATCCAGCTTTTACTGAGCCAGTTCACAATTAAGCAGCAGTACTTGCTGCAGCAACACAGTTTTCCCTGGAGTTCTGGTTTCACCAGCTTAATGCTGGTAAAATACACACAATATAGTGCCCTTTAAACATCCATATCTTACAATGCTCATGAATTGTCTATACTGCTGTTAATTACATGATTAAAACAAAGCATAAACATACATGTACAATATGGAACAGAGGGCCCTGTTCACAAGTTTACGGCCTTACCTGAATATCTCAGGACTTTAGTCAATAAAGACCTTTTGCTCAGGCACAAATGAAATGTTACTTTTATATTTTGCATTAGAACATCAAAGCACTCCTATCTCCAATCTCAGTATATATTTAAAGGGGTGGTTCACCTTCAAGTTAACTTTTGGTATATTGTAGAAGGGCCAATTCTAAGAAACTTTTCAATTGGTCTTCATTATTAATTTTTCATAGTTTTTTAATGATTTGCAATTTTCTTATATTTCTTTGCAGCTTTCAAATTGGGGTCACTGACACCATCTAAAAACACATGCTCTGTAAGGCTACAAATGTATTGTTACTGCCACTTTTTATTACTTATCATTCTATTCAGTCCATCCCCTATTCATATTCCAGTCTCTTATTCAAATCAATGCAGGGTTGCTAGGGTAATTTGTACCATAGAAACCAAATTGCTGACACTGCAAAATAGAGAGCTGCTGAATAAAAAGCTAAATATCTATAAAACCACAAACAATAAAAAATGAAAACCAATTGCAAATTGTCTCAGAATATCACTCTCTACATTATACTAAAAGTTAACTCAAAGGTGAACAACCCCTTTAAGGAATAGAATATGGCAGATGCCAAGGGCAGTCTTTTATTAAAGAAATAGATGGAACACATTCCTCTAAGTGGGTATGACAATAATGCCTATGTCTCTTATACCAGCCATACCTGTACTGATTCACCTGCTATATATTTGCCAGAGATACAAATGCATACATGAAATTCATTAAACCAACTAATCTAACATGTTGCATATGTAGCTCTTAAATATATTATAAGATTTCAGCTGCTTTATGGGTGAAATGTGCATAAATGTCCACTGTGTAGCAAAGCTACAGGTAATAATGATAAACGCAACCTATTAAATATCATACTCCCCAGTGACTAGGCACCTTAAAATATTAATTCATGTCATTTTGTCAGTAGCGTTTTAGTTAAGGATAGAATAATATCCAATACAAAAAAGCTTCCCATAACCAAAGTATCCTTGATTTAAAGAGTAAATAGAAAAGAACAACAGGTTTTAGTAATATAGAAATAAAAAAGTCTTTTATCTATCTGTCATCCTTTTTAGCACAATTTCTGTTTACCCATAGGTTTTTATCTCTGTGCACTTTGAAGAGTCATACAAGAAGAAGATGTGCAATGTGGGGATAATGCTCATTGAGATGTCCCCTTGTGCATTGACCTTTAAAGTATAAATAATATTTTTGTCATTTGTATTTGGAATTTCCTGGAATTAGATCTGAATCTAAAATATATTGTTGGCTGTTCCATATAGTAGATCAAAGAGATAATCATTTTGTATTTCTGTTTTTTTTTAAGCTTTACATTGCTCTGTAAAGTTTTGTGTAAGATCTTAGTCTCAGATAGTTATGTTCTGACACCTTTTTAATCTTTAATGTAAAAGTTTTATTTTCTTCTGGTACTTACTTTTTTTGACATGGAACCAGCTTGAGCTTCTTTACTGTGATCTGGGGATATTTCAGAATATACTAACCAACAAATAGCCTTAAAGGAAAAAAAACTGGCCGGTGAGATGTAACTGCATTTTAGTGAATTAGAGTATTGGTAGCGAATTTGTATCTGACAAAGTGGCGCAAAGCCTTTGGGCGAAAACCTTTAGTGAATTTCCCCCAATGTTCCTGATAATCTGGCAATGTACAGGTTAACATTATAATGGAAATGTGAATGCAATACATCCTCACTGTCTAAAGCAACATATCCTCACTGTCTAAAGAGATACACTTGCTTCATATATGTATTACACGATCATGTGGAGAGATATGCAGTTTACGTCAGTATAATGTAAATGCAATTTATTCCCTTCAAAATACATTTCCAAACAATATGAATATGTTGTCAAAATAGAAAAATGACCAAATCCAACATTTTCTGTTAAAGAGATGTGCAATATTAATTGCTATAATAAATGCTGATTACTAAAACGCCATTGCAAAAATACCCTTAAACTTTGTAACTGTATCTTAAGCTTTCATTATGGACATTTGCATTTCCTCCCTAAATGAAATTCCTTTACTCTTACTATAGCACATTGACAGCTGGAGAGCATCTAGAGCTCAACTGATTGCCAAGTTCAACACTCATCCTTAATGTATTCTGACTTAAAGCGTGCAACCTTGTTTAATATACACTGCTAAAGCACACATTTTTCACGTGTTGCTGTGTCTGGGTGTATGATAACCATGTTGAAAATCTAATTATCTGTGCCGGAGTGAATATTGCACTGTGAATGTTGCCTGCTGTGCTGTGAAAGGATCTGGTAAACACAATAAAATTTACAGAATATCCACAAAAAAGTGATTAAGTAAAGAGTGTTTAAAGATAACAATACAGATGTTCAAAATTCTCAGCTCCCTGTTTACTTTTTATATTCTACAGAAGTAAACATAAAGAACTACCATACATAAAGCAGTGATGATAATACTTATTCTATTTATTTTGCCAGTTGCTTACTTACAATATTTCCCAGAACAAGGCACTCACCTCCAATGGCAGCTTTTTCTACATTTCATTTGCCTTTGCCTTCTGCTTCAAGGTTCATTGGCTCTTGCTACTATTTCTGCTGGGTTTTGTTGACATGTACAAATTATGTCAAAATTTCCTTGTGTTGCCAGACCATATCTCCTGGTCACATGTCTGACCCATAACGCATATTCTGTTCTTAGGACCAAACAGTTTCTATATACGTAAGTGGTCTTTCCATAATTCAAAAGGTCTATGGGAGTACTCCAAAATTTAGTAAAAAAAAGTATAGTATAATGGAAGGTTCACTGATCAGGCCAAATGTACTACAAATTGCACAGTTGTCCTATTTACCTGTGGTCATATCTTTCATTGACTGCCACCTCCCTTCAAGGGAGCAGATTCATTAAAGAGCGAAGTGGCCATTGCTAGCAAAAATTCGCCAGAAATTCACTCCACAGGGACATTGACAATTCACTAACAGGCGCAGATGACAATTCACTAGCGAAAGAGACCGTTGCTAGACTTCGTTTGCACTCTATTTCCAGACGACTTTTCAGTGTGGCATTTCTGAGGGGCCTGCCACATATATGTCTAGGGCATTAGAGGAGCTGTTATGTCTTTATTAAGCTCCCTTGGACTTTTGTAATAGCATTTCCATCAACATCTCTAACAAAAACGTGCACCTCACAAATTGACTAATAGCAAAGTTTTGCTAGGCACAAACGAACATTAGCAAATCTTTGCTATGAAATGCTCGCACTGAAGAAGTATTGCTAGCGAAAAGTTGGCAGTGTTTGGTGCCCTGGATGCAACAGCGCATATTAGGGAATTGGCATAGTGGTAACGAATTTGTGCCTACTAAAGTGGCGTGGAGTGTGGCGAAGAGGTTGCTGGCGACAGTGCATTTGCCCCTAGGAGTTGAGGTCTCCAAAACAAATCCATTATTAAGGCATACAATTAAATGGACACGTGTGTGTGTGTGTGTGTGTGGGGGGGGGGGGTAATGTTAGATCATAAAAAGTTGGCTATTCAATGTACCAAAGAGCCAATTAATTAGAAGTAAAAGAAAATGTATAATATTGATAATGATCATAATAATGATATTAAAAATAAGATAAATATAAGAAAGAATACATAAAATAAATGTTGTTGCCAGAACTACCTAAGATGTATATTTAATGAATTTGATTAGTCAGAAAGCCTAGATATTGAAAAAGTAATTTGGAAAACATTACAGCATGCACAGAGCATGTATATACTATAGGGGAACATTCACAGTTTATACAGGAGATCTGAATCAATAAAAATGGAGAAAGTAGAGGTTGAGAAAGTTTAAAGAAATTTTTAAGAAATGCCACCCATACAAAAAGATTTATCAATTCTCGAATTTTGGGGATTCAAAGAAACCTATTGATTCTGTAGGAAGTTTAATAGATTAAAAAAACTGTATATATGCAGTATATACGTATATATATTTAATATTGTTATCATCGACCAGTCAGACAACTAGTTTGGAATCTAGGATCCCATACAAAGTTATAGACACTGGTCTTTTTTTGAAGTAACACTTTCTGTGAAGATCAATCACTATCAATGGTTTTAGGTAATGGTTTTTGTCACATCACAGCAACCTTTCCGAAGCTTTGAAGAAGGAACTACAATGTTCTGAAAAGCCTGCTGTAATCATCTTAGCTAGCCAATAAAGCTAACACCTTTACAACATTTTTGTTATGCATCATATAAACAGTTTTACCCAATAACTTTATCAATGGTTTTATAATTTTATTATTATCATCACATACAGTATTTATAAAGCAACAACTTTTTCTGCAGCACTGTATAATAAATCAGTGTATACACTGAATATACAGACTTACCTACCTACATACTGATAGCCAATAAAAAACACAAGAGTAAAAGCCACTGACCAAATGAGATTACAATCCAAAGGATCTAACTGCGTACACTTTATTTGCATCACTGTTTTATGCAATTATTGTAATTTGTTGAGGGTATCCCTTGCATCCAAAGTAATTAAATGTCATAAAATATATCTGAAGACAGTTGAGACTATTGATTAATGTACAATTCCACCAAAATATTTATGTAAGTAGCATGGTCAGTAAATAATGTGATCTGATATTCATAACCCTTGTGAATAAGCCATGTGATAACCGTTTGATAAATACGCCTTCAAAAATCCCATAGAAATGAATGGAGAGCTGCGGAATTTCCCTCTAGTGGCGGAACTTCACTCATAACTTCACTCTTGTTGATATGGGGCTGGTCTTACTGGGAATCCGCAAGAGCAGGGTGGGATGGATTCCCAAATCCATAAACCAGGTTTTCAGGAGGTCCTAGGCCTATTTGTAGTACACCTGAAGCTGAGCAGAAGAGCTGATGAGGCTGTGTGTGTGTTAGAAAGAGACACTCTGCTGGATTGCTCAGCTTCAGGAGAAAGACATTTATTTTTGTTTTAGCAAGGAGGCTGGATATTTCTGTTCAACTGTGGTTTTTCTTCTGCAGTAGCTGAAAAATAAACAAGGGCAGGAAGCCCTTACATTGGTCCTGGTGTGTAAAGTTGCCTCATTTGCAGCCTACCAGCGAGTGAATCCCCAATATATATATATATATATATATATATATATATATATATCTCCGTACAAAGAGTCGGCACTCACGATAAACAGTCAAATATGCCTGGGTGCAGTTCCAAAATTTTGATATGAAACAGTAACAAAAAGGTCCTCACTCACAGGTCTTAAAATGGAAAATAAAAATTTTTTATTGGTAAAAATGACTGACGTTTCAGCCTCCTCCAAGGCTTTTCTCAAAGTGTCTAGTAGTTTGAATAAACTGCCTTAAGTATAAGTTTTGGCGGGAACATACACCAATGCTCGTTGACAAAATACCCACGTCATTCAAACACTTGATGTTCATTATTATCACTGAACTATAACACAAATTAATCTACATCTAAACATTGTCATGTATTAAAAGCATGGTTGAAAACAAGATATTGTAACAACGTCTGAAGCAATTACAAATAATGTATCCACAGTCCTTTACTTCTATAGAGAAGCCACTGTTGCATGATCTGCTACATATTCGTTGAATTTGAGTGTTGGTATTTAACCTGTACAGTAGCCCATATAATTGATAATCTATCCTTATAGTTTACTATATTGTTTCAAGAGCAGATCATTATGTGCTGGAGGGGAGGAGCTGTGTATAGAATGGCTTAGAAAACTCAAAAACTCCATTCACCTTTTGTCAAATATTCAATGGTAATTAAATCAATTATTATATAGAATTAAATAGTACAATTAGGTTAATTTTCTAAGAGTTAATCAAAAAGCGTGTTTAGTCAGACGCATATCGGGATCTTAGTATTATATCATAATTGACTGCGGAAATGTCCCTATAATAACCCCACGTGCACAGAAAATGAGTGAATTAACCCCATTGCATCTCTAAATCAATGAAACATATGTGTATCCATAAAGGTAAGTGTGGCAATGTGTAATAATTTGTATATGTTAAGACTACATATAACAGTGGAGTCTACTTGTCATTCCACGTATGCATACCTAGTGCTAATGTGTATTGCGCGTGAACCTGCATTACTCCCTCGTCTATGCCCTTACTATCCCGTGATGTGTAGCTCTGCTGATCTAACTGGGCATCTCAATATGCTAATAAAGTAAACAAACAATAATACGCATAAAGAATAAAAGGCATAAATCAAAAATAAATATTGTAGATATTGGTACACACATATAGTCCCAACATTTGATCGTGTCCCAGATGACCCTTATTATCCTTAGTTTAATCTTGCTCTTGTCTTAAAGTTGTGAGAACACAAGATGGACGATCTCTACCTATCGATAATACTCCAACACTTTAACTACCTATTCACATGCTCTGTGGCCATTAAGGATAATTTGAGTGGAACTTTAA
>CM044440.1:23753916-23785919 GCA_024363595.1 Xenopus borealis | reverse complement strand
TGATCACTATTGCCTAAATGCTCACCCACACAAATGCTAGAGATGAGTTCAGTATTATTAATTATTACAAGTTATTCCTAGTAGGTTCTTGAACCAGCTGGAATAAAAAGTTGTCATTTAGCATATTTACAACCTACTATCTTTTTCTGACTTGGCAAGCCCATTACCCCAGTCAGTGTCTGGATAATTGAAGTCACCCATAGTAATACATTGACCTAGTTGTGAAACTGCTTCTATTTGTAAGTGTAGCTGGGCTTCATACTTGTCACTTATACAAGGTGGTTTATAGCATACACCAATGATAATTTTCTTTGTAACCTTTTGTCCAGTAAAAATATCTACCCAGAGGGATTCCACAACCTCACCAGTGGCAGCAATGGTTATTTCTTTAGTACATAGCTTTCATTCAGGCTTTACATACAAATACACTACTCCACCCTTTTTAATCCCTCCCTCCCTAAAAAGGGTGTAACCATTTAAATTCAGAGTCCTGTCACATGTTTCATCCCACCAGGTCTCAGTGATATCAATCATATAATTTTTAGAGCATGCAATATATTCTAGGTCTCACATTTTACCTGACAAACTCAGTGCATTTGCCAGCATACAACTGAGGTTACTACTTTTACTTTTTAAATTTGCATTACTTAGTGGAGAGTTATGACCCCTTACTAACCCCCACTAACCCATCTACCCTAACTTACCTATAATTCTTTATTTCATCCACCTAGTTTAAACACTCCTCCAACCTCTTGGCCATTCTTTCCCCTAGCACAGAGGACCCAATTCCATTGAAGTGTAATTCATCATGACTGTATAGGTTGTACCCCAAGGAAAAATAAGCCCAGTGCTCTAGGAATCCAAACCCTTCCTTCCTACACCAAGACTTGAGCCATGTATTTAGCTCCTGCTAAACTTGCACATGGCACAGGCAAAATTAAAAAACAAATTATTTTCTCATCACTATAGACCAGGTTGTTGCTTTCTGACTCACTTAAATCTACCTTGTTTGATTTATTGATCCTGCCTACAGTACTGCTTGGTTTATTATCTAATTGTGCTACAACAAGGGGCCTGTTTATTATACTAAAACATTTCACAAGCAAAAAATGGTTCAGACCTCTCAAAATCTATTAAAGTCAATGAGACAAATTCAAGGTGCAAGTGAGGTCTGGCAGTGAAAAAATATTATTCCTTACCATTTTCACATTGCTACTTCCTTTTACACTGGATTTTTACAGTGTAAGCTATAAAAATAATTTCACAACACATCTTGATAATGTCACTGTTTTCTAGTGATGGGCGAAACGGCCGCGTTTCGCTTCGCCGAAAAATTTGTGAATTTCCAGAGAAATTCGCGAATATTTCGCCGATTCGCGAAACGAGTCGCGGGTCTTTTTTGACGCGCGTCGCGTCGTTTTTGACGTGCGTCGCGTCGTTTTCGGCGCGCGTCGCGTCGTTTTCGGCGCGTCGCGTCAAAAACGACGCGCGACTCGTTTTTGAGCGGCAAATTTTTTTGGGCAAATTTTTTGGGCAGTTTCGCGAATTTATTCGCCAGCGGCGAATCGCAGGAATTCGCCGCGAATTCGCCCCTGGCGAATAAATTCGCCCATCACTACTGTTTTCACATACCTGGTGATGTTTGGTGTATTTAGATACACAACACATGATAAATAGACCCTAAACATAAATTCAGTCCCGTTTCAATCTCTATTTCAACCTCTATGACCAGTGGCCCGGACATTGCTGTGGTCCCTGGTAATTACACACATTACACATATATTAATATAAAATAAGAAATATAGTGAATAACGGGCAAATACAAATTATTTACATATATTTATATGACCAATTCTCTATTTTTAATGCTTGAACATGCCAATTTAAAAAAAAACTAAGCCAGGTAGAAATGATACAGAGCTGAAAACAAACATGTGTTCTTGTTAAATAAGGAAAATATAAACCCCAAGTGAACCAATTGTCAGATACTAACAAGGCTTGACAAGTTTTGGCATGATGCTCCTTTCCTACCTCCCTCTCATGCTCTTTTAAAAACACCAGTTAATTAGTGAGGATAATTACTTTGCAACTATCTACATTGAGTTCTCACCTTCTCTTGCAGATGCTTGTTGATTTTGCACACGTATCACTATTTCCAGGCTCCATAAATCATTCCTATAATTGACTGAAAAACATAAAATCCAAATTTAATGATACATTTTAGAATTTAATATTATGAGGTAAATGTCATTTTAGCAAATCTTTTTCTAATTCTAATATATATTATATGCAATCTAGGTATTATTGCATTTCATATATTTAGTGTTGTTGCTTTTTTGTCAAATTTCCAATCATTAAATCTTTTACTTCATACTCAGTGAAGCTTTCTATGGAATCTCATGTGTACCAATTTCAGGGGTTTCAGAAATCTTGTGTATGAGTTGTTTCATTTGCACATTTCAGCAGATGCATTTAATTTTCCCCTGTGTCACTGTAACTATAACAGAAGGACACGAGACCTGAAATGCAATTTAAAGAACAGCAACAAAAAAAATAAAATAACAGCAACGCACAATAGAAAATACATACAGTATATTGCAATATAAATATAAAGGGACACTACAACAAGCACACTTTTTTTTACCAAGGGTATTGTGTCAATTTCAAGCAATTTACAAGATACACCCTACAATGCAGAAATTATTGAACTTAAGTTGTGCCCTGCACCCACAAGAAAGGCTTCTACTGATACTGTACTTTATGCTTTTACAAAAGTGCTTTGCTTGTGTATGGTAAACTTATTGGCTTAGTAGAAACAATAATGATAATATTTATTTTTAAAAGCCATGCTTACAGAGTTCAGTTTTTGCTTATTCTTGAGTTCTGTAGAATTTTTGAAAGGTAAGTAATAGAGAAGGGGAACTGCTGAAAAATGGTTAAAGGGAGAGTGATAACGTGGGGTGGGAAATAAAGTACATAAAAATTTGTAAGATGTATGTAAACTGCAACAATCCCTCTAACAGATGGCCAATCAAAATGGGCTACAAGTTAGGAGATGGTTTTTCAACTTTTGGTTTAGAACTTACTTTGACAGATTTTTTTGCTCTAAAGCTCAAATTAGAGTTTCCAAAACTCAAATATTTATAAAGCTCAAACTTTTAAACAACTAAAAAAAATTTCTGCAACTAAAAGCTTGCACATTCATGTAAAAGTCAATAGACAAAATTTAAGCAATTTTATCAATTCCAGCTAGTCTAGTTTTTCAATTTTTTATGGAGAGATGCTAGACCCATCAAAGTTGGAAAATATATATACAGTATATAAAATATATATTTAGGCATTTGAACAATAAGCACACATTCACATTTATTACGTTTTCGAGTTTATTAAGAATTTAAAAACCATTCACAAATTTGCATTTTGAAAATAAGCCTCCCTGTGTCACTTGTCAAGAAAAATGGTAGGAAGGAGGTCTCTGCCCTGCAGATTTAACAATCTAAGTAGGTAGCTAACATGCAGGCACTAGAAAGAAAGTCATTAGGAAGGTGGTCCACTGCATTTAAGTTCATCTTCACATTTTTATTGTCACATTTTATCAATAAGAACATATTTGAGTTTTCAAAACATTTCACAAATTATCATTTTGAAAATAAGCCTCCCTGTGTCATTTGGCAAGATTTATAGTATAAAGGAAATCCCTGCCCTTCCGATTTTAAGTGGATTTCTAAGTGGATGGATAACATACAGGCACAAATAGAAGGGTACTAGAAAGAAGGAATTAATATACTAAGAGGCCTATTTATCAAAATTTTAATTTTAGTGATTTTAGAGGTTTCTTAAACCACGACTAAACTCACTTTCTCTAAAATCATGAATGCCACGGAAATTTAATAAAAGATCTGAATTGAAAAAGCACAAATGGAAAAAGCAATGCATAATCCAGAAAAATAATCAAACATATAAAGTTTTTCAGTTTTCAGACAATTCATAGGGGAAAAATATTAGAAAACCTCTAAAAGTCCAAATTGATTAAAACTGGTCCAGAAGGATCAGTGCATCGCCCATTGACTTCTATGGAACCTCGTCAATCTTCACCTGGTGAATTTTGTATTATAGTTTTTTTGTAATTTTTTCAGTTAATAAATCTCAGATTTTTTGTTTAAAAAAAAAAAATAGGAAAACCACATAAACCATTATTTTCTTTTTTTTTATAGAGGACCTCCCTCTATAAGATGTATAGTTACTTAATTGTAAACTTTTTAAAACATTATGTTAAAAATGTTTAAATGTATAGTGATATTGAATGTAATAAAATAAAATGTTAAAATGTTCATTAAAACAAAAGGCATCAAAAAATATTAATTTAGCTATTTAGACTAATTTCTTAAATTAATATACAATATGTATAATTCATGGCCATATTACCAGTATAATAACAAGTTTATTTTCTTTCCATGGAAGAACAACATAATCAGGAGTGTGTCATTAAAAAGAATAAGTAATCCCAGCTGATGCTATTTTGTCAGAGGAAATTCTTTGTAGAGATAATTGCTACAATACCTTATTACAAACAATAAGCAAGTTGTTCCAAATGATTTATTTTATACTGATATTTAAATTAGGATCTGAATCTTAACAGGAAACAAACCTCACATTCAATGAAACCATGAAACGAGAAGGAATGCATTTAAAATATTTTTTATAATGTTTAATACAAAAATATATGTGCATTTCAGATCTGAATATTGAGTGTTTTCTATCTTAGTTTAATTTTTGCTTCTTGGTTTTCAGTGGTAACGTTAGTAGATACTTTATCAATAATTACACCTTATCCACTGATACCCTTTGGTAACATGCCAAAGCATTCCTGCTATCTTGCAGAAGTTATCTTCCAATTCATCCCATTAAGAATGTTTGCATATCAAGCACCAAGGTACAATATCCCCACACAATGATTCAATTTCTCTTCTTTACCATTGTATTTTTTCAACATGTTGAATAAAACATAATCATTTGTAACTTAAATTATATGTATATATAAATTAGTAAGTAGTGACCATACCTGACATTTTTGCACTTTTCAATAACCAAATGGAATAGCAATTTATCATTATTTTATCATTAAAAGCCAAACAAATACCTGGAATACAAAGCATTCAGACACTTTTACGATCAATGGCAAAGTAGTTTAAATAAATCTCTTGATCAACTCATTCATTATATCCCATGGGGTAACACAACATCTATTCATTAACCTTAATAAATATATATTAAGATCTTTTGAAGATAGCACTCTATATTGTATTTATTCCTTTGCATTTTAAGTTTCATGAAAGTATATAGAGATAACAGCTTTGTCTTCTAATCTTATAAAAAAAAATTTACACTATAATTAGCCATCTTCTTTACTTATTGAATTATTCTTTTTCTTTTCACTGGATTGTATTATAAAATACTTTAGCAAATAAACATTAATGTATGAAAGAGTTTTACAATACTTAAAAAAAACAAACTATATATATTTATTGCCTTGCTTTATTTTGTTTTAACGCCAAGGCTTGCCACATTTTACGAGTGCCAACAAAAGAGATTCAGTGCTTCATTATGCCTATTTTAAAAGCAAATGAGAAACAAACGAGTCATATTTGAACTGCACAGAAACACAATTTAATAACAGAACTTTCTATAAAATTTTAAAATTGACAGGCCAAACTCAATTATATAAGTGAGAAATATGCAACTCTGCATCACATTTATAAAACACACATATGCACACATATGTACATTACAGAGATTATACATCATTTATAGGCATGATTTACAGCTATGGTCCTACCCCATGTTCCAATATCTTGCACTGATCAAATCTAACAAATTCAAAACAGGCTGTCTGCAAGTATGCAAGTATAGATATATGGATCTGAATGATTAGGCTGTATCTGTGCTATTAAACCAGTAGTTCTAAATGCATAGTTTGCCACAAGAATATTATGGAATTATTTGCAAGTCTCCACCCATATTTCTTTTTTGTGAAAGTTAAAACCTTTTTCTTTTTTTAACATGTTTTATTGAGTTCTTTATAGAAAATAATACAATATAGAAAAATAAATAAAAAGATGCTGGATTTTGTATATAAATATACTAGATCATTTTATTTCACAGCCTCCATACCCTTGTGCAATTAGATATGCAGAGCAGGGAAGAGTATGGGGTCATTTTCATGTGCATGGAAGCCAAATTTTATTGCATGCCTCCATGTCATTCTGTAGCATATATGAAAATAATGGAAGGTTTTCATTAGTTGCAATATGTATTACTTTTGCTTTTAGTGATGTCAGTGGGAGGCTAGTTTTTTTCAGTTTCTTTTAACTATCAATCTTACAGTCATTAAGATTAGTGGTGGGCTAATCTGACCCAATTAGCTTCACTGAAAATCCACCAAAATGCATTTGAGTCTATGTGGTACATTTTTTTCCCCATCAGAGTCTATGGGCTTCATTTTCACAAAGAAACTTGGTCAAAACTTACAAATTTGAATTTAAAACCACCAAATTTGAATTCAAATGTGAGATTTAACTTCACCCTGGAAACAGTCCAAATTTGACTATTCTCCACCTACAACCAGATATCCAGATATCCATTGAACTATTTGAAGATATTAATAGTAGTAATGAGCCAGATTTTTGCCAAGTTTTGCTTTGAAAATGATGCCCCATAGACTCCAATGGGAAAAAGAAAATGTTGAGCATCAAAAGTCAAGTTTTCTTCCAGAGGAAAACTCAATTAGAATTTGATTTAAGTTTTCGGGGCGGGACTATTCAATCGAATTTTAGACGTACACATTTTTTTCATAGATAACATACCATTCAAATCAAATTAGAGTTTAGAAGAGTCGCATTATTCTAAAATTCGACCTTTGATAAATAACCCCCTTAGGGGCAAATTCACTAAAGTGTGAAACTTCGGCAGCATCCGCTTCGCAGCCATCACAACACTTCACCAGGCAAAAATTTGCTCAGACAATGTTAATTCACTAAAGTAGAAGTTTTGGCGAAGTTGCTCTAGCATTACGTAGTCAAGCAAAGCGAAGTTGCACTAGCATTGCCTAATTTGCATATGGCAGGAAGTCAAAGTTCAGTGGTTACATTACGCAAGCACTGGAAATCTTAATAAAAGAAAATAGTTGCTATATTGTCCTATGCGTGTGCCCACTGTATAGTTTCTGCTCCATATGTTAGGAAATGTAGGGGGGAAGCCGGGTACCCCAAAAATAATTTATGATCTTTTGCAGTCTATCACCTTGTAAATATGAAGAGACACTAGTTTTCAGCTATTTTTTGATGAACTCCTATCTACTCTATTGCACTTTGCCTGGTCTGAGGTGGTGAAGGCAAGAGTGAGAAGCAATGCTAGCATATCTTTATTTCGCTAGCGAAGGTGGCGCCTGTACTCGTTAGTAAATCAGCAAAGTAACAAAATGATGTCACACTTGCGAATTTTTGCTAGCATTAATTCACTTTGCCCTTTAGTGAATCTGCCCCCTAGTTTATAGAACACTAAAGAGTAGGTGCACCACTGAATCCCAGTAATTAGATACATTGCACTCTCACCATATGTGGAGCATATTTCCATTTTCCATGCAGCCCCTAGAACAGTGTGGGTCACAGGAGTGGTATATTTTGTGCAGTTGTGCCAGAACCATTAAACCTAATTTTTGTATTTAAGGTAGTGCTATGTGCACAACATGAGGCATGTGAATACCTTGTTTTCAGAAGGCTGTACACTAAGGTCAGATTTTCCAGAGGTTAATTATAGTGATAGGCGAATGTATTCACCTGGGGCGAATTCACAGCAAATTCCCTTGATTCGCTTCATTTTGGACGCGGGTGTCTAGTTTTTCGAAACTGGCAATGTGCAACGGCATCCAAAAATGTGAATTTCGCCGGAAAAATTCATTGAAACGCCCCAGATTCGCCCATCACTAGTCAATTAACCTGCCAGTGTGTTTTTGGAGGGTGGGTGCAAAATTCTGTACCTATAGGAAACCCACACAGAGTACACAGAACTTTGCTCATGCACATGACAATGATGATGTTACTTATAAATTATACTTAGTTGTACTTAAATGATGGTGTTCAATGTCTGCATGGTCTTTGAGTACATTGTTTTCAACTGTATTTTTATTTGCATAAAAAGGTAAACAATTCAAAGAAACAAAAAAATAACTAAGATCAACTGATATGTTGTTAACAATAGGTCAATTGAAGTGCAGTAAAAGTTCATAAAAGGGTGTTTAAAACAGACAATGTTTTATAATATCTATATTAGTGCTGCTCTAGGGAAAAAAATAACTACACTATTACCTAGGGGAGTTTTTCCTCTAATTTACCTAAAAGAGTAGGTAGCGGCAGAACAAACTAAACTTATTATTTTTCATTTGAAATTGAAATTTGAATATGCATAAATATTTAGGGGTGATTTACATTTTTGGTTTACAAAGCTTACAAATTCGATTTATATTGTCAAAAACTCAATTTCTTGGTATGTATTAAGCACAAAAAACTTGAATGTATAATTTGGGCATGTAAAAGCTCAAGTTCATGTACAAGTTTATGGGAATTGTCCTGAAAAATGAAAGTAATTTTTTTAGTTTTATTAAGCTTGCAAGCTTGCAAACTAACCAATTTGAGGTATTCTATTTTCCTCACTATTGCATTCAATCAATTTTTTTTAAATCTAGATTTTTTTATTAATGAAGCAAACATCAAGTTATTTTAATTGTGAGTTTATTAGAAGTAGAAAAACATCAGACACACAGAGATATTGTTTGTTTAATTAATGTTGATATATTAAGCTAGCATAGTTAAGAATAGAGTTGCTTCAAGAAGGTACATTGATTAATTGAAATATATGTAGTTTCATTATAATAATTTATGTTCTGATTCTTATAAATACAAGTGTGCTTTTGTCCAAAATATTAAGCTACAAACATGTTACAGTATTATGGAATGTCCTTTTCTAAATGACAATAATGCAGGAAAGACAATTGTGTTCTAAGAATAAAGGAGCATAAGAGACATGAATAAAGTACCAACTTATTTCTCTTGCTAAGAAAATTGATTGACATTTTTAGGGTTACAAGTGCACAATCACACTGAGATATTTATGCTTTCATAAAAGCATAACACTACAGAATGGCATGCTGTAATTTTCTGTATGTTAATATCTACATTCTTATTGAAAAGAAGGCTTTCATTTGAATTCTGTTTTCCAAGGTCATGTGTGATGGTAATGAAGTCTTGTTAATGTTGATTGAAAAGGATTCCTACTGTTTGTTGCCAGTGCTTAAATGTGAAAAGCCATATTCATGAGAAAGAACACAGCAGGAGATAGAATACTTTCCCCAAGACTTAGTAAACTTTGAACCAGCTCTCCTACCAAAAATATTCCATCAGATCTTTTTAACTGATATTATAATTGTTTAACATAGCTAGGTCTTAATCTGCAACCTGAAGCTTGGCTTCCATTTTTATATAATTAGAGCAGAGGCAAAGAAGCCTTGCGGCCCAATTTTTACCCCTACACCAATATAAACTATATAATATTACTATGAAATGCCGACAACCATAAACCGGCTAGTGAGCAGTAAAATCATTGCTGTATCTAAAAATGTCATGATGTCAAAACTTGCTTCTAGTCATTAAAGTGTTGAATGTCATTCCATTGATTGCTCTCTGACCTTTAAATACTGGTGTCTCAATGGCTTCTCAACAAGCATTTTAACCTTCTAGAGATACTGATATGATAACTTTTCAATGTTTTCTGTTTTTATTACTGAATGAAATCTACCATAAAAATGATACATTTAAGTGCTTACTCATGTTGGGCATAACATAACAATTTTGCATTGTTTAAAGGAATTGTTCATTTTAAAGATAAAAGCTGGGTAAATAGAGTGTGCAAAATAAAAAATGTTTTCAATTTAGTAAAAGAAAATGTAATGTAGAAAGGCTGGAGTGAATGGACGTCTAACATAATAGTCATAATACTACTACCTGCTTTGCAGGTCTCTTGGTTTTTCTTGGTTCTCTTGGTTACCAGGCAGTAAACAATCTGTGTCTTGGGGGGGGGACATAGGCCATAATTGTTGCTTTTGAATCTGAACTGCATGCTAAGGATCAATTAAAAACTCACTGAACAGTTATGTCCTACATAGCCCCCCTTAAAGTCGCTGACTAACTAGACAGCTGAAAAGCAGGAAGTAGTGTTCTGTTTTATTATCTGCTCCCTCCAACCTTTATAGATTATATTTTTGGATAACTATATTAGAAACATTTTTTATTTTGAGTATATTATCTATTTACCCAGTTTACTGTTCCTTTAATTATTATTATTATTAACATGTATTTCTATAGCGCCAACTTGTTGCGTAGCGCTGTAAAGTGAATGTGATTATACAACCAAATCACATGAATTACATATATAGTCACATGAATTACATATATAGCACATGAATTACATATATACAAAATATTTCAGATAACAGAAACCTATTTCCAAGTTATATATTTTCCTATATATAAATATATTCTGTCCGGTGTATATCATGGGTATCTTGAGTACCTGTAGTGTCTAGAAGATAAATGTGTAATGTACTGTTGCTCCAAGAAAAGATCTTATGTGAAGGGGTTGATATTGATTGCTGTTGCGGCTGGAATGTTGGCATTACTAAGAACACATTCTGTTTTGTTGCCTTTTTCCTGGTATCCTTTACCTGACTAAACAACTTATGCAATAGATGTTGGCTTTGTGCCATATGAAATCTGTATACATTGCTTTTGATTTCTTTGCACTGTACTGCATCATAATGAGGAGAAGCAGGCTTTAGTACAAAGCACTCATGATTCATTCGGTAGAACATAAAGAAGTTTATCCATATGGAACATATATTTAGGTAACTGGTCACCTTAAATCAAGTCTACTTTTAAATGACTGAACTCATCTTTTGCATACACTACATGGGAAAATGTCTTGCTTTATTGTGGTTGGAAGTTACTTAATGTTAATGTGATGCTTTCTTACAACTCTATAATAGTATTGATAGACTACTTTAAGGGGCAGATTTGATAAGGGTCGAAGTGAAAATTCAAATAAAAAAAATTTGAATTTCAAAGTAATTTTTGGGTACTTTGACTATTGAAAATTTGAATTGAATTTTAAAATTCGACCATTTCAAAAATTGAAGTACTGTTGTCTCTTTAAAAAAAAAAATTAGAATTCGACCCTTTGCCACCTTAAACCTGTCAAATTGTTATTTTAGCCTTTGGGGGACCTCCTGGAAGGAATGTTTTTGGAAATTTTTGAAAATCAAACTTTTTGGTCAAAATCGTTTGAATCGAACAATGCATTTGAACGATTTTTATTCAATCAAAAATGAACCTATTTGATTGAAAACTGCCCATTTTCGATCCAAAAAACACTGTAAAAAATGTTGATGGACGAATTTCAAAGTTTTTTAACTTCAAAATTCAACCCTTAGTTTATCTGCCCCTAAGAGAATCGATAAAGCAACATATTATCAGAAATAGTATGACAGTAAACACTGGCAGAATAATCATTCAGTTATTCTCCACTGTATCTCCACTGTTAATTTCTATCTGAAACCTTCCATTCTTACCGCTTCTCTCCTTTGAATATCTATGCCTGACTTCATTCAGATTCTTCTCTCAATCACTTTAAATGTAAAATCAAAAGCAACCTCTCAAAACACTAGTGTAAAATCTGAACAGGTAGAAAGATCAAAAAAAATTTTAATTGCAGAAAATGATAGAAACAACTCTAAAACAGTAAAATAACAATCTACCCATAATACAACGAGTTAAGAATGCTATTAGTATTATGAGCAGAGTTATGTGTTGCAACAGCAGATTGATGCACCCCAGGGTGTGTATAAAGGTGGTCTCACTAATTTCCAGTGGAATTTAAAGAGAAATATATCCTGTGAGGCAGAGCAGATGCAGAGAAGCAGTCTGGCAGCTTTAATTGGCACTGAGCTTGAAATGCTGGTGTAGGAGGAGCAGGGCTGCTCCTGCCATAAGGCAAGGTGAAAACCTTGCCTTAGACAGCAGCAAGCGGCCAGTTACAAGGGGCATCACAAAGCCACCTCTTGTAACTTTAAGAGCCAATTTTCTGTATTTTAACCTGGAAATTTGGCTCAGCTAGTGCAGAGAGCACTGTTGTGCTCCATGCACTGGCAATCCTGCCCCCCTTTGACCTGCTCTGATGCTGCTTTTTAAGCACGGAATGGCACAGGGTGGGCAGCATCTGAGGAGGAGGCTTCCTGAAATCCTGAGAAGATCCACTGCACATGTCACAGAGGCTGATGGGTAATCCACAGGCCAGATCTGGTGTACACAATGGCAACTCACTACAGTGCTATATATATATCCTACAGGGATTGCTACCTTAGCAATAGCTCAGGCCTGTTGCACTACTCCCTTTCACTATGATGAATGAATGGGAAGGGTCAACCAACTCCCTGCACTCTAACTATGGGGTTAACTATATGGGTAAATGTTCTACAGGTGAACCCCTTAGCTTCCTACTCAAACAGATAAGCAGGAAAACTCACAGGAGAGAAGGAAGAATCTCAGATTGGCTCTCAGCAGTTCTATGCAGAGTTCATGCTTTTCTTCTCTTTATCCTGGAAAGGTCTGTCTCACTCTCATTTTGGCTCCAATTCAGAGAGGTCACAAGGTCAGAAGCAAACCCCCCCTGCCAGGTTGTGGCTGATAACTGTTTCACTGCAGTACAAGCAACAGCCATATTGTTGGTTGTCTCAGATTTAAAGTCACAGGATCATAAGAAATAGGGATGGGCATATTTGACCTGTTTCGCTTTGTCAAAATTTTGCTGAAATGCAATTAATTCTATGGTTGACAATTTTTTTTTGACTCATTGCAAATTTTTTTGATGCACAACATTTTTTTCTCCCATTGGAGTCTATGGCCGTCAATTCCACTGTGAAGCTCTGCGAAAATAATTCACTCATCCCTAGTAAGAAACACTTCCCTACACAAGCTTTTGAGTTTCTTGCAATACATCTTGAAAATCTGAATTGCAGCAAAACACCCTCAAATTGCAGTAAAAAGACAAATTTGAATGTTGATAAATGGCCCCATTAGACCTGGCAATTATGTGGCTAAATCTAAGGGGGAATTACTAGCACACTAGCATGCAGACAATAATCAAGATTATTCTGGCATTTTAACCCTGTAAAAATATTACATACATTTTTGCACAAAACAACTAACACTTTTATGGGTTCATATTGAAGGGTCATTAGCTAACTGTTGGTAGTATATTGAAACATTTTTAATTATTTTACCTATTTATAGTTCAAATTTTTTTTATGTGCCTAATGCACTCGAGGCAATTGCAATTTTGTTTTTCTCACATCATGCACACTGAAGTTAATGGGAGTTTTTCCTCACTTTTCCCCACACAAAAAAACATGAGTTTATTCCTCCAGAAAATCAAAATGCACTGATAAAGCATAAAAAATGCTAATTTTGCTGCAAATCTGTACGAAGATAAAACATTTGCACACAAGGACTCAAAATCTAATAATCACTTAGAAGTACATGAATGAATGATGTTAATTGTATATAACACAGTTTATTAATCCCAGCTATTTGCTAGGATCATTGCTAAGCTCTTCTAACTTAAATAAAAATACTGGTAATTCATTTTGAAGCATGTATATAATAAAGATGCAAGAATGCCTCCTCTCTTTTGCCAGTGGGATTCAGAAGCAACTGATAGTCTTACGTTAACAAGCTAATATTTCATCCATGGATACCAGAGTGGTAATGGCTAAATATGCCAGTTGAGGAAAAGAGCACATGTGCAGGCATTTGCCTGACACAACTTTTGCTGTCATGGTCTATTAAAACCAGTTTACATGTGCATGTCGAATTAGATGAATATGTATGTGACCTCTATCATAGCTATCACTCATTGGTCTCTAGCCCCCACAGCAGTGAAACAGCACCTCTCATTAGACACAGCCTGAGTTACAAACATGTTATGCCAATGTTTCTTAAGAATTTTAGGGCTCATTTGTCTCGTTACGAGAAGCTGATAGATGGCAATATTTTACAAATATATATAATTATTAAACAGACTAAACTATCCAGTGTGTTGTTAAGGGGCAGATTTATTAAGGTTTGAATGGTAAATTCAAATTTTTTAGTTGAATTTTTGGTCGAAATTCACAAATTTGAGTTGGGAAAAATCTAAACTCAAATTCAATATTAATAATACCTCAACCCTGGGAATGAGTAGAATCTGATAGTACACCACCTAACACCTCCCGAGTTCATGTAGAAGTCAATGGCAGAGATCCAGTAACCCATTTGTTATTAGCCTATCTGATATTCAAGTTTTTTTTGGGAGAATTGTGTTCTGTTCTATTTCGAGTCAAATTTGATTAAAGTTTTCGGGTCGGTAACATTCATTCAAGTTTTAGACATTGGAGTTTTTTCTTAAATAAGATTGGAGTATCAAGGTCATTCAAGTACATTCAAAGTAAAAAAAAACCTCTTTGATAAATATCCCCCCAAATGTCCAACTGTTACTGCCGTTGACAGTAGAGAGCACTGAAATTAATTTAGGATATTCTGAACTCATTTGAGAAAAGAAACTGTTGAAAACTGAATGTCTTTCAACAAAAAAGATATTTGTTAACTCAAATTACAAATATATATGTATATACAGTATAGCCTAAATAGAAAATTATACACAATGACCAATGTGTAACAAAAAGTTTGCTCGGGAGAAATAATTCATGTCAACCAATAAGATGTTTGCAGATGACCAGTACATGCTACCTGGTCCTCTGTTTCTTTAGTGATTGTATCTGTGCAAGTGCATATATCTCCAAAGAATATGTAATTTAAGTGATATTACTTTGAGGCATAATGTATCTTTAAAGAAAAATCTAGTTATCCATGAATTTTAATAGTCTGTGTATACAAAAAAAGTAAGGCTGCATTCAAATGTGTATTGTTAAATATTTTTTTCCAGTTTGCCACAGCCTGTTGCTTCAAAGGTATTGCTTCTGTGTCTCATTGGACTGGTAGGTTGCACTTTGAAGCTCGATGAGTGACCAGACTTAACCTGTATAATAAAATGAATTCCATGCTTGGTTTTAAAGTAGCGTTATTATAATACCATTTACAGCTGTTCTCTGTGAATTTTTTGTGTAATAAAATAAAATAAAATTTCATAAATTAATAGGAAGAGGTTTATACTTACTTGGGTTACAGGTAATATAAATGAGTGAAACCAAGTGGGAAATGATTTATATCATTGCATTATCAAGAAGTGTTTTATGGCAGGGGTCCCCAACTGCTGGGCATGGCCAAGAAGCGGGCTACGGGCAGTCCTGAACTGGGCTGAACTGAACTGCATAAAAGGAATAGGAATAGGTTTATACTTACTTTGTTACAGAGAATAGAAATGAGTGAAACCAAGTGGGGAATGATTTATGTCACTGCATCATCAAGAAGGGTTTTATAGTAGGGGTCCCCAACTGCTAGGGATGGCGCGAACCGCGGAAAAAATGTTCGCGAACATATTCGCGAACCTGCGACAAAACGCGCGAACGGTTCGCGAACGTCGCGAACCCCATAGACTTCAATGGGAAGGCGAACTTTAAAAGCTAAAAAAGACATTTCTGGCCAGAAAAATGATTTTAAAGTTGTTTAAAGGGTGCAACGACCTGGACAGTGGCATGCCAGAGGGGGATCAAGGGCAAAAATGTATCTGAAAACTCCAATAGTCGCAGCCACTGAAGCACAGAAAAAATACGCCATATAAATGCTGAAAATAGTTGCAGCCACTGAAGCACAGAAAAAATACGCCATATAAATGCTGAAAATAGTCGCAGCCACTGAAGCACAGAAAAAATACGCCATATAAATGCTGAAAATAGTCGCAGCCACTGAAGCACAGAAAAAATACGCCATATAAATGCTGAAAATAGTCGCAGCCACTGAAGCACAGAAAAAATACGCCATATAAATGCTGAAAATAGTCGCAGCCACTGAAGCACAGAAAAAATATGCCATATAAATGCTGAAAATAGTCACGGCCACTGAAGCACAGAAAAAATACAGGTCAATGTATGGCAGTTGTTTGAAGAACAGTAGATTTATTTACTAGCCAGCAAAGCTACCTAACCTAAAATGTCCCTCAAATCCCTGCAGACTTCTGTCCCTCCAATACAGAGCAGTATCAAGCAGATTACTAGCCAGCAAACTTTCAACTGTCCCTGAAATCACTAACAGCTCTCTCCCTACACTAACTCTTCCAAGCAGCACACACAGACAGAATGAAAAAATGCTGCAGGGCTTCAGTTCATATATGGAAGGGGAGTGGTCCAGGGGGTGTGGGGGTGGTCCAGGAGGGAGAGCTTCCTTATTGGCTGCCATGTATCTGTTGGTCTGGGGTAAGAGGGCAAAAAAAAGCGGCGACTATGCGCGAACCCAAAATGTCGAACGTCGCGCGACGTTCGCGAATATTCTGCGAGCGCGAACAGCGGATGTTCGCGCGAACAGTTCGCGCCATCCCTACCAACTGCTGGGCATGGCCAAGAAGGGGGCCACGGGCAGTCCTGAACTGGGCCCGAGAACCTAGTGCCAAATTGGATGCCGGCACACCAGAATTGGATGCTGGAATGCCAGAATTGGACGACAACCCCTCCTGACCTCTTCCCAACCTCCTGACCCCCCCGGTGCTTACAAAAATTTTTGTACGCTACACTGGTCCACAGGCCAAAAAGGTTGGGGACCCCTGTTTTATAGGAAAAAATACATTTTGATTTTGTTGCCATATTAATCTTCAAAAGTCATTAAATTGGAACTTTTCTCAATGTGAAGAACATTTATAAATGAATAACTTAAATAAAAAAACTGACACATCAAGAAGTAGGCTGTTAAATTATATAACATATAGATGAATATTTTTTATTACTCTGCAATTATATGGCATCACCAAGGATATTTGTATTGGAGATTTTTTTTTATGTTGCCATATCTAAAACAAGGAGCTTTTTATATTTTCCCCATACTTATGTGTTATGTCAAGGTATTTGGGTTTACTCACACACTCTAAATACATGCTAGCAAGTTCATGGGCACCTGACTATAATGGCTTTTAATGTGACTTTAAAATACGAGATGTTCTCTGATGGCATTTAAATAAATCCACAACATCTTTCCATATTCTAGGAAAAGCATTCTATATTTAAACAGGATGTCTGGTTAATTTGACAGCTAGTGAAAAGTGTAAGACTAATCCTATATGGTAAATTTACAAATCCTGTTTGTGGCCTTCTGCCAGTGCAACTTAGAGCTTAACAAGAAATCTGATGGTGGAAAATGGAAATCTGTATAATTCAGATCATTTTCTGATACATTGAAATATCAACTAAAAACAATTTGTATCATCTGAAGCGAATCACATTAAAATTAACATCTGTTTCCATGATAAGTCATTTGAATTTCTACAAATGAATGGAGCCTCTGTGCAGAGCTATTTAATTTCTTGTTTGTTTTAGTTCACCTTAAATTTAACATTTAATCTAGACCAGTGATCCCCAACCAGTGGCTCATGAGCAATATATTGCTCTCTGACTCCTTGGATGCTCTCAGTGGCTTCAACATACAGTAGGTGCTTATATTTGAATTCTCGACTTGGAGGGACATTTTGTTTGCATAAAAACCAGAGATACTGCTGAACAGACCCTCCTGTAGGCTGCAAGTCCACATAGGGGCTATGGAATAACCAATCACAGCCCTTATTTGGCACCCCATGGACATCTTTATGTTTCTGTTGCCCCCAACCCTTTTTACATTTGAATGTGGCTCTCTGGTAAAAAAAAGGTTGGAGATTCCTGATCTAGACAATGCTATTCTAAAACAGTTTGCAGGTGGTCTTCATTTTAAACTAACTTTATGTTCTGCAGTTCTCCTGTTTGGAATTTTTATGTATATCTTGCAGTTAAGGTCCCATTTATGCTAGCCATCAGGTCATGACCAGGACTTCAAAATTGAATATGAGTAAGAAAGGGCCTAGAGAGATATATAAGCAATAGTATCAATCAGGCCCGCCATCAGGGGGGGACAGGGCCCGGGGCTAAAGGGAGGCTCTTTGAATATTGCAGCACTGCCGGGCCCCCCTTACAAGCGCAGCAGCCAGCGCTCACCTCACTGAAGTCCTGCGCAGAATGCGGAAGTGCCGAACGTTTGCGAAGTCCTGAAGCGGCAAAAATACCCAAAGTCACGGAAGGAGCCGACACTGAAGTCCTGAAGCGGCAAAAATACCCGAAGTCACGAAAACGGCTATAACTGAAGTCCTGAAGCCACGAGTTCAAATCTACTGACACCAATGTGGGGGGGGTTGTTTTTTGTTTTTTCTAATCCCCTGGCCACCAATGTTTTATTTTAATACTCTATAGGTCCCTGACACCGATTTTTAAAAAAAAATATTTTATGAAGCCCCAATTTTTTTTTTAACTTGTAAGGGGAGCCTCGGCGACAGTTTTTCAAAAAAATATTTTCTGCAGCCCCAATTTTTAACTTATGGGGGGCCCTGGTCACCAATTATTTTTTTTAACTTGTTCAGGGGCTCTGACCTCCGCTTTTTAAAAAAACTTTTATGGGGTCCCTGGCGCCAATGTTTTTTTTTTTTTAAATATTTTTGGCATCCCAATTTTTTTTTAACTTGTATGAGGGGCCCTGGCACCAATGCTTTTTTATGGAGGGCCCTGTCCCCAATTTTTTTTAACTTATAAGGGAGCCTTGGGGGGGTTTTTAGCGCTGATGTCTGTGTGGTTTTTTAACTTTGATGTGGAGTGGGCGGGGATCAGGGGGTGGGCTTGGTTTCCAGAGTGGGCGGGGCCTGAAAATTTTGTTGTGTGGGGCCCCGTGTAGTGATGGGCGAAACGGGCGCGTTTCGCTTCGCTGAAAAATTCGCGAATTTCCAGAGAAATTTGCGAATTTTTCGCCGATTCGCGAAACGAGTCGCGCGTCATTTTTGACGCGCGCCGCTTCGTTTTTGACGCGCGCCGCTTCGTTTTTGACGCGCGTCGCGTCGTTTTTGACGCGCGTCGCGTCATTTCCGACGTGCGTCGCGGCGTTTTCGGCGCGACGCGCAAATTTTTTTGACAGTTTCGTGAATTTATTCGCCAGCGGCGAATCGCGGGAATTCGCCGCGAATTCGTCCCTGGCGAATAAATTCGCCCATCACTAGCCCCGTGATTTCTAATGGTGGCCCTGCCTGCCAAGATATTTTTTGCTGGGAAAAAATAGTTTTAGGTGAGTTTTAGGAACTGAATGCTTGAACATTAATAAATTAGCCCCTAGGTCTTTTTTATTTAATGCTATGTGTGATTGCTTTCAATTTTTCTACATGAAATGGGATGCTTTATACTAATTTAGTTCTTAGTTATAACAGGTGATGAGAAGGCACGGTACATTCAGACTTCACAAGTGATAAATGAATTAGTGTAATGGGTCAGATGGACTTTACTAATCATCAGGACACTATATAAATAGCATTGCTGAAAACATGTAAATGAAATAGATTATCCTATATATAGCACATAGCAGATAGCACACTAAAAGGAATTAGAATACATACAGTATCATACACATTTTGTGTATGATCAGGGCTTCTCATTTTACAAGAGGAAGACAGGGCACCTAAAATATGATTACTGTTCTTGCTAGGAGAAGCAAATTGAACACCCAAAAATGACTTCAGAGTTTAGCTTTTCTTTTTATGTAAATGGCTATTGATAGAATAAGTAGAATTTGGCAAGGTATGATTTAGGTTTTATATTTTACTTAAAGTGACAGCAAGTGACATTTCTAGTACCATGAATGTACAATTACAATATAACAATTTTTTTTTTCAGCACGGCAAATATTTCACAGTGAATATTCGCTGCAGATTCATGAAAACATTTGCTGCGAATCCATGCCTGACAAATAAATTCGCCCATCCCTACTTATCAGAAGCAAAACCAGCCTTTTCAGTTTTTTTAAGTTACATGTTTTTTGGTCGACTGAAGGTATGAAGATCCAAATTACTGAAAACCCAGGTCCCCGTGCACTCTGGATAACAGGTCCCATACCCAGGATCGGACTAGGCCGGTGGGGCACCAGAAAAATATGCGGTGGGCACCCTGTCTCAGACCTGATCCCTACCTGTAGATACTGCTGCTCCCCCCTTCACTTTCCCTCCTTCGACGGCAAAGTCTATATGCGCACAGAGGGGGGTATGGAGAAGGGGCTGGTACTGGGGGAGCGAGCAGACAGTGAGGTCCTTAAGAGGGTTGTGGGAGTCCTGGGGGTCCCTTAGACACCCAGTCTGACATTGTCATAACCTATACTAAGTATGGAATCTGTAACATGACTTGGACTAAGGGCTCTGTAGTTAGGTTGAGTGAATTCTCAGAGCATTCTGGATCATGGGTTCCAAGTATATATATATATATATATATATATATATATATATATATATATATATATATATATATATATATTAGAAGCACAGAAGTGTATTCCTCATCCAGCAAAGGAATTGCAGTTGAAACAGCAATGCCTGTCACCCCTTCATTCAATTTGCTATTTGTAATAAGTGTATTTTTGGTGAAGAGTAAAGCAACAGTGTGAGACATCAAAGGTTTTTAGCAGCATTGTAATGAGACATTATTCTGCATAAATCACGTGTGTATCTGGTGGGAAGGATTTTCCCAATTGCAGCATTATTCAATTGGGAGAGACCTCTGTTTATCTAGAAATATTAACTTGCCAAACATTCTTTAATTCCTACAGGGTGAAGTCATAGTTTTAAGATCTGCAGTGATTAAAGCATTTGCATGCTATGATCATATTTTTAAACTTCTTAAAGTTGACTTTATCGTGTATATGTGAGATAGATAAGCATTCCTTCAATTTGTTAAGAATGTGTTTGTGGGTCTGAATACTGTCCAAAAATGCTGCCAAATGCATTTTTCTCCTCGCAGATTCTACATCTTGGCAGGGAAAGGGAATAGTAACTATTTAGTGTGTTTGGAGACAATTACAATGTGTAGCAAAGACAAAAAATAAATAAATACGCACACACGTTACTTTCTGTAAACATCCAGTCCTTTTTAAATAAAATTTAAGCTTTGTGATTGTATCAGAATGAGTGTTTATTTGACAACATTTGAGAGCATAGAATTTTCTTACATATATAAATATATATATGTTTTTAAATGGCAATGATTACCAGATTTTGTTTGTTTATCACCAAATAAAACAGATAAGACCTTCTATTTTTAGAAAAAAAACCGATGGCATGCTCAACATTTCTAAAACCTGTAAATGTTTCACAGACTAGGACAGAGACAGAAATTGCACATTTATTTTTCACAATAATGGCACATCATGACTTGTGTAAACAGAAAATTGTGCACTATAACATGATTAGTCAAAATGTTTCTAACACTGGAATTTGCCAAAATATTGTAAGCTATTGTTTAGAGTTTCTTTTAAACTTACACCTGGCTGGGACTTTACAATACATGATTCAGTTGCCAGTTCAAGCTCTTAAAACACTAATGAGGAAAAAGAAGAAAGAAAGAAAGAAATAGAAAGAAAGAAATAGAAATAGAAAGAAAGAAAGAAATTGAAAGAAAGAAAGAAATAGAAAGAAATAAAGAAAGAAAGAGAAAGAAAGAAAGAAATAGAAAGAAAGAAATAAAAAGAAAGAGAAAGAAAGATTTGAGCCCTACCATCAGAACTTCAGGCAGCAATGTCTTGTTCTCCAGAGAAAAACACAAGGACTCATCTTCCCCCCCCCCCCCGTAAATACAGTGTTGCAAGGGAGGTGGGCAGGGGGAGGCATGTAATTTAGATGAACAGTTTAGGGAGTGGCAGAAAGAACATGCCATAAATGGGCCCTGTAATTTGGCTGCTTTGCAGCTGTCCACCCCATGCTCTGTACCTCTAACCAGATTTGCACATCATGACCCTGGACCCAAGTTCCTCTTGAATGGGTACTAAAGGCCCCTGTGCCTGGGGTCATGGTAAATTATGATTCTAATGAGAAAAGGTCTACAGTAATGCTTAACATTTTGGGGCACATTTACTAAGGGGCAAATTTCCGAAATTCACTTGAAATTATCGAAGTTCGATCGAATACCGATCGTACAAATTTTTTGTGAAATCGGATATGCAAATGTGGCCTCTTCGATCATCGAATAGATCGAATGATCATATATTCGATCATTCGATGTTAGAAGGAATCAAAATTTTAAAGTTATTCGACTGCCTACTTCGCCAGATTGAACCTACCGAATTGGAAGCTCCCCATAGGCTTCTGAGGCTGTCCTGCTTGAATACCATTCATACGATCGGAGCGTTCGATCATAATTTTTTGGACGCTCGAAGGAAATTTCACGAGTTTTTCGTGAAATCGAACGATTGGTATCTGATCATACGAATTAATTGAGAAATCGTATAGCGAGCAAAATTATAGCCTAAAACAATTCGATAAGCATTCAATGGACTATATATGGGGAATAATAGTAAATTTGCCCCTAAGGGTAGAAGTGAAAATTCAAATAAAATTCGAATTTTAAAAAGTTTGACGTAATTATGGGCTACTTCGATTATCGAATAGATCGAAATTTGATTTGAATTAAAAAAATTCAAATTTTCAAAGTACTGTCTCGAATCCTTCGAATTCGACTATTCGCTACCTTAAAGCTGCTGAATGGCCATTGTAGTCTATGGGGGACCTTCTGGAAGCTTTCCTGAAAATTTTTCTAAGTCCTGAAAATTGAATTCAATTCAAATGTTTTCTCAAGATATGCAACTGTATCTAAATAGCAACAAAAACACATTTAGTCATCATCATCAGTCATCTGTTATAATATAATACTGTGGAAGCAGACACTAAGGGGGTTATTTATCAAACTCTGAATATCGAACCTTCAATAATTTGCACTTTTCGGAGCCAAAAAAAAAACCAAACTACGAATTATTCGAGATGTATTCAAGTCCAACTCTGAAGCCAAAACTGCGGCATCTAAAAGCTCTCGAGGTCCTGTATAAGTCAATGGGGAAGGCCCCAGTGTCTGTGATGAGGTCCATACTGATATCCAACTATTTTGGGGATTCATCGATTTTTTTGACTGGCCATTTACGATTGAGAATGGACCTATTTCGATCGATTTTTCAATCAAATTCAAATCGAAAAAAAATTTAATTTTCCAAAATTTTCAGGAAAGCTTCCAGGAGGTCCCCCAAAGGCTACAATGGCAACTTGGCAGATTTAAGGTGGTGAATAGTTGAATTCAATTTTTTTATTAATGAGACAGTACTTTGAAATTAGAATTTTTTTCAATTCAAATCAAATTGTGGGCCATTCAGAAGTTGAAGTAGTCCAAAATTACTTAGAAATTTTAATTTAAAAAATTTAGTAAATGTGCCCCTAGATGTCAAAAACATCATTATGTGAAAAAAAAGATACTATAGAAAATATTCATATTTGAAGAATCAATTAGGTTGAAAAGTGATAAATAATTAAGCATGTTTTGTGGCACCTAGCCATCAAAAAATGCTGTTACACTATTCTATGTCTGCTTGTTCTGGGCAACATTTATGGCTATCCTCTAACTTGATTATGGGGTGTGCTACATTTTATGTTATTTGTTTACTTAAGGGGAATGGCTATAATACAAAGGTGCATATATTCATACAATGATGGACCATATGTAAGACACCCTTTATTGGGTCTGGGTCACCTCTAGTGGAACCTCTAGGGCAGGGGTCCCCAACCTTTTTTACCCGTGAGCCACATTCAAATGTAAAAAGAGTTAGGGAGCAACACAAACATGAAAAAGTCCCTGGGGTTGCCAAATAAGGGCTGTGATTGGCTATTTGGTAGACCCTTTGGGACCGGCAGCCTACAGGAGGCTCTGCTTGGTACTATACTTCGTTTTTATGCAATTAAAACTTGCTTCCTAGCCGGGAATTAAAAAATAAGCACCTGCTATGAGGACAATGAGAGCAATATCCAAGGGGTTGGAGTGCAACATGTTGCTCGCGAGCTACTGGTTGGGGATCACCAGTACCCTCTATCCTGATTCCCTATCCACTACTATCCCTTCGCTAACAAGGAGTACTACCTGGAAGAGAGAACTCCAATCAATCACCCCTATATTGAAGCTCATTCTAGCTCAATATGTCTGCCATACATTTCTCGAGAGTACTATGAAAGGAGCTGACCTATGACTAACTTGTCTATATAGCCTTACAAAAGGTTACACCTCCCTAACTTAGTAAAGGGCTCATCTCCCTTGGGGTCTGCCTTTACTGGAGCAAATTTCCACCTTGTTCCACAAGTGGAGCTCAAAGCAGAGGATCAGCCTGCTCCCACTTAATATATAAACTAGTAGTGGTCACCAACCAGCTGGACCTGGTGGTTTTAGCATTTTTTTTTTTTAAAACCACAACTAAACTCACAAACTGTAAAACCACCATTGTCATTGAATTTATTAAAAGATCTGAATATAAAAATGACAAAGAAAAAAAATAGTGAACAATGCATTTAGATTTTTTCTACTTCTATAGCACTTCAACAACTTTTACTTGGCAAAGTTTTGTTTTTGATGTTTTCATGGTTTTTACTTAATTATAAAGCTTTTTAAGAATTTAAATTGTAATTATCTATATTGTTTTATCTTATGTTACATTTTTAGGAGCCTAGGTAAGATAGCATTTCAATATGATGTAACAAATATGAAAATATAATCTGTTGAATTTTTTTGTCAAAATCAAGCAGTAAAAAATTTACTCAATCTGTGATAAAAAAATTCTGCCTCTTCTTAAAAAACCCTTTTCTAAAAATCACATTTTGCAAACTCAGGGTTATAAACATTAATTGCTGATAATCTTATTGTTAAACAAATTATCACCTTGAAAATAAAGGGCAAATGTACTTTATCCAAAAACTGATTAAAAACAAATTAGACAGTATGCCAGGTCACTAGGATGTTTAATTAACATTAATTGAAATCCAATTAGGATAACGAGTTCCAATTACAGCCTATAGAGAAAGAAGTTTATCGCACATACATTTTTAAGCTATGAAAAAATCTAAATTGTTTTTGGCTGCAAAAAAAACATTCTCGTTATTTTATGAGAAAAAAATCTCTTATAAATACCTTTTAAAAATCCTCCGTTTGAGATTTGGAAAAAAATGTTACAGAGTGGATTTAGCTTGTCTGATTGCTGAGCAGTTGATTAGCTTGGCTTCTGTTTTAAGCTTCCAAGAAAATCTTACCATCTGTTTATTTAAGCCAAAACTGAGCAACAGAAGATAAAAGATAGACTATTAAATCAAATGCTCTTATTGTCTTTGAAATATCTGTTTTTTACTCTTCTTACATAAGCTTAGATATTGCATATCCAATTATAGTCACATGGTTACAGAATCCTGCATGTTTTTCCAAAATGCCATGCAGATTAAAACTGTTTGCATGCTAGGATACACACACACACACACACACACACACACACACACACATCTAAATAATAAAAATATAAACATATAAGGAAAGAACACACATATAGGTTTAGGACCTGTCAGAATGTTTGGTACTAAAAAAATCATGTAAACAGTATATGAAACCAATAGGCTGGGTTTGCTCCCAGTAAGAATTAATTCTTAGTTTGGATTACATACAAGGTACTGTTTTATTATTACAAAGAAAAAGTAAAAAATTAAAAAAAAATTGGATTATTTGTCTAAAATGGAGTCTATGGGAGATGGCCTTTGTGTAATTTGGAGTTTTCTAGACAATGGGTTTCTGGATAACAGATCCCATAAGTGACCCCTCAGGACTACAATGACAGTCTAGGGTTGGAGTATAAAAACAAAAAAAAGCTCTACACATAGGAGCCCATATTTATCAATCTATATCAATATCTCTCAGTAATTTTAGTGAGTGGTAAAAATACCAGTTTGCATAGAGCCCATATCGAGCCCATATATAGCAATATATCTCAGTAATTTTAGTTAGCGGTAACAATACCATTCATTTCCAGTTTACCTGTTTTACAATGTTCAAACAGGTCAAATTTGTTCATACAAATCTATATCGATATCATAAACCTTCCATAGTAGCGTTTATCCACCTAACTGTTGCTGGACTAAAAAATCCAACATATATTGCTAAGGGGCAGATTCTGTAAAATTCAAGAAAATGGCTCAGGGCCAGAACTAGAGCTAGACAGAAGAGACACATGTTTATGGTTAGTGATGGGCGAATCTACCCAGTTTTGCTTCGGCGAAAAATAGAATTGGCGAAAAAATTAGCGAAACGAGTCGTGGCACAATTTTGACGCGTTGCGTAGTTTTCGACACGCAACGTTTTCGTCGTGTCGCGTCAAATACGACGCGCGACTCCTTTTTTTTGCGAATTTTCGCTAGCTTTTCGCGAACTTATTCGCCAGCGGCGAATCGCCAGAATTCGAGCGATTTCGCCCCTGGCGAATAAATTTGCCCATCACTATTTATGGTGTGACAGTGGGGGGGGCTAGACACATACCCATTCTGTACCCCTTGTCTGGGGACTCACCCCCCCCCACCTGCTGCTCACTTGGTTCCACTCCTTAGCATGCATGCACATGTATGCCTGCTCCTTACTTGACCACAGTACACACACACAATTTCACTGGGTGGGGTGTCAGCTGGCTGGGTTGACTAGAGCACTCGGCTGGATTTGCTCATCACTGAAATGACTGTGAAAAAAATATGCAATCTTGAATTTTTTTCAAATTGAAGTTTCCCACAAATTTTCAATTTAAAAAATTAATTTCACTCGGGTTGTAACATACTACTTTAGTTCTCGAGCACTTGTTCCTGGGGTCTTTGCATGAATGTATATAGCATATAATATAAATTGTACATTACAGATAATCATAGTAGAGCAAAGGATTCTCCCTCTGTGGTTTATAACAAAAAGTTGCTTTCATTTCATTATTACTGTTACTGTATAGACTGAGGTGAAAAAGGCCTTCATTTCATCCATAAATAAATTGAATTTATTTTGTATGAATCAAGGCATTGAAATCTTGAGTTGATAAGTGCACACAGTCAATATTTTTAAATAAATATTTTGCTTATCCCAAGCGTGAACACAGGTTTGTAAGTTTTACTTATATATCACATGTTCTCTATTTATTACAGCATTTCTTTAAATATCACCTCTGACAAACAAAAGAAAAGCAAATGTTCTTAAATTTCCTGAAGGGCTGCAACACCAAGCCAGGTTTATTATTGTTTATGTCTCAGCTTTAGCAGTTCCAATGTCTCCATGGTCTGCTGTGTGCTGGAGCTGGCAATGATGTATAACCATTATGGCAGCTTATTGGAAATGGCTTGATTTACAACCTGTTCTCCTGCCTTAGTCTAATGGTTTCATTTCTTCTTCTCTAGGACATGATGACTTAACCAAGGTCATATTGTCCATGGCCTTTTGTTGTTGGTTTACAGATGACCACTGTGCCTTGAGAGTCAGCATAAAAAAGCCAGCCACTACATTCTAATTTTTCAACCCTTGATAACTGCACTAGAATAGTAGATTAAATGCTGTCTTCTTATTTGCTTTCTGTGATTGCAGGACCAAAGCTTCTTTATGATCCTCAGTGGAAAAGTCTGTTACTCACATCTACTTTAAATGACCAACATCAAGTATATACAGCTCCCATTAAGGCACAAATCAATAAAAATGCCATTAAAATAGTAAAAGTTGCTGATATTAGTGAAGCACCCAAACAAAATATTTGATTTTCTTTCAGATTGTTAGTGAGATGGAATACAAACATATAGCAGAATGAAAAGAAGGCCTATGCCTCTGGTCAATAATTTATCACAGAGATTCATTCAGCTTCTCACCCAATATTTCCCATCTGTCTATTGATTCCTCATCATTATTTGTCATTAGCTGTCCTAACTGAAGGAGAAAATATGGCATGTGTGTCCAAAGGGAGCCATATCTGGACAGAGAGAAAAGAATCTCATTAAACAAAAAACTGCCTCACATTTAAAGCTCAGTAGAACTTTGTCTGGCATGAGTCTTCAAATAAAAAGAATTATAACCAAAATGCATTCTAAATTTCATTAAAAGACAAGGAAAGTCTAAAACAGAATAAGGCTTTAAGGAATTGTTCTATTTTGTACACTAAATATAAACATGAATTTACTGCATCACAAGCCGAATTGAACAAATGAAATGCTTTCAAAGTTGGCCAAAGGGGGCTGTCATCTTGTAATTTGTTAAACATCTTTGAAAGACCAAGACAGTGTGGTCTTGGCTGCTTAGGGATCATCATAAATTATCAATAAAGCACAAATCAAATAATATCTGCCAATCCCTCTCATTCATGCATAATTCAACTCCATCATATGTATAATACCACCCAAGCGTGTCGACGCGACGCGCCGAAAACGACGCAACGCACAACTAAAATGACGCGGCGCGCATAAAAAAACTGGCCGCGACTCGTTTCGCAATTTTTTCCAGCGAAATTCGCAAATTTTTCGGCGAAGCGAAACTGGGTAGGTTCGCCCATCACTAGCTGCCAGTCCATATAGGGGTTACCATAAAGCCAATCAGAGCTCTTATTTGACATCCATATGGACTTTTTCATGCTTGTGTTGCTCTCCAACTCTTTTTTTAAATTTAAATGTGGCTCACAAGCAAAAAAGGTTGGGGACCTCTGGTTTATAGGGTATGGGAATGGAATCTAATCCCTCTGCTGCTTCCCAATGGACGTATTTAATAAAAAAAGATGTTACCAATCAATAAACTTACTTACAAAGCCAGAGGAATACAACACAAATTAGTTAGGATATGTTCCATTGGATGGATGCTAATCAGTAATAGCAATATGTAAAGGGGGAGGGGAAAGAAAAAGTAGATGATGTGTGGTAGAGAACAACGTGGTAATTTTAACCTATCAAGGGTATTTGGTTTATAATTTTGGTATGTAAATTAATAACGGTTAATGTGGCTTGGCAACTCTTTGTATTTGTTTTAATTGTTACTGTGACATGTTTTATATTGTTTGTTATAAGAGATTTATCTGTTTCTTGCTTTAAAGTGCAACAAATTGTAGCAACAAACCATAATCAAGCTTTCTCCATAGAAAAGTTTTAAATGAAAATGTTGTCTAAAACTTGTCAAGTGGAAGTCAGTTGGAAATGCATTTTAAAAGCATACTTTGCCTTTTATCACATGGCACTAAATATCTGTTTACATATACTTATTCATTACTATGCATGTTAGTTATTTAGTACAGGTATAGGATCCGTTATGTGGAAACCCATAATCCAGGAAGCTCCAAATTACATGAAGACCATCTTCCATAGATTCCATTTTAATCAAATAATCATAATGTAAATGACTTCCTTTTTCTCAGTAAGAATAAAACAGTACCCTAAATAAAAGTAGCCTAAAGGTATGGAGATCCAAATAACAGAAATATAGCCTATCCAGGTCTTGCACATTCTGGATAACAGGTCCCATACCTGTATTTATTATTATGTTTTTCCTCCCGGTTTGTACTCTAAAACTCTGTAAAACTGTAAATATATATATATACAGTATATATATATATATATATGCATGGCCCCAACATGGTGCCACGCATCAGGGCCCAGCACTAGCTAGGAGGTTTTCAATACAAAATACTATATTTTCCCCAAAGTGAGGGACCTGTTAACCAACACCTCCTGTGGGGGGAGCAGTTTTCATGCAACAGGTGCCCTAATGGTCTTGAGCCTCGCCATACAAAAATGGAAAACACATTTTTGTGCAGGTATAAATTTCAGTTTTAAATATTTTTTAAGTATTTAAGTGTAACACTATGCCTATGTCTTTCTCCATAAATTCGGAGAGTGACCTCTCACATGTAACCACTTACATCTGCCTTCCTTGTCTGCTTTACCATATCAACATACTAAGCAAGACTCATTTTTTGTTAGTACAACTGATAAGGGTCTTCATTGAGAACTGATGTCAAAAAAGTTTGCAATCTGCTTAGATACGTTCTTGTTAACAGTTGGGCAATCAATACATTTTGATAAGCTAAAAGCACACATGGATATTTTTTTTCAATGACAGAAATAATATCTTCCTTCCTCTACACCTGTACAGATCATTGTATATAACTAGATGTTATTTTTATATTTTGATTCTAAAGACTGTGAAATGAATAGTAATGATGACATGTTGGATTTTCCTGGGCTATATTAGACCTGACTTATCTTGCAGTCTGTTAGTCACAGTGTAGTCACTATGTAGATGTATAACCTTTTGGTCTAGAAAGCAGATTATTAAAGGTTAACGATTAACACAGCAATTGAGTAGCTGTTTTGAGATTTCTTTTCACAAACTGAAAGGGACAAGCTTTATGATTTTTTAATTAGTCTGTAAATAGCACAGTCCCATAAATGACTTGATTTATAGTAGACAAGAAGTATGAAATGTTGCACTTTGTATGGATTTCGATTTCAAGGTGTAAAAGAAAATGGCAAAATGATCACATTTCTCCTCGGCTACTTTGTTAAATGCCTGGCAGTTATAGAAAGTTAACTAGCAGCTGCAATACCAGCATCTGAATCTGCAGGATTTCTTTGATAAGATCCTGTTAATGCCTCTGTTTATTCAAATTAATTGTGCATTACTTGACTGTTGACAGCTTAGGATTTCACAGATTGATTAAAAAAAGTTCTAAAATATAACTTCCATTATTAACATATTTGCTGCTACTATAGAGCTACAATATTTATCTTTCCCATTATATTTTGTAGTTTTCTATTGGCAATACATTTTCCAGTTTGCGTTCCCCCCCAACATATTTCAAAGAATCTAAACACAAAAAATAAATTAATTTAAATGTATTCAGGGTGTTTCTCTGTGCATTTTACAGTAAGGGCATATTTATAAAAATGAGAGGTTAGTACACACAACAAAACAGCGACCCAATTCTATTAATTCCTATGGGATTTTTAGAAGCATATTTATCAAATGGTGAACCCAAACTTTCACATGCATTTGTGGATTCCTATTTAGTCTAATTTTAGTGGTTTTAGCAGAACTGATGTCTAGTGATGGGCGAATCTCCCGAGATTCGCTTCGCCGAAAACTTCGCGAATTTCCGACGCGCGACTCGTTTGCTGGTGATTTGCAAATTTAGCCGCCAGCGGCGAATCACGGGAATTCGGCGCAAATTCGGCCCTGGCGAATAAATTCGCCCATCACTACTGATGTCATACAAATGCGCACAACCACTCCAGAACCAGAGAAACCACGCTCTAGCTGAAGTATTTCTGTGCATGGGCACACCAAATTTTCCAGAAAATCATGTTAAATCATGAAAAATCAGAGGAATGTGTTAGAGTGATGGAAAACCAGAAGTTCTGGTAACTCCAGAAAAATGGGGGGGGTCGGAGTTTTGTCAGCTCTACATAATAAATCACAGAAAAGTTGCGCTTTTTCCCCCCCTAGACTTATTTTTCATCAATAAAGCAGCATCTGAAGAGTCAGCAACCCTAGGGCTAGGGTTAACTGAATATAGGAAGTGACAAAAAGCCCAAAAGACAGTTAGGTTTATTAAAATGTGATATTAGAGCTCACCACAGAAAAACACTTTTATTCCTATGGAATTTTCAGAATCAAATTTTTTGAATTTTAGAAATATTAAAATTTTTTAGATTCAATGAGTGAAACTCTAACTTTCACTAAATGCACTTGGTGGACACTTTTGACCTTCAAAGAGAGCTGTTGAGCCAAAGTCTGTCTAGCAGTATAGCTTAAGGGGCAAATTTACTATTATTCCCCAAAAATAATTAGTTTCTATTCGATATTCGAT
>CM044440.1:23706817-23749887 GCA_024363595.1 Xenopus borealis | reverse complement strand
ACCCTTTTACAAACTAGGGTACTTAAGAAATCAAAACCAACTGCTACAGCTTACATTAATATGATTTGTAAAGTTTGTAAACAGATCTTTTTAAATGAATTAAGATGGCTATTAAAATAAATAAAAATGCATATGATGCAAGAAATATTCAAATAATAACAAATAATGGCACAAAATATCCTCAACACAAAGAAACTTTTTTCTTTTGTTGAAATGAAAAAGATGTAACCTGAAATTAATGGAAATTAAACCAAATGACCACTTGATCACCCATAGTAATGTTATTTCACTGTCTAATCCTCATCTTTGGCACGTAAGCAACTATGAAATTATTACAAATAATGCTTTTGACAGCTTAAAGGTTATACTATTAAAATATTAATGGAGTAAAATTGAATAGCTGTAAGATTTTTTTCAAGGTGATGGATGGATTCCCGAAATAAAGTAATTAGAGTAAAATTGGTAGTGTTTCTCATGAAACACATATTTTTTAACACTTTTTCAAGCTTAAAAAGTGTATCATTTAATTGACATCAAAATTTACCGCAATTCGATCTATCGTATGATCAAATAGAAATCATTCCAGCGATCTCTAAAATTGTTCGAATCGAATGATTCGAACGATTTTAAGCGATTAATCGATCAATCGAATGTTTTCTATTCGATCAAAAAAAGTTTGGTAAATCTTATGGGAGCTTCCCATAGGATTATATAGCAACTCGGTAGCCTGAAAAGCGAATTAGGCTATCAATTTTTTTTAAAGGGCCAGTACTTCGGATTCGAAAAATTCAAATTTTCTAATTTTGGGCTATTTGATAGTTGAAGTAGCCCAAAATTACTTCTAAATTCAAATTTTTAAAGTTCGAATTTAATTTGAATTTTCACTTTGACCTAATTCGAACCTTAGTAAATCTGCCCCATAGTGTACCAAATAGCTAGTTTGGTAAAATTGCAAAACAAGCTAATCTTTGTCAGATTTGGCCTCCCATGCAGAAGGCTGAATCAGGAAGATTCGATAATTAACCCAAGGGGCCATCATTCAGATTATACTGCTGGCCTACAAGGAACAGTGGACAAGGATGAAATCAATTTATCAACATTTGAATTTGAGTTTTTAACATGATTTTAGGGTTTTTTTTGCTAAAAATAATGAACTTGAATTTGATTCACAGAGATGGGAATTTTCAAGATTTGGGGGTTGATTTATGATTGCTTGAGCATTGCTAATGAGGAGTTATCTTTATGACTGGCTGGAGCAATCATAAATGAGCTCCTTATTAAGTACAAAAATCTTGAAAAACTCAAATGTTAAAACTTGTCAATGCTGCCAAGTTCACATAGAAGTCAATGGGAATCTTCCTAAGCAAAACGTTAACCATTTTTCTCAATTTTTTTAAATTGCTAAACTCATTTAAAATTATATGTTGCATTGTGTTGTTTTGTGTTTTTTTCACGATTACATGAATTTTTTCCTTTACATAATTTTTCTAACTAGGCCTTTTTTGAGGGAATAATTTAGTAGCTTTTCCATATTAATTTATAACTACACATCAGATATCTGACATTTTAATGGAAGTATAACTGGAATTGTGCTTCCAAGTACATTTTTCTTGGTACAGTTTTGGGTGGAGTTTCCCCAAGAATGAAAACCAAGAGGACACATGTAAATATTTTAAAGTGACAATTACAAGTACTTTTTTTGTAAGGTGAAGAAAATAAAAAAATCACCCCTAAAGATCAGCAGCTTGCAAGTGAACACGTCTAATAAAAACAACAATATAAAAATGAAATAGAACAAAAGAAACCCCAGAAGGAAACTTGAAGCATGTAACAAAAAGGTTCAGTCACTGTCTGCCTTTGTTATGGTTATATCTGAATGCTTCTGTTGCAAATTTCTCATCTGACAGGTATATCTATCTCAATGAAACAGACTTACACACTGTGTCCCTTTAGAGAAGAAAACCACACATTAAGCAAGCAGACACATTTCCATGTTTTGTTATACTATGCAGGGTACCTCCTAGATGCATCCTCAGTCCCTGCTAAAAAAGAAACAAATATGCTAGAGATAGATTTAGGTGCCTCCTGCAAAAGCTTTACAGATACAAGATTCATAAATAAATGATAAATAATTCATGAACGTTAGTCTGTAAATTGTACTAGGCCACACCTCTCAGGGGGCATATTTATGAACATGCGTCAGGCTAAAATCAATGTGTCTGCCAAGCACCTAACCTCTGAGGCAGAATTCCCACATCAACTCCAAAATGCTGCAAACGACTCCAATTCCACTCCAGTAGTCATCCATCATGCTGTCACCTTAATTCAGATGTTGCTACTTGTTTTAATAACATACATCTTACACAAAGAATATTGCGAACATAAGAATCTTCAGCCACATTTTACAACCTCATAAAATGTTATTAACCCTTTGATCCTTGATAGTCTTATCATACTGCTCAGTGCGTTAAGCTGATTTGATGCATATCAATAATATCTGTTACTGGGACTTATTCAGCTTTAGAATTTTTCATCAATCACCACAATAAAAAAAATATGGTTTGAACAATGTTTTACCCCCAAAGAATTACAGAAAGTATAAAAATGTTACAGCCAGAATAATTTAGCAAACAATAGACAGATAAAAAGCATTGTGTTATGGAATAAATGTTTAACTAGATGGCAGAGGGAGGATAAGAAAGAAAAAATAATACAGAAAATGTTAGAAAGGAATGGTGTTGATAATGCAGGTATTGAGATATAGGGGCATATTCAATAAAGGGCGAAGTGACTAACGCTAGCAAAAATTCGCCAGCGTGACATCATTTCGTTACTTCGCCAATTTACTAAGGGGCACAGGCGGCACATCACTTGCGGAGGAGATACGATGCTATCGTTGCTTCGCAATTTTCGCTCTGGCGAATGGACGTAACTCTGCAAATTCACTAAGATGCAGATTTTACTGAATGTTACCTCTTTTGCCAGACTTGCCTTCGCCAGCTCTGACCTGGTAAAGTTCATTGTAGTGCATAGAAGATCCTCAATCTTCAGTTACTTACATCATAATTCTTGAGTGGAATATGTTCTAAATCCAAAAAACGCTAGCGTCTTTTCATTTTTCAGGGTGTTTGGCTGCAAACGGCATAAATTTTTTTATCGGGTACCCAGTTTCCTCCATACATTTTCTACCATATGGCAAATTATTTAACATTATTTAACAGTGGGATTATGTGTAGGACATTAAAATGACTCTATTGGGTTTATTAAGGTTCCGTTGGCATGTCTAGTTATGCACCATGTAACATAAATAGCTCCATTCCTCTTTAAATTTCTTTAATTTAAATTTCAAATTTATCTAAGTGCAACAACTCAAGCGAAGCTGCACTTCACTTTGATTTGCTCACTCTGCCAAAGTAACGCTAGAGAAAATTCACCATCGTTCCTCATCCTGGATGCAACCTGGCACTTTAGTAAATTAGCGTTGTCCCAGCGAATTTACACCTTGCAAAGTGCTCTGCTTGGGCTGGCCCGGCCTGCCTGTTCCACCCTGTGGCGTCTGGTGGTGAGTCTTCCGTTCAGTATCCTTGGTGAGATGATTGTGCCCCTTTGCTCGACCAGAACCTTTTAGCTTTTCTCCTCTCTCTATTAAGAGCCGAGGGCTCCTCCCAAGGTGAAAGGCAGCGGTTATTGGCAGAAGTGAGAGCCGAGACCAGTGAGCTTAGCTTGGGCTCTGGATTTAGGCTGCCGTTCGTGACATGAATTTTGAAAAAAACATGTTTTCCCATGACAGTATCCCTTTAACCATGCATTCTGTATCAGCTCAAGGCCACCAGAGCCTTTTAGCAGTGGAGACTGAAAAATGGCTCCCATCAGTGATGAGGGAATATATTCTGCTTCCCCAAAAAATTAGCCTATGGGCAACTTTTTGTCTACCTTGACTTTTTTTTGTCTACCATGCAACATTTTGTCTTTCATGAGACATTTTTGTCACACACAAAAACTTACCATGTGGCGGTTCCCTGCAAAACCATAGATGGCAAAAAAACCTGCACATCACTACGCCCCATCTTCTTTTCAGAGCACAGGCTTAAGGTCCATCTTACAATATATTGTATGTCTTTAATATATACAGGTAAATTATAAATTATATTCTGTCAAAAACTCAGTTGATAGTGTTGGTGCAGCAGAAATCTGCACTGAGGTTTTTTGTTTTTTAATAGAGCACACAGATTTTTATATTTAATTTTGAAATCTGACATGGGGTTATATATATTGTCTGTTTCCCAGGTGCCCCAGTTATGTGACTTGCTCTAATAAACTTCAGTCACTCTTTACTGTTGCACTGCGAGTTAGAGTGATATCACCCCTCCTCCTCCAGAAGCCTAACAATAGAACAATGGGAAGGTAACTAGATAGCAGCTCTCTAACACAAGATAACAGCTCCCTGATAGATCTAAGAAAAGGACTTACCAGTAAAAATCATGGTCACATTGCAACCCATTCAGTAACAATGAGCTGGAGAAACAATAGCCTACCTTAAAGGGAATGTAAAGGCAAAAAAATTTAAATCCCATTTTTACTTTCTTTAATGAAAAAGAAACCTATCTCCAATATACTTTAATTAAAAAATGTTTTATAACTGTATGCAGTGAAAGTCTCCCTTCATTTACTGATGTGAATAGGAATTGTCAGACAGTCCCTAACTGCTCTTCAGGGAAACAATCATACTTGTGAACAACAGGTGGAGCTCCTGCCTTACTTCCCAGCCATGCAGAACTCCAGCAGCTTTGTTTCCCTGTAGAGCAGTCACTGATAGTGATGGGTGAATAAATTCGCCCTAGGCGAATTCGCAGCGAGTTTCCGACATTCGCTGATGACGAGTTTGCCACTTCCGCGTCGAGTTCGCCGCTTCACTTCAAAACATTTTGGAAGTAAAAAGAGAAGTAAAAAGAGGGACAGAATAATTTTTTCCATACAAAGCGCTGCAACATTTTGACCACACCCATTTTTGTGATCACACCCACTAATTAACATGTTCGTTTTACCAAATTTGGCAGGTTATGAAAGTTTGAAAATATTTCTCCTTATCTAAACTGTTACAAATGCAATCAATTACTTATTTTATTATATCAAAATTGTTAAAAAGCATCTTTTTTGCACCTGTTAGCTGTTCTTCTAGGCTCTCTGCCAAAAGCCAATTAAGTTAGAAACTTTGTTTCTTTTTTTGGCTATTCCGTGCAGAGAAAAGAGGGACTTTCCAATACAAATGAAATGAGGGACTGCAGGTTGCGCTGTCAAAAGAGAGAATGTCCCTCCAAAAAAAGGGACCGTTGGGGGTATGCATTTCACATGGCAGTTTTATCACATTGCACTGTGCGTCAAAACTATTCTGACGCACTTCAATATAAGCGCACATGAACTTGGGCGCACGACAAATATCAGCGCAACTCGTATCGCAAATTTTTTCGCCGTTTTGCTAATTTTCGCTGAAAATTCGCAAAGTTTTTCATCACTAGTCACTGACTGTGTAGAGATTTGTATTGGATTATATTTTTGCCTTTACATCCCCTTTACTGTTTCCATAGATTACATGACAACACAGGACCTACTGCAGTCTGTAAATTCTGATTATTAATCGGTCTTGCTGTATCGACTTCTAGCAGATATTACTTGACTTGTGCTGTTTCGATAATTTATGATGATCTCTAAGCAGCCCAGACCACACTGAGCATGTACACAGTCTTGGTATTGTAAAGATGTTTAACAAAGTTACAAGATGACAGCCCCCTGTGGCCAACTTTGAAAGCATAAATCATAAATCAATTTGTTTGATTAGGCTTGCGGTGCAGCAAATTTATGTTTATTATACAAAACACGTACAGATGAAGCCACTTTGGAATATGCGTTTGACACAGAATAACTTAACTCAGACATCCCATTTAACTCACTTATCACTGAATATTGTGTCACATCCTATCCAATTAAAGAGTTCACCATTGAAAACAATGGTGCTTTGGTATGCTAATGAAAAAGTTAAATGTATTAAATGAGTTAAGATAACTTTAGATAACACAGTTTCTTCAATTAGCCCTGAGTCACGACACATTTAACACACAAATCCAAGTGGCTGCATCTGTAATTTCTAGCCTAATTCTATTTTAGACTTTCCTTGACCTTTAAAGCAGTTTCATCCTAAAGTGCTGGCTCTTTCTAAAAGCACAGGGTCAGGCACAATGATCTGAGACGGCTCCATATCCACCAATATTACAACAAAAAAAATATGCTTGTTGATTCAGGAATAAAATTTTATTTGGTAGAGTGAATTATTTGCAGCTTAAAAAAATTTAAATTGGAAATAAAAACTATATCATAAAAATCCTGTATCTCTTTAATATAAGGAACTTTACAAGTCTAACTAGTAATTAATTGAGGTTCATATGAGAGAGCATTGCAGCTCAAGAACCAGTACATTCTGACTCAGAATTTAACACTCAGTCCTATAGCTACAGCTTGCATGCCAAGAGAACATCATTTCATTCATCAGTTGATAATTTCCCACAATTTAGGAGTTTAGAGGCCTATTTACCGTTGTGATAAAAGTGTGTAACGTGGTTTATGCTGGAAAAAGTGTAAAAAGAAGTGTAAATTAAATGGAGTTATATGCTGTCTGACCATCATATTTTATGCTGTTATTTTACAAGATTTTAATGGCAACCCCATTTAAGGCCAAGAACGAAAAGTAAAGTGGCTACACCATCTATATATAGTAAAACCCAAGACCTTTATTCACTGTGCATTAAAAAGTTACAGCTCCCATCCTGAGTGCCTGACATGTTTCGGGCAGTTCCACCCTCAATCACAGTCTCCAACCCATTTCCCATTCAAGTCAAGGTGTAAAATTCAGGCAGGAAGTATTTTCTAGTGTGAAAAATATCAGCATAAAAACTGATGATTGCTGTTTTTTACACAGTATTTATAACAACTTCGTAGATCATGGGTAATCCCAAAAAAATGGCAGTTAGTCCACCTAGTACCAAATTAGACACGTGCAGTGCTGGTGGGTGCAAGGCAACCCTCACCTTATCATCTGCCACAGGCCCAGCTCCCAGTCTTATCAAGAGGGCCTGACACATTTCAGACAATCTCACCCTCAATAATAGGTACCAACCCACAACAAGTAGAAAGAAAAACCAGCATGGAAAAAGCATTTATACCCAATTCTATAGTTGCTTGTAGATCATGTACTGCATGTGGAATGCACTGCCGGGTGATGTTGTGATGTGCTTTTAAGAGGGGTTTGGATGATTTATTGGACAGATATAATATCAGAGGTTATTGTGATACTAAACTCTATAGTTAGTATATAGGCATATATATTTATGTGAAGGTATGGAGGGGTGTGTGTGTATGGATGCTCAAGCCCGGATTTGTGGAGAGGCCACCAAGGCCCAGGCCTAGGGTGGCAGGATTTTAGGGGGGGGGCATGCTGCCCAACCACACCCACATTGGTTATGAAATTTAAATGTCCTGTGTGCTAATTCCCATCGCCCCATCCAAATGATGAAAATTTGAGCAAATAAAATGGAGGGAACAGGGGCGACTAACGTCAGCGGGCCTTGGGGCGCCCTGTGGATGCTGGGTTTTCATTTGGAGGGGTTGAAGTTGATGGACTTTGTCTTTTTTCAACCCAATTTAACTATGTAACTTTTTGTGTTTCACTTGTAAGCTGAAAATCAAAACCAAAGAAGATAGATTGGCACCAGTTCATCATCCCACACCCCAGGAAATAATTTTGCTGATGTTTAAAACATTCCAGGTAATCCACTGGAGTCAGCATTGAGTTTGATGTGTTTGTATGTGTATTCTTAAACATACTAGACATTAAGCCCGTTAAACTAATGGGCGCTAGAACATATGTAGTCAAACATTTATAAAAACAGACTTGTTCCAGTCCAAAAAAAAGGTGAACAACCATGGTGGTTCTCAGTAGTTTTAAAAATACTACTGCTTCCTAAAGAGTTTGGGCAATGTTTGTTTATGGTATAGATCACACCAGTGTTTTTTTTCCACAAAAAAAATGTTTGACCTACAGAATTTCAGAGGCAACTCTGCCTCAATGTTACTTTTAGAAAAAGAGCCGCCTGACTTTGTCAGCTTAGCATCCCTGTTGCTGTAGCAACGTCGGGGACATGCGCTGAGTGAGCGGGTCTTGCTTCTAACAACTCGAGATTAAAGATAGGAACAGTTGGCACCGCCCCCGCCTCTTGATCATTCGCGCTTCACGTGCGCATGCCCATTTTCCAATCATATTTTTTCCTTGGCGTCCTGTAGGCAGAGTTGAGTGAGTCAGAGAGCGGGAGGTACTTTCACAGCTATGGAAGGCCAGACAGTAGCTCTTCTGTCACCCGCCGGCCAGCAACGCTCTATCCCTCTGCCATTGGGCAGCACAACAAAGAGGGGCGGGGTAGCGCACTGGGATTGGCTGCGGCTCTCCCTTGAGGGCGGGGCTTTTAGGCAATAAATAAAGAGGCAAGACGCTCTATGAGGAGCTGGTGGAAGTCTCTCTCTACCCCGACCCCCCATTTACCTTTACTGACTGCGCCGCAGACTCCCCGGGTCACACATCCCACAGCTTGAGCTGCTCCTCTGTCACATGGTGCTTGGGCATGTGTACAGCTGGCGGTGTAGCGGTGAGCAGAGCAGCGGCACACCGTTATGTAGCGCCGGTCTTTCCATAGATTGAAGGCAGCAGATTATAAACCACTAACGGAAGTCTCTGCGCTCCAAGTGGGACATTCACTAAGATCCGAAAAATCGCTAGCGCAGGCTTCGCGAGCGGTCGCCTCACTTCGCCAGGCGAATTTTCGCCTGCGCTACGCAAATTCACTAAAGTGCGTATTTACACTAGTAACGTATTTACGCTAGTGTTACTTCGCTAGGCATAGCGCAATTTCCCTAGCGAAGCCTAATTTGCATACGGCGTGAATCCTATATAATAAAGTTCAAGTGTCTCTGCGTCCAGTCCCTGTGTCCGTGGAATTGCGCTACTGCGCATGTGCCCCACGGACAGCCAGCGCGAAGCGTCTAACGCTAGCGCAAATTCGCCAGCGTGACGTCAAATCGTAATCGCAAATTCACGAACACCGACTCTGGCGAATTTACGCTAGCGAAGTAGATAGACTTGCGCAACTTCGCACCCTTACGCCAGGCGAAGTTGCGCACTGGCGAAGGATCGTAATTACGCAAATTCACTAAGATCAACTTTTTGCTGTTCGTTAGCACTTTCGCTAGAGCAATACAATAGATAGGAGGTTGAAAAAAAAATAGAAAATTTTTTTAAGTCCCAAAAAACGCTGTGGCGTGTTTTACCATTGAGGATGATAGTCTGGAAAACATTGTTTTTTTTGGGGGGTGTTACCCTCCTTCCCCCCTACATTTCCTGACATATGGCAACACTACTATATAGGGGGCACATGTAGGGCAATAGGACAACTTTATTTTTTTGATTAAAGGTGTCCTGGGCATGTGTAGTGGCTGTAACATACACTTCTTTTTCAGACTATCACTCACAATCGTAAAACACGCCACAGCGTTTTTTGGGACAGAAAAATTTTCAATTTTTTTTTCAACCTCCTATCTATTGTATTCTATCTACTTCGCTAGCGTAAATTCGCCAGAGTCGGACTATCACCCACAATGGTAAAACACCCCACAGTGTTTTTTGGGACTTAGAAAAATGTTTAATTTTTTTTTTCAACCTCCTATATTGTATTCTATCTACTTCGCCAGCGTAAATTCGCTGGCGAATTTGCGCTAGCATTAGACGCTTCGCGCTGGCTGTCCATGGGGCACATGCGCAGTAGCGCAATTCCACGGACACAGGGACTGGACGCAGAGACACTTGAACTTTATTATATAGGATTGGCACTTTCTTATTTAAAAAATTTTTTTGCTGTTATTTATTAGAGAGATTGGTATAGCAGTTCAATTTGTAAAAGTGTTATTTGCTTATACTGTTTTTCAGATTTAATAAGATATTTATTGTTTTAAGTAAGCATTTTTAAAATATAATCTGTACACAAATAGTCGTTGTGAGTAATAGGTTTTCACCCAAGAAATGTCAGATCTTTAAATCAAATTAGATCTCTGAAGAACAGAAAAAATGCTTCCACCCAGTTTAAACATCAGACTCCCATTTATTATGTACATGTTTATAAATCTCTTTGGAATGCACTTTTCTTCTGGGAATTCATGAGCAGCAACGCTGTTTGTCAGTATCACTTATATAGTTTTATTCATCGGTCATAGTCGAGCATCCAAGCTTCTCTCCATTTCATAGGTTTAATCCAAGGTTATCATTTAGTCTTGCTGTTCTGCAGCCTTAATGAAATTCAAAGTTTGCATGAATACTGTAAAACAACCTAAAGCTTTTCTAAATTAATTGATTCTAATTAACATGTACCGATATAAATTAGCAATATAATGTAGATCTATACATTTCTCAATCATGTCATTTTTTTCAAGAAGACAGAACTTTCCATAAACTGACACAAATGGAAACCTGTACATGATTAGCCAATTGCAAGTTTAAAGAACAGTGACAATGGTCCCATTCCCATTACCAGGCAAAACAGGTTGCAGTTGTGCATTTTAGAGTTTTTTCCCCAGTTCAAATGAACTTGAAATTTTAGCAAACTTGAACGATTGCTTATTTATTAAACATTTTGAATAGAAAGATAATTGAATTAAACTGTCGAAAAACCTGAAATTGAATTAGTATTCTACCCATGATCACTGGGTCTACAAACTCAAAAAAATTAGAAAGACTCATAAAACGCTTCTCTTATGTAAGACAACTACATGAACCTGCAAGCTTTGAGATGCCAAGTTTTCACATTTGAGTTTTTTGGATTACTTTTGCTTAATAAATAGCGAACATCTGTTTTGGAAAGTTTTTACACAAAAAAATTGAATAAAGTAAAAAAAAAAAATGAATTCCAACATTGATAAACCCCCCCCTTCATTTCAAGCCCTTCCATTGTCATTATTTGTTACATATGGAAAGAAATAAAAAAAATGATAATGAAAAGAAAAAAATAAATAAAACTGAAAACTATATATTTAACTATATTACTTAACAAGCTGGCAACAGTTAAATATTGTTACAGTATATACTTTAAAAACAATTAAAGTTTTAAAAAAAAAGAATAGTATTAAAGTGTTCTTGAATGAAACTAAATGCTTAATGCTTTTTTCAGGGCTCATTATCTGAAAAGAGTTTGTTTACTAATTACTGGACTGGATATTTATTTCTATTTCATATTTTTAAATAGATATGCTGGCACATGCATGGCATAATGGTGATAACAAATATACAAAAAGAATTGTGCTAGAAATGTGGTTTGCTGTTCGTCTGGATGGATCAGCCACATTAAAGCAAATTGAATTACCTCTTAAATTATCAAGTTCTGTTATTTTAACTCTGTCAGACACAGGGCAATAGTTTAATGAGTTAGTAGATTCTCATTTAGCAGTGAATGACATGTTCTGGACAGTTAATTATCTGGTTACAAAAACAGAGATTGCTAAGATATTTCCCCTCCTCTATGTACTTACATCATACCGAGAACAAAGAAAAACAAAACAAAATCAATGAATAAATACTTTTTATGACCTCAGGGATACACTTTACTGTGGGTACAATATTACAAGATGAAAATGTGAAATTGTCTTTAAAGAGATACTGTCATGGGAATTTTTTTTTTTCAAAATGCATCAGTTAATAGTGCTGCTCCTGCAGAATTCTGCACTGAAAGCCATTTCTCAAAAGAACAGACACATTTTTCTATATATATATATATAATATTGAAATCTGACATGAGGCTAGACATATTGTAAGTTTCCCAGCTGCCCCTCGCATGTGACTTGTGCTCTGATAAACTTCAGTCACTATTTACTGCTGTACTGCAAGTTAGAGTGATATTACCCCCCTCCCTCCCCCACCAGCAGCCTAACAACAGAACAATGTAAAATTAACCAGATAAGGTAACCACCTCCCTAATACAAGATAACAGCTCCCTGGTAGATGTAAGAACAACACTCAATTGTAAAAATCCAGGTCCCATTGAGACACATTCAGTAACATTGAGTAGGAGAAACAACAGCCTGCCAGAAAGCAATTCCAAAGCTGGCTCTTTCTGAAAGCACATGACCATGCATATTGACCTGAGATGGCTGCCTACACACCAATATTACAACTAAAAAAATAAACTTGCTGGTTCAGGAATGAAATTTTATATTGTAAAGTGAATTATTTGCAGTGTAAACAGTGTAATTTAGAATTATATACTAAAAAAATTACAGAATCCCTTTAAATACCATAGTCTGCATCATAAATTTGAATAGCTTAAGAACTTTTTAAAATCTTTTATAAATATATGCCAAGAAAAAAGGAATCTCTAAATTGGTGCATGAATTTATATTAACCAACTATTTTAACAGCTGATAGTTAGCACTCAACCTATTCACTCAGATATAAAACTAAGCAAACACTGATGCTTTTCAGACATGTTCTTGCTCCTATAGATGTCCCTTTGCATCTTGTGGGGAGCCCAATGCTGCCACCCATCATACTCTAATGATTTAAATGCAAGCACACACACTGGTGCAAAGGAACCTTGAAATAGTTTGGACCTGCTCACTTTTTTCAGGCTTGCATCAATTGCAACAACTGCTTACCCCATGGAATCAGAAGCTAATTCACTGCAAACCAGAATTTATGCCAATCCAGCACAAACGTTAGGGAAATAGCATTTATTGATTGGTGAATCATCGCAATCACAGTGGCAAAAATGCTACATTGTGAGAAAAAAGTCAAATTGAATCCAATAAACAATAGACCCCCTACTCTGCTCTGACTCATTGCCCAGTATAGGTCAATGTTCCACAGTTCCTGGGTGCACTTCTAAGTTCGGTTTTGATCCGTGCCTGTTCCTGACTTTGCTTTTCTACTGCCTGAACTGACTGCTGCCTGTGTTTGACTGTTCTTCAGATCCTGATTTGGTGCTGCACTTCTGATCTATGTTTGACCTTGGAGTGTGACCTTAACTATGCTTCAGCTTACTGATTCAGCATTGTGTGTATTTGGTATTGACCCGGCCTTTACCTTGATCACACTCCTTGTTCCCCATTCTTCCTATATACTTTATGGTTCCTTTGCCTGCCCAGAGCTTTCCCCTTGGTCCTCTCACATTAAGTCCAGGAGGCATCTGAGTAGCTGACGGCTCTTCCCGAAGCCAAAGGCGGCTGCTATAGGCAGAAGTGTAAGCTGAGACCTGGACCTTGGAGTTTTCTCTGGGTTTTGGGATACCATAAGTTACACTTTGCATGCTTCTGCGAATGTGAGATAGCAACTGCCAACCCTGCTCTACATTTTTTTAGCAGATGTTTAGAAGAAAAAAAGGCAGGCACTTCAAAAGACCAATCTTCCAGGAGGCTCAGTCAAATCATCAAGTAAACTTTATTGCAGTGCTAAAGACGTATCACTTGGCCTTGGCTTGCACTTTGTGCAAAATGTGATTCATACTGTCTCTTTAAAAAATTTGAATTTGACCCTTCGCCACCTTAAACCTGCCGAATTTCTGTTTTAGCCTATGGGGACCTCCTATAACCTTTAGGGAGTTTTTTAAAAATCTTTTGAGAATTCTAAATTTTTTTGAGGAAATCGGACGATTTGTCCGATTTCAATTTGATCGAAAATGGTCCGTTTTTGATCGAAAATGGTCTGTTTTCGATCGAAAAAACACTTGGAATAAAATTCCTTGATCGAAGTATTTTCACTTAGAAATTCGACAAGTGATGGGTTAATTTGCAGCGAATGCCTATGATTCGCCGAAGGTGAATAAATTTGCCGAAACGACAGCAAAATTTCACCTGGCAAAAATTCACCAGCATCTCCTTTTTGACGCAGACGTCCATTTTTGGAAGCTGGCAATGGTTGCCTGCGTCCAAAAATGAATGCCTGCGTACAATACGAGACGCGGCGCCGTTTCGCGATTTTTTTTCACCAAATCGAAACTCAGCCAATTTGCCCGTCACTAAATTCGACCCTTGATAAATCTGCCCCATAATTGCAGTTGCTGTAACCCTAGTTTTTATGTAAAGATTGTATTGTTAATTTATGTTAGGATCAGTCATTATTACCGCAAAACAAACATTTTTCCTTAACTATCATTATTTTATTTATTGGGTCACCAGGACTTATTGGGTCACATGACTTACAGAAGAGCTGTAATGCCTTAAACGGACTAATTGTTTTGTTTAAGCCAGATCAAGGATACCATGACATGAAACAAAACAACCAAGCAGCACTATGACTAAATGAAAAACATGTGTACTATAAATTTGCATTTGCTGAAAAACATATTTTTGGAAAGTATATTAAAGATTCAAATCAGGGGTATTCTTTTCTGTGTAATTAAATTGTACACATTATGTGATACCATATTTTGATTTAGATAACACAGATTGTGAGAATTTAATACATATACTTTTATGAATCTTATTAAAACCCTGCATATTTATTATCATATTTGTTTTTCAGAATGTCTTGGTATTACTTATTGATAGATACTTTAACCATATGGTGTATCAATCTGTAAAATTATACCTCTTGGGGAAAAATAAAGCACATTGTATACATAACTTGTGCACAAATTCTTTTAGTACTTTCTTGTACACTTGGAACATTGATCCAAGAATACTTTTGAATATATTATACAGCAACAACCTTCAAGGACTGTAGGATATTTTTTTTCCTTTCATTACTGATATTAGTATTTCCAGTCAGTAAGTCTGCTCAGTCTTCAACATTTTTAACTTAATTAAATGGACGAGGTAAGAGAGTGCTATGAAGAACACAACATTAACTTGACAGATGAGACATTCTATTGATGTTACAAGCAGTTAATATTGTCCCTCGAAATAATCGGGTAGTATCAGTTTGTTTAGATTATTCAGCATTCTGTAACTCACCTATAATGAAGAACTGTTGATTTCTGTATAATAGATTAAAAAACAAGATTGTGAATGTGATTTAATAATTTCACCATTGTAAACTATTAGTAATGTGCTCTGCCTATTGATTTCATTTCAGTTTAAGCATTTTCTATTTTTTTTTTAAATAAAACATATTAAGGATATTCCCACCAGAGGCAGATTTATGTGTGAAATTAGAGCTTACCACACCACTATCTATTTGTCATGTTGGAATCATTGAAATTTTCTTCTGTAAATAAATGTACAGTGACAAGTGAAAATTTTTGCCAGGTTTTTCAGCAAAAAAGACCCCAATAGAATCTAATAGGAAAAAATTGGTGCACAAGAAAAAAGCCTTTCACCTATAGACTTTAATGCATTTGGTGAATTTTTTGCAGTTTCACAAATTTTTGGTGAAGTGAAAAAGGTCAGATTCACCTACCACTATAAATGTATAAACTTATGACAGTTGTAGGTGGCTCCGGGTGCACATGCGCCAGATCTTTAGCTTAGTGAGTAACCATTTAATAAAAAAACAAACAGGCTGGCACAAACTGGACTGAGATCATTTGTACAGATGAAGCCACTTTGGATTGTGTGTTTGACACAGAATAACTAAACCCAGATATCCCATTTATCCCACTTAACACAGAATGTTGTGTCACTGCATCCCATCCAATTAAAGAGTTCACCATTGAAAACAATTGTGCTTTGGTATGCTAATGAAAAGGTTAAATGCATTAAATGAGTAAAGATGACTGACATGGTGCATTACATGGTGGGCCCATCCTTAAAGAAGATAATCCAGAGAGAATGGATTACTACATCATACAGAAGCCACTTGTCCTCCTTGTACTAAAAGTGAGGGTGCTGCTTCCTCTTGAATGAGCTCATGTGGATGCATTTAATAAACGCATGTACCAAATGTGCAATATTTAATATAATAATAGATTTCTGGTTACATAAAAAATATACATATTTTCATCAGCCAATAAAAAAATGGTTCTACATTTTGTTACTTGTTATTAGCAATCATTAAATTGTGAATTGCTTTTTATAGTAATCATGGACAGTTATTGATTCGGGAGGGGTTGTTGCACAGATGCCTATTGGATTAGAATCAATTAATGAAGTTTTAATCAGGATTTAAACATTAATTCAACAATGAATATTCATCTAATTATTCATGCTACATTAAGAAAGAGTTAACATACATCATGAGGACACAGTACAAAATATCCAATCTGACTTCTGTTTAACCTTTTGCACCCTGTTTTTGACTTAAAATTTTACTCCTTCCAGGCAGAGGCAGCAGATGCAGGCTGCAAGAGAGCCATATACAGATGCAGCCACTTGGATTTGTGTGTTAAATGCGTCATGACTCAGGGCTAATTGAAAAAACTGTGGTAAAGTTATCTTAACTCATAGAATGCATTTAACCTTTTCATTAACATACCAAAGCACCATTGTTCACAATGATGAACACTTTAATTAGATGGGATGCTGTGACACAATTTTCTGTGTTAAATGAGACAAGTTTGCAGCATTTTTGAGGCAGTTGTGGTCCATGCATCAAAACTGATGACGTACAGATGAAGCCACTTTGGATTGTGCATTTGACACAGAATAACTTTACTCATCTATCCCATTTATCCCACTTAGCACAGAATATTGTGTCACAATATGCTTTGGTATGCTAATGAAAAGGTTAAATGCATTAAATGAGTTAAGATAACTTTAGATAACACAGTTTCTTCAATTAACCCTGAGTCATGACGCATTTAACTCACAAATCCAAGTGGCTGCATCTGTACCATTTGCAAGTCGACATAAATAGGATGCATTTGTTCTGAAATCCAGTTGGCAACATTTTTAACAGAGAGTTACATGTGCACCCAATAACCTAGGTTTATAAGTAAGTAATTTTGAAGGGGATTATTTAGTAAAGTCAGAATGCCAGAAACTATAAAAAAATCAAGTTATTTTACTTCAAAATCCAAATTTTTAGTGGAAAAAAAAACTTTAGTGTTTATAATGCCCTGAGGATGGAAAAAGTCTGAATCTGAAAATCTGGCATCTCAGATCAGCCGAGGTTGTAAAAAGTCGATTGGAGAAGTCCAGAAGATATCCTGATCTGCGATGGGTTTTGTGCAATAATTTGAAGATTTTATTGTTTTCGGGCAAAAAATCCAAAACAAATCATAAGATTCCAATTTTTGTATGATTTTCTGAGTTTTTTTTACACACTGTAATTTTTCTGGAAAATGTTTTGATAAATAATGGTAAATAATCCGTGCGGATTTGGTCAGATTATATTTCAGAAATTAATTAGATATTTTCAGACTTTGCTAAATAACCCCATTAAATGTTGAAAGGTCATGTTCATATGTTTTATTTAGATATGTCATTTACTGATGATCTATATGTATTTTTTTGTTTAGTTGCTTAAAAAATTACATTGGCTGTAAATACAGTGGTACATGGAAACATACACATGCTTAACCATAAAGATTGAGTTGGAAAGATACCAACAAAAAATATTTATATTTCGTTACCAAGCACACATCGGGTTGTTTGTGCAGTTTAATAATACTTTATCTTGTTCAGGCTCAACAAACTGGTCCCTGTGGAAAAATGGCAGTAATAAATCAATAGCCCAGATGTAATCTTCGGTGTCTAGAATGCAGAGAGATTTTGGAGTATAATGGTACTGGTTGTCTATTGTCATTCAGACATGAGCTGCATCAGAAAAAAAGGCTTGTGGGAACCTGATAAGAGTTGGTCAAAAGTGGGTAATAAATCAAATGAAGGCAGCATTTTGCTGATTTCACACACATGCTATTTGGAAAAAAGTGATAGATCTGCAATTTACTGCTTATCGCATCTGCTAGAACTTTCATAATGCACAAATCTGACCTTCGCTGAATAAATACTATTACTAACAAACTACCTGTTTGAAATGAAAAGCCATGTATGTCCTGTCTAATCTCCCTTGACAACAGTTTGCTATGGAAATAGTATTGAAAAACTGAAATGTTTCGTATTTCAGTACCATGTTGTTCTTGTGATGCAGTTGTGATGCAGTTTTACCTGTGACAATGTTCAGTACATAGTGGATTAGCTCAATACCAATACCATTTCTCAGTCTTCATTTTGTATAAATCGAGAATATTATATTTGTGTATTTTTTATTCTAATTTGGAATAGAAACATAGCCATTTAGCGAAACAAGGTGAGGCTTTGTTTAGATAAAATGTTATTTTTATAAAGAAAAGGGTACCAGCACTGTGAGCAAGTTCCTGCTGGTAAGATATTTATTATGAGCTGGGTTCTTCTTCAGTAAAAATTTTATTATTCAACTTCCAAACAAGTATGGCAATGACCTGACCTTGGAACATCTCTTTATTGTTTATAGCAATAGTGCCCTGCAATATTACATTCACAGCATCAGGCACATTATACCATCCAATATGCTGTCCAATTGTGTGAGCATTAAAATGTATCAGTACTGAGATTAACTGGCCCCTGTAGTTTGTACACCTCAAATTCAGACAATAAGTCAGTCTTTTCATTTTTTCAGGTTGTTTGGCTGCAAAAAGCATACATTTTTTTCCCGGGTACCCGGTTTCCCCCATTAATTTTCTACCATATGGCACATTAATTGTGGGCTCATGTGTAGGGCATTAAACCAACTCTGTTGACTTTATTAAGGTTCCTTTGGCATGTCTAGTTATCAGGGTAAATGTAATGTATTAGATGCCCCATGTAACATAAATAGCACCATTCCACTTTTGCCCGCCAAATGCAAATTAGACTTAGCTTGGAACTCTAGCCTGGCAAAATGTTGCATGGGCTGCGAAGCCTTCACTGGCAAATTTGCACTCTTTAGTGAATTTACCCCGTGTGTGCTAGTGATGTGTGAGCACAAAATGTTTGTGTCACACTGCTTTCCCCCGGCACCTATATTTATAGACTTGTGATTGCCTCGGCCCCTTTTGTGACATCACAGTGAGATGTGGCAGGCATAGGTCTATAAATAGAGGGGGAACGGTAGGCCGGATGTGGGCTGGGAGGGGACTGGTTAAGGTCGGGTGTGCGTTGATAATTTCTTGACCAACAGACCAGTGTGTGCCATACTCTGCTTGCCATATGCTGCCTGTGTGAGCCTTACTCTGCTTGCCCTATGCTCAGTGTGTGCCATACTCAGCCTGTGGGAAATAAACCTGGTGGGGTTTTGTTAGCATTTGGAAATACTTGCTAGGGATCCACAAGGTGTTTAATCATTTGCTACAGGTATGGAATCCGGAAAGCTATTATCCAGAAAGCTCTGAGTTATGGAAAGGCCATCTCCCATAGACTGCATTTTATAAAAATAGTAAAAAATTTTTAAAATGATTTCCATTTCTCTGTAATAATAAAACAGAACCTTCTACTTAATCCAAACTAAGATATCATTAATCCTTATTGAAAACAAAACCAAGTTATTTGGGTTTTATGTTCTAGTAGACTTAAGGTATGAAGATCCAAATTACAGAAATATCTGTTAAACCAGAAAACCCAAGGTCCAAAGCATTCCGGATAACAGGTCCCATGCCTGTATTTGGCTTTAAAACTGTATTTTCAACCATACTGCCAGACTATCTAGTTAGGTGTGATCTTGGAGTGGAAGTTTCAACAGTTAGTCATTAAGAAGTAGTGATGGGCGAATCTGGGGCATTTCGCGTTGCCAAATTTTTGCGAATTTTCCTGAGAAATTTGTGAAAGGGCGAAAAATTTCTCGTTTTGGATGTGGGCATCCAGTTTTCAACACAGGCATCCATTTTTGGACACATTTGGGCTGGCGTCCAAAAAAAAAAGGGGGAATAAATTCGCCCGTCACTAGTAATAAGTTAAGAAGTTCAAGCTTTCTTAAAAATAGTGAGAATGGTTTGCCCATCTCTAGATCAAACAAAGGTTTGGATGCCTTTCCGAGCTGGTCTATAAAGAGGCACCATATTGTCGAGCTGTCTCTAGTGCTATTGTTACAATTAGCTGCCAACCAACGCTCTGTATTTTCTTTTTTTCTTAAAAGGGTTGCCCACCTTTAAATTAACTTTTAGTATGATATAGACAGTGATAATCTGAGACAATTTTTCAATTGGTTTACATTTTTTATTATTTTCAGCTTCTCAGATACTAAGGGGCATATTTACTAAGGGCTTTTTAGAAGTAAAAAAACTACGAAATTCGACCCTCAAAGTTTTTTTAAAGGACTTTTTGATTCGAACGATTCTACGCAAAATCCTTCAAATTATTGGAAATTTTTTCAGGACAGGTTCTATGATGTCCCCCGTAGGCTAAAATGGCTATTCAACAGCTTTAAGCTGGCAGATAGTTAAAGTCGACGGATTTTTAAAGGGGGAGTACTTCGAAATTCAAAAAATTTAATTTTTTCAATTCAAATCAAATTTTGGGCTATTTGATAGCTGAAGTAGCCCAAAATTACTTTGAAATTGGAATTTTAAAAATTCTAATTTTATTAGAACCTTCAACCATTAGTAAATGTGCCTCTTAGCTTTGTATTGCAGCTCTCCAGTTTGTTATTTCAGCAATCTGGTTGCTAGGGTCCAAATGTCCATAGCAACTATGCACCAATTTCAATAATATAGTAATATATCTGTATTATGAATAGGAGAGGGCCTGACTAGAAAAATGATTACTTCATTTGTTTTTTAGATTGGGTCAGTGACCCCCCCACCCATTTAAAAGCTATAAAGAGTCCAAAGAAAAAGGCAAATAAAGAAAATCTATAAAAAAAAGAAAAAATGAAAAACCAACTGAAATTTTGCTTATAATTAGCCATTCTATAGCATACTAAAAAGTTACTATGAAGGTGAACCACCCTTTTAACCCTCTAAATGCCACAGATTGTAGAATCTACGATCTGCATCAATTCCTCCCTGGAAGCAAAGGAGTGGCTTGTAAAGCCGCACCTTCACTTCATGCTCATTCCCCCACCCCTAGACAACGAGCAGGAGGGGGAAATGAGTGGGCCCTTGGGCATGATCGCCCAGGGGCACATAGGCAGCAGCAAGAGCAAGAGGAACACCTGCTTGCTGTTTTCTAGGGTCTCTGTACTGTTTGGGGGTCTTATATTGCAGCAGCCAGCCAGCCGTCAGATATTTCGCCAAAACTGACTATTTTGGGAAAACCTTGTGACTCAGTAGTTTGGAGCAGAAAGTTATAGGTACCCATTTTAGATTTGGTAGAATGTGTACTTTCATATAAACATGAACATATAACACAGTGTGGGATATGCAGAGCAGCAAAATAAATCCTTTGAAGTGATTTTTAAAAAATTTGATAAATCTTTATAAAAAACGCTATGTTCAGACAAGCTTTGATGTTTGATAGTTAGGAGTAGTTACCCATTTTGGAATCAGCAGATCATGTGATTTTCTGGGGTAAACCTACTGTTTCAGGATTTTTTGGCCTTGGAATCTAAAGTATGCCGTTTTCTGCCTTGTGCTTTCAAAATTCAGTAATATACTTCCGGGAGTTTTTTCTGTACAGAAGTCCTAAATCTCCATAAAAATATACATATCTGGTATTGGCACGTTCGAGAGACATGAGGTTTCTCAAATCAGTTGGATTTTCAGGCTTAAAATTAAATATTTTTCTGGTATAAGTGCATATATTGTGAAAAATAGGAAATTTTTATTTTTTTAGTATTTAGAGCTATAAACCTTTCTGCAAAGGTGGAAATACATGAAAAATCAGGAAGAGTTAGAAAGATCAGTTTCTCCTAAAAAAAACACAATGTATAGTTTCCTAGGTAAACTATAGGTTTCCTCTCAGAAAATGCCCCTGAAGTGAGAGAGCACAAATGTTTAAAAAACGGCTGGCATTTCGAGTAACCAAAATGTGAAATTCTGCTGCCACTTAAAGGGTTAAAGTTATCTATTATTGTTACAATATGAACTTCCAGATAAGAGAGATCTGTACTTTAGCATTTATTTGACATGAAAGAAATGCTGATGTTATAAACAAACTAAAAAGAGTAGATGAGAAAGTAAAGAAGAAATCGCTCCAATGGTGTTCTGCAGCCCAAGTGTTTATTAGATGAAATTTCTTTGACGCAGATGTTTCAGGACTCATAGGCTTTTTATTTGCTGTGCATACCATATGCACACTTAGTAAAGGACCTGTGAGTCTTGAAACATCTGTGCTGAAGAAGCTCTGACTAATCAACACTTTGGACTGCAATGCACCATTAGCATGAGTCATGCCTTAAAAGTTTTGCCATGTTTAGTCTCCGTGAATTCTGCAAAGTTTTTTGGATCACAGGCAGCAGATACTTACATGAAGAACAATAATTTATTGCCTTAACATTACGGAACTAGAAAGTCAAATTAGTGTCTTACAGTATATGTGCAAAACAATAAGGGGGTTATTTACTAAACTCCAGGCTGGCCTTTTGGCTAAAAACTAATTTTTATTTTGCTTTGTATGACATGGATGGTCGAAAGAGGGTTTAACAATATTTATTTTGAGTTATTTGTTCCATATACTAGGCAAGACAAGTTACATTTTTAATCCAGCATTTTCAGATTTAAAAACAGAATCAAATCGCTTTTTGTTTACACACCTTCCATATATACCGTACTATGAACATAATTTCTTTTGCAAGACAAAGGTTTTTATTTGTTTTATTTTTTACATGTTAATAATTTGAATGATATATTTTCTTGACATTTTTGTAGAATTTGAAGTTACATGGTGTTTATTGTTCCCCTAATAATATTGTAATGGCATTTTTCCCAAAGATTTCATATTCTTTGTTTTCATACATGCCTGATGAAAAAATCATAAACTTTTTGGGGATTTTGTTATCACAAACACACAAATACATGCATATATGTATATAAAACGACAGTTCAAAGTTAGTATTTATTGCTCTTAAACAGGGGTAATTTTAGAAACTTTTGACAATAGACATTATTGTATGTTTATACACTTTCTCTGCATTCCAAAAATATTTCACATTTCTCAGTCTCACAGTCATGCTGTGCTAGATCTGACCTGTGAAACAGCACCAGGATTGACTGCACACAAACTACATACATTGACTGGTAGTTAAAGTGGATACTTTTTCTAAAAAGCCCATAAAAGTTATGTTATTTTAAATATTACACTAGATCACTCACTTGTAATTTAATTTATACAAGTTAGGGAGTGCTTTTTCATTCGATTAGAATAAAAGTGTCATAGGGAAAAATCCTTTGTTTTAAATATAATAACTAAGTCCGATTTTCTCTAGCTGCACTTTTAAAGGGGAAAATACCTAAATTTTTTTGAGATTTAATAAACCCCGATGGTGTTAAACGTCAGAATAAAAAAGTACTCAACTCAGACCTGCCAAGTTCATGCCAATATCAATGTCAAAGTTCATGTCAATGGCATCATGTTCCGTTTACAGTTGGAAGATATCCTGATCTGTGCTGGCTTTCGTTCAGTAGTCTGAAGATTTAGTGGTTTCACTTGTCAAATCCGTAATAATCACAGAGTCTTTTCCTGTACATTAATGGGGGCAGATTTACTAAATTCACATGAAGAATTCGAAGTTCATTCGAATTTTCAAAAAGATTAAAATTTGAATTTTCAAATGTTTTTGAAGACCACTTTGACCATCGAATTTTGAAAATTCGATTGAATCGAATGATTCGAATAAAAATCTATTCGAATATTGGACTATTTGACAGTTGAAGTAATTTTTATTCGACTGCCTAGTTCGTCAGATCAAAGCTACCTAATAGGGTTTAGTTATTTCTGATTGAATAAAAATATTCAATCGAATGGTTAAAATTGTTCGAATAGATCGATTCGAACAATTTTATCAATCAATCGTATATTTGCTATTTGATCGAATTGGGGTAAAAAAATCGACAAATAGTAAATCTGCCCCCAAATTTTCGAGAAAATGTATTTATAAATAGGTGGAAAAGTCAGTGCAGATTTGGTCACAAAATATTCTGAAAAAATTCTGATTTTGATAAATATCTCTTTGTCATGTAGTAAAGGGGATGACACCAGAATAAGCCCAAAATTGTTAAAACATATAAATGAAATTAATGAAATGAAAATAATTGGGTCATAGAGTACAAGAAACATAGGGGCAGATTTACTAAATGGTGAAGTGACTAACGCTGGTGATGATTCGCCATTGTTATCGTTTTCATTCACTGATTCGCTGATTTACTAATGGGTGCAGGCATCACTTCACTAGTGAAGGAGATAGAGAGATTTTCGCCTGGTGAAGTTTTGCAATGCCCGCGAAGCCATTGCTGTAAATTTACCCCATAGAACACTGTCTCTCTGAATAGCACAATATGGAAATTGGCAGTCATAAGAAAAAAAATAGGTTGGTTTCTTCACAAAGGTTGGTTGGTATCCTTACACACTGACGTGTAGAAATACTTTGAGGGAATGTAATATGTTTAGCTATTGAAAAAGTACTGCACAAAGAATGTTAGTGATTGTGTTTGCATCCCTTTTGACTTATTAAAAACCTCAACAACGTCATTGCAAAGTTTGAGAACAAATAGTTTTTGCGAACGTTCACAGTGGATGTGATAAAAATTGCAATCACAAAACTTTTTTTGTGACAAAATATTTAACATAACTTTAACAATACTAAACCTTTGATTAGCGAAAATGCTCAATGTAATATTCCCCAGCAACTGGTTTTACATTGGCAACAGTGCTAAACATTTGCAAAAGCGACATTTGAAATTCCCCTTTTTGTCAGTAAATATAGTTGTCAGAAATCAAAATACTGTATTACAGCTAGTCCAAAAGATTGCCACATACTGTAGGTAAATAATCAGAAATGCTGGTGTCTCATACAGGTATAGGATCCATTATCCAGAAACCTTTTTGTCCAAAAAGCTCCAAATTACAGGAAGATTGTCTCCTGCAGACTCCATTTTTTTAAAACTATTTCCTTTTCTCTGTAATAATTCAGTACCTTGTATTTTACTCAAACCATTATTCCTTATTGGAAGCAGAGCCAGCCTATTGGGGCTATTAAAGGAATAGAATTCAGTGTAAAAATAAAAACTGGATAAATAGTAGGCTGTGCAAAGTAAAAAAAAAAAGGCTGAAGTTACTGGATATCTAAAATAATAGCCAGAACACTACTTCCTGCTTTTCAGTTCTCTTACTCTGAGTTAGTCAATGACTTGAAGGAGGGGGGCACATGGGATTTAACTGTTCAATGATTTTGCAATTGATCCATTAGCATTTATGACCCATGTGGCCCCCCACAAGTCACTGACTGGTTATTGACTCCAGTCTTTACACATTACATTTTTGACTAACTATATTAGAAACATTTTTTATTTTGCACAGTCTATCTATTTACCCAGTTTTTATTTTTATGCTGAACAATTCCTTTAAGGGATTTATTTATTAAGTCCTATTTAATTCCTATTTTTTTGGTTGGATTTTTTTAAGGGGAAAAAAACATTTTTGGAGAAAAACAAAAAAACTTTTTGAGATTTATTACATCCCAAGGCAGAATAAAAAATTTACTCTATCTCAAACCTGCTGAGGTCATGTATAAGTAAATGACAGTTGTCCTGAGGATATCATGATGTACTCTTACTGAAGAATTCATGTTTTTAGGACGATAATCTTTAAAAACCCTATGACCTGGATTTTTTAACAATTTATAACAAAATTCAACTCGAATTGAAAAAATTCAAATTGAAAAATCGATCATTCGAAAATCGAAGTACTGTCTCTTTAAAAAATTTGAATTCGACCCTTCACCACCTTAAACCTGCCAAATTTCTGTTTTAGCCTATGGGGGACCTCCTATAATCGAATGATTCAATTGAACAATTTGAATTTGATTCAAAATGGACCTATTTGATCTGTTTTTGATCGAAAAAACACTTCTAAAAATATAATTTCAAAGTTTTTTCACTTCGAAATTCGACCCTTGATAATTCTGCCCCTTAATGTTTATATGATTTTCTAGTAGACTTAAGGTATGAATTGCAGAATTAGAAATTAGAAATTACAGAAACGTCAGTTATGCAGAAAACCTCAGTCCTTGAGCATTCTGGATAAAAGGTCCCATAGCCATTTCTGTAGATGTATTTGAGGTTGAACGCCCTCAAATTAAGCACAGTTGACTGGGGTGAGTTAGCAAATATAAATAGGTGTCATCAGAGTCTAAGAGAATGCTGCCATATCCCCTATCTTACTCTAGCTATGAGCTTTAGAAAAAGATCCTACATGCAGAAGATTTTGTCCAATCAAGCCAGTGGCACAAAAGCCATGGAAATAGCATTTAAATCAATTTCTACATGATCTATAATACCTACATTTATATTAGATATAGTCTTTCCCTTTCCCTGTGCCATATCAAAATGGCATACAATTTCACATTATGCAATTGTCAGAATCAATTTGCAATTTTCTGTAGGCTAAGTGTAACAGTAAGCCAATGTAATATATATAGGTCTCATGGAGGGTAAATAACAGATTTAACACAGAAAACCCAGTGCAGTGTAACATGCATGCATTCAATGGGCAAAATGTCTTCATAATCACATACACGCTGTACCTTAACTTTCCTGGACTGCAAAATAGGATATTTTTCACATTTCATGCAAGGAAGTCAAAGAGAAATTTGGCATGGTTCCATTAAATCAGTGACATCTGGTAAGCCTGAGTAAATGTATTACTAAACATAGATAGGAAGCCATGTGTATTCTATTTTCCTTGGTACATCAATAGGCGTAAGTTTCTCTGTTTCATAAGATCCATTCACGCTTTTAAATATCCTTAATATTGCCCTGATCTTCCTCCTGGATGGTCAGAGTATATATATGTAATAATTCCTGTGCTTCTGCTGAGCAGTACTAATTGAAAGCAAAGATGCAAAAACTCTGTGTAGGTAATTGAATTTGGAAGAAGTACTGTAAATCGTAGCAGAAACAGGGGAATAAAGCAAAATGAAACACATCTTTTAGAGGAAAATAACAGCTATTTTTATAAACACTGCACTGATTTGGAGGACCAAAATCAGCGAGTAAAATCACTTTCCTTAGATTGTCCAAATCCATTTTGAATATAAAACATTTTACAGCTTGTCTCATTATAGCATTTGTAAAAACACTGTCTGAAGTCAGTAGTGCATAAATGAATTATTTAAGCTCTGTATTAAATTGCCCTGATCTTCAGTACAGCTTGTAATGCACTCTAGGAGAATCCTGGGAAGAAAATCATAGCAGACAATGTAAACAAAGTTTTATTAGCCACAAATAACTGAACTATATGTTTTATTAAGGGCTGGTGACATATTGTTGTTTGCAAGGGTTGATTCTGTGAATAGCCATCATCATAAAAAAATCTTTCCCAATCAAGAATGCCTTTTTTTCTTTTAAAGATGATTTATTATGTTGTAAATTTATTATTTTACATTCCCATTATCAGAATGGATGTAACACCTAAATTTATTTTGTCAGTGATAGCATGATGCAAGCTATTTTGTAGCTCAATAATAAATCTTATGTATGTGATTTGTGTTGTTTATTGCCACTTGGTTTATGTACACCATTACATCAACATTAGCCACTTGACAAGTGTTGAGATGTAAAGATTCAAAATTCTCCCAAACGTAATTTTGCTATGGAAGAGATTCAAACATTTCATACCGAAGATTTACAGTTTGAACAGAAATAACTGTCTGACTTAGTAATGTAACTCCTTGCATGTCTCTAATCAACACAAGAGCAAAGCCAGATTCTGCTTAGATAAACCAATTATAAAAGATAAGCTTAACAGGAGAACAGATCACTCTAAAAACATCTCATAAAAAGCAGGTGGAGGATCCTCTGTTTTCCCTGACGATGGTCCTGATTTAGCAGCCATTTAAAGGCATATATATATATATATATATAAATAGCCACAATGGCACTCACCCTTTAATCGTTTTTTCGCTGGGTGCTAACCAAAATAATTAATACAAGTCCAGAGAAAGCACTCACGGCAGATCCATTGATAGTGTAGCAAAGTAGTTTATTCACACATGGTGTATCAACGCGTTTCGGCCCGCATGGAGCCGTCGTCAGGATAAACACAAGTAGTGGGGTCCAACATTAAATAGCAATTGTGTCCAATCAAATGTGTGTTTCAATCAATTAGAATACAGAACACCTGAACATTAAGGGGAGGCACCAAATTATTTTGGTGAGAAAAATAGAAAACCATTCATAGATAGTAAAAGGAATAGAAAAAATGTATATAAAGGTGTTATACGCCTCCCAAGGGTAAAAAACTTCTAAAGAAGTATCAAAATGCACTTTTTTCTGTTCAGTTGTTTGATCCCCAAAAATAAAGACTTTTTTCAATTACTTTCCATTATTTATCTTTTACTGTTTTTCCAAAATCTAAGTTTAAATTTGAATGTTGGTCTCTGGTGTTTGAGTCTGGCAGCTCAGTAATTCAGGTGCTGACTCTAAACTGATACAATTTTGCAAACTAACTATAAAAAGTGTTTTAAATATATTAGATGCAGGTTGAGAGTGTTGCTCCATTAAATTATGGTACCAGTATGGTTGTAACAGATACAGAAAAGGCAAATGTGCTAAATCAGTTATGTATACAATAGAGGAGTCTGAGCTCCCAGGCTAACTTCATAGCTGCGCTAATGGCTCAGCTCAAACTGAGTGGCTGACTCAGGATATAATTCATAAAACTTTAATTAAAATGAATGTAAACAAGGCTCCAGGGCCTGATGGCATGCACCCACGGGTTCTAAGAGAGCTTACTTCAGTTTTAGACAAGCCCCTATTTTTTATTCATTGAAGTCTGGCATGGTGCCGAGAGACTGTCAAATTGCTAATATGGTGCCACTATACTAAAAAGGATCCCATTCTCAGCCTCAAAACTATAGGCCAGTTAGTCTGACGTCGGTGGTAGGAAAGCTTTTTGAAGTGTTAATAAAGGATAAGATACTGGACTTCATAGCAAATAACAATACTATGGGGCAGATTTACTAAATTGGTGTGAAGGATTCGAAATTCAATCAAATTTTCAAAAAGATTGAATTTCGAATAACTTTTTTGGGTACTTCGACCATAGAATTTAAAAAAATTTGATCGATTCGAATGCTTTCCAATAAAAATCTATTCAATCATTCGATGGTCGAATTCGAGGGTTTTTTAACCATTGAATTCAACCCTTGATAAATCTGCACCCAAGAGTTTGTGCCAGCTTGGTTTTATGCGTAATAGATCTTGCCAGACTAACTTAATTTCTTTTTATGAGAAGCTAAGCAGGAACCTCAATTCTGGGATGGCAGTTGATGTTATTTACTTAGACTTTGCTAAAGCATTTGATACAGTGCCACACATCAGCTTTCCTCCATTCCTGGTTAAATTAAGGAATGTTGACCTGGAACATAGTATTTGTACCTGGGAAGAGAACTGGCTATGATAGACTACAAAGAGTGGTGGTAAATGGAACGTTTTCTAACTGGACCAGTGTTGCTAGTGGAGTAGCGCAGGGCTCTGTACTGGGTCCCTTGCTTTTTAACTTGTTTATTAATGACCTGGAGGTGGGCATTGAAAGTACTGTTTCTATTTTTGCAGATGATACTAAATTGTGCAGAACTACAGGTTCCATGCAGGATGCTGTCACTCTGCAGAGTAATTTGTCTAAGTTGGGAAACAGAGCAGCAAACTGGAAAATGAGGTTCAATGTTGATAAATGCAAGGTTATGAACTTTGGCAAAAATAAAATAAATGCAAGTTATACACTAAATGGCAGTGCATTGGGAGTTTCCTCAAATGAGAAGGATCCTGGGGCTTTTGTCGATAACATGTTGTCTAATGGGCAGTGTCATTCTGTAGCTATTAAAGCAAATAAAGTTATGTCTTGCATAAAAAGGGGCATAAGGCCTCATATGGAGTATACAGTGCAGTTTTGGACAGTCCTTAAGAAGGATATAAATGAGCTGGAGAGAGTGCAGAGACATGCAACTAAGCTGGTTAGAGGGATGGAAGACTTAAATTATGAGAGTAGACTGTCAAGGTTGGGGTTGTTTTCTCTTGAAAAAAGGCACTTGTGACGGACATGATTACACTTTACAAATACATTAGAGGACGTTATAGACAAATAGCAGGGGACCTTTTTACCTATAAAGAGGATCACCGACCAGAGGACACTCCTTCAGATTAGAAGAAACGGAATTTCATTTAAAGCAGCATAGGTGGTTCTTCACAGTGAGAACAGTGAGGTTGTGAAATGCACTGCCGGGTGATGTTTTGATGGCTGATTCTGTTACTGCTTTTAAGAGAGGCTTGGATGATTTCATGGACAGACAAAATATTAAAGGCTATTGTGATACAAAACTTTACAGTTAGTATAGATATGGGCATATATATAATTTATGGGAAAGAGTAGAGGGGTGTGTGTATGAATGCTGGGTTTTCATTTGGAGGGGTTGAACTTGATGGACTTTGTCTTTTTTTCAACCCAATTTAACTATGTAACTATGTAACCTGCTTGACTATGACTATAGAGGTATGGATTTTATTATCTTGAATGCTTGGGTCTTAGATTTTTCTGGATGTGGGGTCTTTCCATAATGCTGGTCACCATGCCTTAAAGCTACTAAAAATATTTACATTTGAAAAAATAATTGGACTGTTTGCAATCAGCATAGCTTTATGCACATTACTGTATTTAAGTTGTAAGAAGATTAAGTACAGTGTCCTATTGATATAGGAGAATGCAAAATGGCAGTAAATATTTTAAAGCATTCTGGCAAATGAAGATAGTTTGAGACACTTTGGAGGTTATTTATCAAAATCTGAAATTTATTCACTATATTCTGAACACCACTCCAACCAAATATGCACTGGCTTTTCTTTCCCCCATGTATCAATTATATTTTCATGAAAAATTCTTGTGCAGGAAAAGATCAGGATACCTTCGAAATTGTAAATGGGACATCTGCCATTGACGTCTACAAAAATTTGTCAGTTCTGAGATGGAGTACTTTTTATTTGAAATTTTAACATCATCATGGTTTAATAAATAACAATAAAAATGTTGTTTCCCCCCTTCAAAATTCTGAACAGATTGAAATTGGATTTTAGTAAATAACCACTCTAAGTTTCCATGTAAAGACCTATGGAAGCATCTACTTTTCTTATTGTATTACAGGCAGGATATAGTGAAGTGATTTCTTTGTACATGATAAAGCGGGTAAGTCCACTAAAGTGAGTGCACTGAAATTCTTTTTGCAGTATAGATAAGCAATCAAATCAATCCAGACAGCACTGTGTAGCAGTGTAAATCAGTTAATATATTGCATAATTTGTGTGTATGGAAAATAGTAATGTAATGCAATAACTTTTTTTTTGCAAACAAAACAGGACACTGTAGAATTCCAATAGAGATTAATAACCTTATGTTTCCCAGTTTATATACAGTACATATATCCAGCAGGCTTCCAGGAAGATGCACATTTTAATAATTGCTAGGTTTTGGGTCAATTCCAGGCCCTTTATCAAGTATAGAAAAGCTGGTAGGACATGCTAAAATCACATCAAACAAAACAATTATTTTGACAGCACAGCTTCAGTGGCCGACATATTGTGCTTTAAAATAGAACATATAATGTAATATTTTTAAGCTGGCCAACTATAACCTTCCCAGCTATAGTCAGGTGATCCCACTGGTAGCTAATAAAAGGGCAACCAAGTTTGGCAGTTTTACTTTGAAAGCAATAAGTAAATTGCAGGTAAAACTTTCCTTATCTGAGTATTTTGGGCAACAACTTGAAAAAGTTGAGTTTTCAAAGTGTCAATTTGAAAAAGTAATAAATAAATGGGATTCAGGTTTGGGAGTTTGGTTGAATTATTTTTTTTTTTTTATAATAAAGTGAGAAAAAATGTAGTAAACAACCCCATTACTGTAACATTTGTGGGGCAGGATATTTTGAAGCATGCCTTTCAAAATTGTATATTTCTGCTTCAAAATATTAACATCATCACTGTGTTTATATAGAAAACTTTGAAACAAATTACTCCCCAACCAATCCCCCCATAGTAGATTATACGTTATGTTATTTTGGGATATATTTGCAATAATGACAAAACATGGATTGCAACTGATCAAAATAAAGTATATTTAAAAATCATTAAAAAAGCTGTGAAGTCTTAAGTAAAAACTGGTAATACTACCACAGGTACCTGTTATCCAAAATTATTAAGACCTGGATTTTCCATGATTTGGATCTCCATACCATTAGGGGCACTTTTACTAAGGGTCGAAGTGAATATTCGAATAAAATTCGAATTAAAAAAATTTTAATTTCGAAGTCATTTGGGTTACTTCGACTAGCCCAAAATTAGCCCAAAATTCGATTCAAATTCAAGTCGAATTTTCAAAGTACTGGCCCTTTGAAATCCTTCAAATTCAACACTTCACCAACTTAAAGCTGCTGAATTGACATTTTAGCCTATGGGGAACCTAGTAAAACCTGTCCTGAAAATTGTTCTAAGTTTCAAGAATTCGAAGGATTTTGAGCAAAATCCTTTGAAACTTTCAATTTGAACGATTTTTATTCGAGTGAAAATGGACCTATTTGATCGTCTGTCTTCCATAGACTCCACATTATACAAATAATCCAAATTTTTCACTTTTTCACTGTAATAATAAAACAGTGCCTTATACATTATCCAAACTAACATATAGTTCATCCTTATTGGAAACAAAACCAGCCTACTGGGTTTATTTATTGTTTGCATGATTTTCTAGTAGACTTAAGGTATGAAGATCCAAATTATGGAAAGATTCATTATCCGGAAAAGGTCCCGAGCATTCTGGATGACAGGTCCTATACCTGTAATCCAAAAATTTTAAATGATTTCCTTTTTCTCTGTAATAATAAAATGGTAACATGTACTTGATCCAAACTAAGCCCTATTGGGCTTATTTAATATATGATATATATGAAATACATGATTTTTTAGTAGACTAAAGACATGGAGATCCAAATTATGGAAAGACCTCTTATGCAGAAACCCCCAGGTCCTGAGCATTCTGTATAACAGCATTTTAGTTTTTTCATTTAGTATCAGACAGTAATAAATGGTAATCTGTCATGTCATCTTTTCATAAGTAATTGTTTTCTGCTCTTATCTACCTGCCTGGATCTCACAACACTGATTCTTGAACCCTTGTCTGTACCGCAAACCTGGACTTTAGCCCCTAAGGTTCCTTTTTGGTCCTGAGTACTCCCGCTGGGAGCCAATAGGCCCCCCTGACATTATTATCAGGCCATGGACCCCACTGAGGAAGCTAGTTCTGATGTCGGACGAGCGCTCCGGGGACTGGGTGGATTATGAAGCTCAGCAGTTCCGCATTGGGCAAGTACTCGATACTCTTCTCTCCCTCCTGTGGCCGTTGTTCCTCCTGCAGTGGCCTCACCAGCCAGTGAGCCATGCATCCCTCCTCCACCTCGCTACAATGGGGATCCTCAAGCCTGCAGAGGTTTTGTTACTCAGTGCCATGTTCTAACCCTCACAGTACTCCAGTGTACGTGTCAAGGTGGGGTATGCGATGTCTCGTTTGGAGGGTAAACCACTAGAGTGGGCAACATCTTTCTGGGAGAGATGACCTTTGATGCCAAAGCCTTCCTCCAATTTTTTGAACTGTGTTTGAGATGCAAGACCTCTCCACTCATCTGAAAGACAATCCATGGAAATTAAGTCATCAGAAGATTTAATTGCACTTGCCATCAGGCATCAACTTGCCAAAGAACACAGCAAGAGATTCCAGCCCATAATGGTTCCTCGCTTCCAGCGACCTCTTCTGCCTGCTTCCCCCCAGCAATCTGCAGTCATTGTCATTGGAAGACTTAATTGTGCTTCCTATCAAGGTCGACACGTGTCTCAGAGAGCATCAACTTGCCAAAGAATACAGCAAGAGATTCCAGCCCATACTGGTTCCTTGCTTCCAGCAACCTCTTCTGCCTACTTCCCCCAGCAATCTGCAGTCATTCCATCAGAAGAGCAGAAGAAACTTCTGAGACGTTCTGATGGCCTGTGTCTATACTGTGGTGGTCAGACTCACTTTGCCAATTCCTCTCCTCTAAAGACCAGAAGTTCCTCTCTTCAAGGTAGAACTGGGGTCTCTCATGTGGGCAGTGTTGTATGTGTTCCTCAAGAAAACTCTCACAGGTTTCTTTTACCCTTGCAGATTCATCTGGCCATTAAGACTTGATGGTTCTGCCTTTCTTGATTTCGGGGCTGGAGAGAATTTTATGGACACTTCCTCTGCTCAATACATGGGTGTTCCTCTTTATCCCTTACCTATTCCCTTGTGGGTTACTGCCATTGACGACAGACCTCTATTCACAGCAATAATAAAAGACAACAGGAGAATTACCTGTGCAGGTTGGGACCTTGCATAAAGAGAGACTTTCGTTCCTGATTATTACCTGCACATCCACTCCTGTGGTGTTGGAGTTACCTTGGCTACATCTGCACAATCCCTCAATTGACTGGTCTACCAACCAGATATCCCATTGGAGCCCTTTTTGTCTAAAGAACTGTTTACTGGCTAAGCCCGTCCACCGTGTGTCCATCGCTGCTGCAGAGCTGCACTCTTTGCCTGCTGCATACAAAGACTTTGCAGATTTCTTCTGCAAGAAGTTTGCTGAGACTCTCCCTCCTCATCCCCCCTTCAACTGTCCCATTGAGATTATCCCTGGAACCATGCCCCCCAGGGGGCATACCTACTCCTTGTCTCCTGCTGAAACTTCCACAATGAAGGAGTATGTCCAAGATAACCTTCAGTGAGGATTCATTAGACCATCCACTACTCCTGCAGGGGTGGGATTCTTCTTCGTAGTAAAGAAGTATGGTGGTTTACGTCCCTGTATTGATTACAGGGGCCTCAAAAAGATCATGGTGAAAAACCAATATCTGCTACCTCTCATCTCAGAGCTATTTGACCAACTCAGAGTGGCGAGAATTTCCCCAAGTTGGACCTCAGAGGAGCTTACAACCTAATCTGCATTTGAGAGGGGGATGAATAGAAGACGGCATTCAACATCAGAGATGGACACTATGAGTACCTGGTAATGCCCTTCGGCTTCTGCAAAGACATCTTCCAAGGATATGTGAATGACATCTTCAGAGATTGTTTGGGGCAATCTGTAGTCGTGTACTTGGATGACATTCTGATCTTCTCCAAAGTCTTGGAATCTCACTGAACCCAAGTGAAAGAGGTGCTTTCTCGGCTGAGACAAAACTCCCTCTTTGCCAAGTTGGAGAAGTGTGTCTTCGAGGTTCCCAAGATTCCGTTCCTGGGGTATATTATCTCCCATAAAGGGTTTGAGATGGATCCTTCCAAGGTCACGGCAATCCAAGATTGCCCTCTCCCTACTAGTACCAAAGCTATCCAAAGATTTGTTGGTTTTGCTAAATATTACCGACAATTTATCAAGGGTTCTCCTCCCGTATTGCTCCTGTCTTGACTTTCATCTGGAAGGGAGGAACCTAATGCCTGGCCTCCTCATGTTTTGGAGGCCTTCCAGTCTTTGAAAGATTAATTTGCTTCAGCTCCTGTTCTTTGACATCCTGACCTTTTGAAGCCCTTCTTCATTAAAGTAGATGTGTCTGACATGGGGGCTGGAGCCATCGTTACTCAGAGGCAAATCGCAGATGGAAAACTACACCCTTGTGCTTATTTTTCTAAAAAGTTCTGTCCTGCAGAGCAAAATTACAATGTGGGGAATCATGAACTTCTGGCAGTGAAACTTGCACTCGAGGAGTGGCGACATTTCCTGGAGGGAGCACCTCACCCTGTGACTATTTACATTGATCATAAAAACTTCAGAGTTCATCCAGACTCTCAAGAGACTGAATCCCCATCAGGCTTGTTGGGCACTCTTCTTCACCCAATTCAATTTTGTCCTTACCTATTGGTCTGTGTCCAGAAACTGTAAAGCAGATGCCCTATCCAGAAGTATTCTCCCTGAAGGGTGCATCAGTGAAGATCACAAGCCAATTGTTCCTCCTGCTGATACCCCCATTGGTATGGTTTATGTGCCACCCGAATTCCACATACCCATCCTTCAACAAAGCCACTGTTCCAAGCAAGCTGGACATCCAGGTACTCAAAAAAAAAACCTTTGAGCTTGTCAGTTGACTCCTCTGGTGGCCTTCCCTGTGGAAGGATGTGAAAGACTTTGTGGCAGCCTGTGCCATATGTGGCTCGTCTAAGTTCAGCCACTCTCACCCTAGTGGGTTATTATAACCTCTGCCCATTCCTTCTCATCCTTGGACTCATTTGGCTATGGACTATTGTTGAGTTTCCACCTTCTAAGGGGAATGCCGTAATATGGGTGGTTATTGACCGCTTCAGTAAAATGGCGCACTTCATAAACTTCCCTCTGCTATGGAACTCTCTCAATTGTTCATTCAATACGTCTTCCGACTCCATGGCTTTCCAGCGGAGATTGTATCTGACAAGAGTTCCCAGTTCTTATCCAAGTTCTGGCGCTCTTTGTGTAAAGACCTGGGTATCACTCTTCAGTTCTCCTCCGCCTATCACCCTAATCCAATGGGGCAGCCGAGAGATTAAACCAAGAGCTCAAGCAATTCCTGAGAAGTCATGTATCCCTCTGTCAGGACGATTGGGCCTATCTACTTCCCTGGGCAAAATTTGCTCACAATAACATTTGCCATGCCTCCAATGGTAGATCGCCCTTCTTGACTGTACACGGGTAACATCCTCAAGCTTTCCCTCAGGACTCCTTTTTGTCTGATGTTCTAGCAGCCGATGATCATGCTGCCCACATGTCAGCCATTTGGTTGGCTACCAAAGCCAATTTGGAGAAAAGTTCCTTGTCCCACAAAAATTATGCTGATCAAAGATGGAAGTCTTCTCCCTTATAAAAAGTTGGGGAAAAAGTGTGGCTCTCTACAAAGAACATTCATCTCAAGATTCCTTCCTCCAAGTTGGGTAAAAAATTTGTTGGTCCATACTCCATTGTGGAGATTGTTAATCCCGTGACTATCAGACTTTAGCTTCCCCCTGAAATGCGAATCCCTAATGTGTTTCATGTATCTTTGGTAAAAATGCCCATTGCCAATCACTTCTCTTCTGAACAATTTCCTCCTTCTGCTATATCCGTGGATGGTCAACAAGAATATAAGGTTGAGAAGATCTTGGACTCAAGAATCTCCAGAGGGTCTCTTCAATTCTTGATTCAGTGGAAAGGTTTTGGTCCAGGTTTCTGGGTTACACAAACTGATGTCCATGCTCCTCGTTTGGTACAGGCATTCTTCAGACAGTTTCCAAAGAAACCAAGATGTGGTGGTCCAGAGGCCCCACTGGGGGAGGGGGTACTGTCAGGAGAGCCCGATTGCACTCCTATCTCAGTTGGCACTGCTCCCAAAATAATGGTGCCCATGGCCGCCACGTGGGTAGTGGCACAAGTGTTCCGTCGCTGGCGTGATGACGTCACACCCGATGTGAAAATTTAAAGGGATACTGTCATGGGAAAACATGTTTTTTTCAAAATGCATCAGTTAATAGCGCTGCTCCAGTAGACTGCACTGAAATCCATTTCTCAAAAGAGCAAACAGATTTTTTAATATTCAGTTTTGAAATCTGCCATTTTGTCAGTTTCCCAGCTGCCCGGTCATGCGACTTGTGCCAGGAGGGAACTGCTTTCTGGCAGGCTGTTGTTTTTCCTTCTCAATGTAACTGAATAGTACACAGTGGGACATGTGTTTTTACTATTGAGTGTTGTTCTTATATCTACCTGGCAGCTGTTATCTTGTGTTAGGGAGCTGTTATCTGGTTACCTTCTATTCGTTCTGTTGTTAGGCTGCTGGGTGGGGGAAAGGGAGGGGGTGATATCAATCCAACTTGCAGTACAGCAGTAAACAGAAATTGATGTTTATCAGAGAACAAGTCATATGACTTGGGGCAGCTGAGAAGAAATTGACAATATGTCTAGCCCCATGTCAGATTTCAAAATGAAATATATAAAAAAAGTTTGCTTTTTTGAGAAATGGATTTCAATGCAGAATTCTTCTGGAACAGCACTATTAACTGATGCATTTTGAAAAAATGACAGCATCCCTTTAAATAGAATGACGCTGAGGTCACGAGTTCAATGCCCGATAATAGGATTTTGTTTCTGCATTCCATGGTGTTCTATATTTCTCCATGAATTGATTCCTGGACTTTGACCTTGCCTGAACCTTGTTTTCTGCTCCTATCTGTCTACCTTTTGAACTATTGCCTGGATTTGACTGCGCTTGTTGACCAAGGATATATTGATATAAATATGTATATTTATTCTCATATACACATGAATACAAGTATTCCTGGTTATAAGGATTCTTTAACGAAAGGGATAGTTCAATCAAAATATATATTTATTTATAAAAGCAATTTACACATATCTACAGAAATAATACACATAAAACAAGTTACAATACATATAGGGGCAGATTTATCAAATTCACATGAATGATTCGAAATTCGAAAAAAGTATAAATTCGAATAAAAATCTATTAGGTCATTCGACCATTCGATGGTTTTGCCTTTAAAAAAAAATTTGATTGCCTAGTTTGCCAGATTAAACCTACCGAATTGCTAATAAACCCTATGGGAAGCCAAGTTTTTTAGATCGAATAGAGAAAATTCAATCGAATGGTTTAAATCGAAATTTTTTTATTTCTTCGTTCGCTTAGTCGAATTGTGGTAACATCCTTCGAATTCGATATTCGAAGGATTTCAATTCGACCTAAATTTGATGGTCAAATTCAAGGGTTTTTTAACCCTCAAATTCAACCAATAGTAAATCTGCCCCATAATGTATAACAAATATTTACAAGGACAATTACAAATATGAATATGTTGGATCTAAATCCACTGCCTCCCTGATACTCATCCTTCCATTTGGTCTGGCATGTGTATCCTCAATCCAGGAACTCCCTGTACTCTTTGCCTAACTTAGCCTATTGTAATAACTAAAAGACTGATCATAGGTACATATGTCAGGTTCTGATTGGTCAGTGACCAATAATTTAGGGCATGGGTTCCTCAAGCAGTCCATTCAAGAATCAGGACACTGGAAGGTGGAAAAGGCAGCTTGGAGATAGGAAGGACTGGATTCTCAGCTGCTCTTGGTCAAAGGGGAGGGGACTTAGCAACTGTATGCTAAATAGTATGTCTTTGAAGGTTGTCACTACTGTGTCCTGATGCTATCTAAGATGTAAATCACATAGCATTCTTAAATTGGCGAAAAATTTGCGAAAAAATTTGCTTTTGACGCACGTCGCATAGTTTTCGGTGCACGTTGCGTCGTTTTAAACGCGTCGCCTCATTTTTGTCACGTGTCGCGTCATTTTCGTCACGTCGCGTCAAAAATGACGCGCGACTGTCTTTTTTTTTGAGAATTTTCTCCAGGCGAAATTTCACTGGCGTTTCGCGAATTTATTCGCCAGCGCCGAATAAATTCGCCCATCACTAATTATGATACAGCATTTAAAATTAGCAGGATATTTGGTTGTTAGGAAAGACCAGCACATTTGCCTTGGATAACTAATGCAATAAGTCTGGAGCTTGGTTAAGAATGTTTACATGATTAATTGCACTGAATTCTAACCAAATGGCTGCTGTTAAGTTATTTCTTGTATGAGATTTTAAACAAATTGCCAACTTTAGCTTGACTATCTGAACTAACGTTAATATCTATTTTCTATCATATATTATGTTTCAAGCATACAAAATTAGCTTATCTAATAACCACTTTTCCCCATAAATTCCTAATAAATTAAAAACCAAGTGTAGTTCACATTCCCTGGCACTGAAAGATAATTAAATTGTGTGGCTCTATGATTTGTAATGACACAATTGTGTGGGACCAATAACCACGGTGTTCCATACAAATGATCATAGAACTCAGGAAGGTCTTTGAAGTAGGAGACTATAAATAAGTGTAATTTGTAAGCATTTTCTTGAGATTAATCATGTCTATTCACCTTTTGCCCTTTTGTATTATATATAAAGTCAAAGCAATATTTAGGTAAGTATATTTCCATATACATGCTTGCTGTAATTTTAGCTAGTGCTAGCTTTTCAAACAAATTTAATTAAAGATTACTTAGAATACTTGGATTTTGCTTTCTGAATACCAGTTTTACCATAAATTGCAAAAATGGCAAAATATAGTTTTTTGTAAATTTACATTTTCTTTTTTCTCAAGTGAAAAAACTGATGGAAGTTTCAGCTGGCTCTGTGTTTGCCTTCCTCTGGATCAACTGGAGGTCACTGGGAATTGGTTCAACTTGATTAAATTATGTCTCTTTTTATTCCATACACAAAAAAGCAGCATATTCCTTTTGCCAACTAGTGTTTAAAAACATCAGTCTTTAAATTAGGGAGTGCTTTCTTTATCTGATTAAAACAAAAGTGACAAAAATCCTTTGATTTAAATATAATTACTATGTGGGTTCTTTACTAAAGTAAGATTTTCTCTGGTTGAGCTTTTAAAGGGGGAAACATTTTTTTCATGGAAATTTTTTTCATGATTTATTAAACCCAACGGTGTACAAATAAAAAAAGTATTCCATCTCAGACCTTCTGAGTTCATGTAAAAACCAATGACTGATGTTCCATTTACAACTGGAAGATATCCTGATATGCGCAGGGTTTAATTCAATAATCTGAAAATGTCATGGTTTTCAGGCAATAATCCAAAATAGTTGTAGGTTTCGGTGTCATATCCAATAAAATCATGATTTTTGGAGACAAATTAAAAAAAACTTGTGCATTAGGTTTTTTTCACGATTTTATTGTCTTTTCCTGCACAAAAATTCAAGAAAATGTACTGATAAATGGGGGGAAGTCCATGCAGATTTGGTCCGAGTGGTTTTCAGAAAATAGTAAGAACATTTTTGATTTTGATAGATAACTCCTATATATAATGACTGCAAATTTTAAAATGTAAATTCAATTATGGTATACAGTAAGGAAAAACGCATTTCTATGAAAAGTAGTTTATTTAATATACACAATAGTGGAGTAAAAAAACTAGGATCTTGAGTTTATAATGGATTAAAATGAATTATAAGGGAACAGAAGAAAATACAGTGGAATATTACACCATAGATCATAAATGTGCAGGTATTTGGTTTTCGATGAAAAAGTTTGCAAGCAAGACAAAAAATATGCATTGCTAAAAAAAAGTTTGAAGGCTACTTTGACTATGGAATAGCTCAAACTTCGATTCAAATTGAAAAAAATTGAATATTAAAAATAAAAAAAGCAACAATGTGTTATTATTTTTGGGGAGTGGTCCTCAATAATTCAATGAAAGAACATGATCAGAAGAGCCCTTTCCAAACATATACTCATATGGCGAGTGCTCCTTTCCAGAATAAGAGTAATTTGTTGCTATAGGATAATAACATATTTGTTACGTTATAATAATAATAATATATGTTATGTGCTGTTTCTTGAAGAAATGTGTAAAATGTGTTATTTATTTGATAAGAATGGGGCCTGTCATATATAATGACAGAAAGGGGCAATAATTAGATATTTAAAATAATTAAAATTGACAATTCCATTGTCCTATAAAACTGTTTATAAAACATTAGACAAGAATAGGACTGGAATACAGTTTTTTTGTGAATAGTCAACAAGAGATTTTCTTAATACAATTAATCACAAAGACTGTTCTGTGAATTCTACAGCACAGTAAGCACATAAAATATAGAATTTGGTTACCTACAGGCAACAAATTATATTTGCTATTGAATATTGAATCAATACAAACTGAAAACATTGCTGTTTTACAAATATATTTTTGAACGAGATCAGATAACTAGTTAAAATGGTTTCACTTTTAATGCAACATTAAACAAAATACTATACAAAATACAATACAAAAAACATTATTCATAATAAATGTCGCAAAATCAGGAAAGTAGAAATTCCCGATATATTTTGAAATAAAGTAGTTGACTAAATTTTCTGGAAATCTATTGTTAGATTAAGAAATTAAGAATTTACTTAAACATAAAATTTTTTTTTTATTTACATAACTATCTTTTGTGAATGGTGACAGTTGCTATACCTAAACTTTTTAAACATATGTAAAACACAGTTTTATGTAATTTTTATTTATTACATTTAAAAAAACTATATCAAGAATAGTTTCCAAAAAAAAATGAAAAGATTATGTATACCGGAAATTATAGGAAGCTGACTGAAGTATGTCTGCTGTGTATCAAGGAAAGATTAATTGAATATATCTTTGTAAATTCTGAATAACAAATTTTGTGTGCGTGAAAATATATTTTGAAAGAAGCAGATAACTGTTCTGCATCCGACGTAAATCAACTGGTATATATATTAAGTGCATTTTTCTCTTAAAAATGCTGATAAATAATGAACACATCTTTCTGCAGCTGCAGTACACTCTTAGACCTTTTCATCCTCCAACTGCAAAGTTTCAACATTAAGTCTGGCATTAAAATTAATATCTACAAAAATGAAACTTTGAATGACCCTTAGATATGCTATAAAACAGAATTAATATCTAACATATACGTATTGCGAAACAGATGTTGTTTTAAAATTCTAGATAATTCTAAAATTCTGTTTACTGTGCCAAGTAATAGTTTAAGAAGATGTATACAATTAATAGATATGAAGATAGATTAAAAATTCTAATTATAAAGTGAATATTTGCATGTTATGTTTAACATGGTGTAATTACTGTTGCAATTTTCGCAATGTGAAAAAATAATTTTATGGGTTAGAAAATAAAACTGGCTTTCAGTCTTTGTCTGAAGGACTGAAGTAGGATTATACATTATGTATATTTGCCAAATGTTAATTTAAAAAAGATAAGAAAGAAGTAGGGATGCACCGAATCCAGGTAGGGATGGCGCGAACTGTTCGCCGGCGAACTTGTTCGCGCGAACATCAGC
>CM044440.1:23687821-23703169 GCA_024363595.1 Xenopus borealis | reverse complement strand
GGGTTCGGCTGAATCCAAAATAGTAGATTCGGTGAATCCCTAGAAAGAAGAGCAATGTCATGTTTTATTAATGAATATCATGTTTTTTATTAAATATCTTACAGTACTCCATAATTAATGGTATAGGATTCATTGTCCAGAAACACATTATCAATAAAGTTTCCAAATTTAATAATGCCATTTCTAATAATGCATAAACAATCAATTTTTTTATTTTTGTCTGGATTTCCTGGGTGAAGGAAGGGGTATACAATTGAAAAAAAAAAACAATTAACTCTTTGTGCTTTATAATAGGAAAACATGTATGCCTGTTTTTATGTGATCACGTTTTTTAAATCCTAGTTTTTATAAAAGGCAAGTACTTTTACTTGCCGAATGATCAAATAGATTTTTATTTGAATCATTTGAATCAATCACATTTTTTTAAATTCGATGGTCGAAGTACCCAAAAAAGTTATTCGAAATTCAATCTTTTTGAAAATTCAAATTTCGAATCCTTCACACAAATTTAGTAAATCTGCCCCTAAGTCTATAAAAAAATTCAGTTTAAATAGAAATTATACATCAATCCATAAAGAAAGACATTTCCAATTTGGTAGGACACTTAGGGGCAAATTTACTATTATTCCCCAACAAAAATTTGTTTCTATTCGATATTCGATTAGCATTCGATTTTCGAATGTTAATCGAATAGTTCTAGGCTACCTTTTAATTCGATATTCGATCATTCGACGATCGAATACAAATTTATTTGATCAGTCGAATAAATCATTCGACCGAACGAATAAATCATTCGATCATTCGAATGATTCGTACGATTCGAACGATCGAAGACTTCGATTGTACGAATCTTATTCGATCAGGACTTAGATTCAGAAGCCTATGGGAGTGCTCCCATAGGCTTCTATTGCAATTCGGTAGGTCCAATCTGGCGAAGTAGGGAATCTAATAAACTTTAAAATTAAAATCCTTCGCTGGTCGAATGACTGAATGATCGAATATTCGTCCATTCGAATATATTCGATCGTTCGATCATACCCTATTCGATGATTGAATATGCCAAAATTCACATATTCGACCATACAAATAAATTCTATATTGAAATTCGATCGAATTCATTCAAACTTCGAATCCTTCACGTGAATTTAGTAAATTGGCCCCTTCCTGTACACTAAGGGGCAGATTTATCAAGGGTCGAATTAAAATTGATTAAAATTTCAAAATACAATTTTTTCGGAGGGTAAAAAAAACCCTAACTTTTAGGGATGCATTAAAGTTTGATGATGTTAAAAGTCTGATGAAAAAAGTACTCCAACTCACACCTGCCGAGAACATGTAAAAGTCAATAGCAGATGTCCCATTAACAATTGGAAGATTTGCGCTGGGTTTCCAGCACAATTTAGCTTTTGGGCAATTTTACAAAACATTCATAGGTTTCGAGTACAAAATCCCCAAGACATTGTTGGATTTGGATTGTTTTATTATTTCATCATTTTCTGCACAAGAAAAATTTGTGAAAATGTGTTAATAAATAGGAGGGAGTCTATGCAGATTTGGTCAGAGTTGTTTTCAGAAAAAAAAGATAACATTTTAGGGTCACCGAGACCCATACAGGAATGAAAAAGTACTAATGGGTGCAAATCACATTTTCCTTAATATTTTTATGAGAACCATAACAAAATAGAGTGGTAAATTTAAAAAAGGACCATTAATTTCACATGACTTTCTTATTTTGCATAAAGAAATTATGTTGATTTATTTGGTAAGGCCTTGCATTTGAAATATTACAAAAAAAGAAGACTACCTTCTAGGGCATGCCACATACAGTATTGCAAAATAGACTCCTTTCTTCATTTTACTTACAAGAAGATGTATTCTGATTAGTGTGTACTTTAATGGATCATGTACGAAAAGTCCACCTTTAACGTCAGGGCCATTAATTTCTTTCCAGTATTATGAGAAAAGCAGGTATGGCCTCTCAGTGCTGATTGAAAAGTGATGGATTGTTTTCACGTAAAAAAAAAAAACACATTGTTTTCTTTAGCACAGTAGGATATTATGTTTGCAAGATTCAGCAGTGAAATACTATGCATATCTACAACTGGCTTTCTGCCAAATTTTCTCGAATCTTAAATCTGCATTCCATGTATATTCAAGGTGAACTGGCTTTGACACAGCACACAAAGTAAACTAAATGGATAGTTCCCTGAACAATATGATGTACGTTGAAAGATAGAAAGGTTTACAAAATTTTTTTACTGTAACCTCATAAACTTAAATATTTTGTCATCCATCACTGACAACTTAGAGCACAGTTTTCATTCGGTTTACATGAAGATTTTATCAACAGTTATATTTGTTGAATTGTTTTATAAGAGATGCATATCAAAGTATACAAGTTTTCCTCTAAGCACAGAAATAATATTCTAATTAAACTGAAAGATAAGCAAGGTACAAATGTGATAAATTTAAAGGGGTGGTTCGCCTTCAAGTTAACGTTTAGTATATTGTAGAAGGGCCAATTCCAAGTAGGTTTTCAATTGGTCTTCATTATTTATTTTTCATAGTTTTTTTAATGATTTGCAATTTTCTTCTGTTTCTTTGCAGCTTTCAAATGGGGGTCACTGACACCATCTAAAAACAAATGCTCTGTAAGGCTACAAATGTATTGTTGTTGCCACTTTTTATTACTTATCATTCTATTCAGTCCCTCTCCTATTCATATTCCAGTCTCTTATTCAAATCAGTGCAGGGTTGCTAGGGTAATTTGTATCCTAGAAACCAAATTGCTGACACTGCAAACTATAGAGTTCCTGAATAATAAGCTTAAATAACTATAAAACCACAAAAAATAAAAAATTAAAACTAATTGCAAATCAGAATATCACTCTCTACATCATACTAAAAGTTAACTCAAAGGTGAACAACCCCTTTAAATTCTAAACATTTATGGCCATTTCGTTTGTACAGCGTTAGAATTTTGAAGTACTGTAGATGGGCATATGGAGGCATATCTACCAAAGTGTGATATTAAGGGGGTTATTTATCAAGCTCCAATTTTATCTCAGTATTTTCTCCTACAAACTGAGCATATATGCTCGGGTTTTTTAGGCTTATATTATAACATTTTCCTGAAAAATTTCTTTGCGGAAAAAAAATCAGATTTCACACTTTTTTCTGATTTCTTTTATGAAAACTGCAATTGAGGAATTGCATGAAACCCAGTGGGACTTCTCCCATTGACTTATATGCAACCTCAGCAGATTTCAGGTGCCAGATTTTAATATTCAGACTTTTTCACTCTCAGGGTTTAATACATTTTGAAAAAATTGTGATTTTAAAAAGTGAAAAAATATTAATTGACTGGTGATAGTGTTCAGTGCTGCTGATGGGCACCTTTGTCTTTTATTTGCCACACTGTCTCAAGAGGCATTTTGCTTTCCATTAAAAACTGCCATAACCTTTTAAACCCAAAATGATGGATTACTGTTTCACTCTTACAAAATGAAGTGATGGTATGAATACCAGTACTTTTAGATCTCTTGCTCGTTGTTACACATGAACTTTAACACTGTGTCTGTCTGCTTCATGTTTTAAATTTGCAATGTATATAGGTAAGAAAAGTTTGTGTGCAAGGCACGTCTGTAACAGAGTGAGTTCAGCAAACAAACACATAATACAAAAGGGCACAAATTACTCATTAAGAAAAAAAAAGAACATGCAACTCAGCATTTTTTGGACACAGCAAACAGCTTGCAGGCAAAGGAAAGAAGATTTTTATAATTGGATTTCAAAGTAATTTAGCAAAGAAGATAAGGCCTAATGGGTGAATATTACAGGTTAGTAGTGGATCAGAAAGCTGTTATACAAGACAAGAAATAGGAGATTGAATAACAATATAAAATTAGACTGCCATCCAGAAGAGAAAGGAGAGAGAGAGAAAGGAACTCTTGCCCTGCAGTAACAATAAAGTTTATGCCAGGTTTTAAAGCGGGCACAAACAATAATTGTTTGCTTTCAGGAACAAGAACCCTGCTTTTGTCTCTAGGAAATTTAGAATGGTTTTGACCTAATGATGATTCAGCTGAGATGGCAGGTTACAGTTTACTGCACCTAACATAATATTAAATATCTGAAAAAATCAAAACTGCAGTAATATATAGTATGTATTTTCTCCTCAACTCAGTGCATTGTTTGCAAGTGCTCAGCCATTGTGTAAAAATACATTAAAATAGTTATTTCACAATAAAAAATGCCAAGTGAAATTCCTAGTTACTGCTTCTAATATACCTTACATGTTACAATAGCAAACTACTTTTTTAAGGTTTTTTTTTTCTGAATAAACACCAAGACGTAATTCTTACAAGACATTATATTTCTAGTAAGTCCTATTCTTCACAGTGAAGGACAGTGCAAATTTCAGACACTTGCAAGTGCTTGGCTACCCCCTGCTGGGCACTGAGGGATCATAGTTAGTCATATGGAAATTGTAAACTTGCTTTCTGGCACTGAATGGTACTTCATCATTTGCATAATATGTGATTGGTCCAGTTATGTGCTCCCTGTACATTGGTCATTGTCCCCTCCAAAACAACAAGGGGATTATTTATTAAAGTCTGAATGCCAAAAACCCTTAAAATTTGTGTTTTTTTACTATAAAATCCGAATTTGTAGTGGGGGGAAAAGTGGGATTTATAATACCCCAAGGACGGAAATCCGGCATCTCAGAAGAACTGCAGAGGTTGCATATAAGTCCAGAACATATCTTGATCTGCAATAATCCAAAGCATTTCATTGGGACTTCTCCCATTGATTTATATGCAACCCCGGCAATTCTGTGATGCCGGATTTTAAGATTTGGGCTCTCCATTCTCGGGGTGTAAAAAATCCAAAAAAAAAATTTCAGTTTTTTTCCCACTAAAAATTCAGATTTTATAGTAAAAAACACAAATTTTAAGGGTTTTTGCCATTCTGACTAAATAACCCCTTTGTTGTTTTGGATAGGACAATGACCAATGTACAGGGAATATATGAGTGGGCCAATCACATATCAAATGATATGGGGCCTTCAGTGATAGAGAGAAAGTTTACAATTTCCTTACGGTTAACTATGATCCCTAATTGCTAAGAAAAAGGGGCATATTTATGATCCCTTGTGGAGGGGTTTGGTACAAATGTGCCAGGTTTTGGGTGGGGAGGATTTTTATTTCTTGCAAAATCTTGCACAATGGAAAAAATACACCTTTTTTTTTTACAACAGGATCTGGCAAAAAATTCAACTATTCAATTGCAGAAAACTTATAAGTTTAGGAAGCCACTCACCTTTTCTGTCTTTGTTTTGCCCAATCATGATCCTTGAAGAATCAGAAATTTACTCATATGTGACTGTATCCCTTTAGGTTTATTGGATTAATTTAATCACATGCACTAGTGATGGTTTCGCTACACAATTTGCGCACTTCGCCAGGCGAATTTTTGCCAGCCCGTCGCTAATTCACTAAAATGCGAAGTTGTGTTCAGGGAGCGAACGGTAGTGAAGTAGCAAAGTGCATTTACGCTAGCAATGCCTAATTTGCATACGGAGCAAAGTTAAACGTATGATAGAAGTATATGTTACAGCCACTACATTACACTACACAAGCCCAGGAAACCTTTAATAAATAAAATAAAGTTGTCCTATTGCCCTAAACATGTGCCCCCTGTATAGTTGAGTTGCCATATGTTAGGAAACGTAGGGTGGAAAGGAGGGTAACCCCCCAAAAAATGACGCTATTTTTCAGACTATCACCCTAAAAAACCACCAGCGTTTGAAGTTTTTTCTCAAACTCCTATCTATTGTATTGAATTTCACCAGGTCTGACCTGGAGACGTAAAGTCTCGCGCAAGAGGTAACGTTCAGTAAAATGGGCATCTTAGTGAATTAGCATAGTTAAGTCCCTTCTTCAGTGCGCAACCTCACTTGGCATATGGCTGCGAAGTTGCGCTAGTCTATCTACTTCGCTAGTGAATTTTCACCAGGGACACTGTTAGTGAATTGGCAATGTTTCGAAATGACGTCACGCTGGCGAATAAGTGCTAGTGTTAGACACTTTAGTGAATTTACCCCAAAGTCAGTATATACTGTGCAAATCTAATTACTTTTAATAAATAAATAATACATAAATTAAGTAATCAAATGAAAATCTTAACCTGGACACCTGTGAATGATCCAAATTTGTGTATTTGACAAAATATATTTAGATCTATACTTTTAATTTATTGATCCAATAAAATGAATATCTTTACAATATGTAGATAATTAAAGCATGCTCTTTGGGTTCATCTTTATGTTCCACTTGAGTTTAAAAGTCACTGTTATCTATTGCTTACTGTGAACTAATGTATCGTAACCGATAAGCTTACAATGCAAAACTCTCTAATACTTCATGACAGTGTTGTTTTATATAAGTGTAGCTGTAACAGAAATACTGCATCTAAGTGATGTTTCACATAAATGTGAGTAAAAGAGTTTAATTATTTTACTTACAACATTGCATAAAAGTATTTTATGTGGGAATATAGATTACTGATTTCTTGCCGAACATACAATTTGTGCAATTTGTTGATGAAGCAGAACTGCGAAAAGTCCTTTGCTTTGTGTTTGAACAGCAATCGCTTTATTAACCATTTGGATGGTCTGTGTTATACTTTTACTAGGGGAACTGCAAAATTCATTTCAGACCTTACATTTATGAACTAACATACAGTGATTCCAGCTCATTTCAAAGGTGAAGGGTAGCGAAGATTAAAACTGCCATTTTGGTTTGCCAAGGATTTCCTAAATGCATTGTAAGGGTGTTCTTTTCCCATGTTTTTTTCTTGAACCAAATGCATTGGCATTAATAGGGGTTTTATCTTGAGCCAAATGCAATGAGAGTTTTTTTGTTATCTTTTGTCTTGCAACCTATGCATTGGGTCAATGGACATTGTTTTCTAGCAGTTTTTCCTGTTTATTTCACTGTTTAGTTTCTTTTTGATATTATACTGCAGGACCTCATTTATTTCATATGAGAGAGACCTAAAATGGTCATATTAGTGAAGGGGACAATTTATTAAATGTTTTCAGGTTGGGATTTTTAATGTCAAAAATACAAAAAAGTTGCAGAAGAAAAAGCAAGACTTTTCTGGGATTTATTATTGTCAGAAGTGCGGAGTGCTCCACTTTGTCAACAAAATGGCAGGGCACCGACACCATCACAATGAAAACAGCTCGAAAATTCAAAATAAAAGACGCAGGTTCAATGCCCGAATATAGATTGAACTCTTTGGCATTCCTGGGTGTTCTAAATTCATTATTTGCTGTTTCCTGAGCTTTTGACCTTCTGTCTTGTACCTGACCACGATTGTTTGCTGCCTGCCCTTAAACCTTTTGCCTGAATCATGTTTACAGATAGAGTCACTTGGATTTGTAAGTTAAATGCGTCGTGACTCAGCATTAATTGAAGAAACTGTGTTATCTAAAGTTATCTTAACTCATTTAATGCATTTAACCTTTTCATTAGCATACCAAAGCTCCATTGTTTTCAATGGTGAACTCTTTAATTGGATGGGATGCTGTGACACAATATTCTGTGATAAGTGGGATAAATGAGATAAATGAGTTAAGTCGCGACGCATTAAACTCACCATCCAAAGTGACTGCATCTGTATTTTTGTATAATCTTCATTTATCCTGTTTAGTCAGTTACCACACTCGTGTGTGACCGACACTATTCAGGGGCTATTCAAGTTAAATCAATTTGTCAGATGCAAGATCATTTTATGCTTGTAAATGTCTTGTTAGATATCTTTATGTGGCTCAACATTAGACACTTTGTGGTCTGGGAGCATCTAGCCCTGGACCCCTCACTTAGGATGCCAACACTTTGCGTAAATGTGTATATAATTAAAGATGAGTCTTAACCCAACCACAAAGTGACCCAAAGGTGCAGCCACCCGAGTCCATCACTAAGAAGGTAAATTGGCACAGCATCGACTTCAGCAGCACACTACAAGAGCCACTTCAAAGGACTGCATACCTACAGATCGTCATTAAAAGCATATATTTTATTTCATTACAGCATCTGATATACAAACAAGGCGTCCAAGGTCTGATGTATTTTGTGACACATCACTTCCTCAAGAGACATCTCCTCCCATTCGCATACACGGTCTTTAAACCCACATGCAAATTATCTAATTAATTCAAGTCTAACATACTTCATTAATAAACAATTAAAAACAGCAATACATCAGATATTGTTTTATAAATTAAACAAAATCATTATTGATATAAATATGTAATTCATTATATCGAGTTAATTCCAATATATTATAATCCATTTCATATAAACCAGTGTTATACCGTGACTTTGTTTCTCTGTGGGTAGATATTTTCTATTAATCTGTCCTTCCCTTGCTTTTCTGTTTTTCTCTATTTCACCTTCTAATTCCGTAGTCTGTTACATCTACTACATTCAATAATCTTTTTAAAGAACAGAAACAACAATCAATTTAAAATGGGATAAAGTGTATATAAAATTGAGGAGCTATGAATATTCATTAGTATCACGTCCTATGTTGAAGTATCCAATCCCCAACCTCGTGTCAACTCTAAAGGGCAGATTTGCTAAGGGTCGAATTCTCAAATTTGACCATAGTACAATTTTCAAAGTAAAATCCGACAAAATCGAACATCGAATTTGAAGGATTTTACCGCTTTTCGATTTCTCGATGAAATCGTACGATCAAACACTTTTATGAAAAAATCGTAAAATTTCCTTCGATTTCTCAAAAAAATCATACAAATCGAAAGATCTAAGTGTTCGATTTTTTTCGATAAGAAGACTTAAAAAAAAAAGCCTATGGAGCTTCCCACAGGCATATATAGCAATTTGGTAGGTTTAATCTGGCGATTGGGCCATCAAATAAAAATTTAAAGGGCAAGTACTTTGATCATCGAATGATCAAAGAGATTTTTATTCTATCTATTCGAATCATTCGATATGATTGAATTTTGCAAATTCAATGACAGAAGTGGCCAAATCGAATTTTGAATCCATTCGAATTCTTCACGCGAATTTAGTAAATCTGCCCCTTAGTGAAATGATGTTAACTCCTTTACACAACTCTTGTTCCAGGATATGGGTATTTTAGTCCATTCCTCAATTAAAGAAATATTCAAAAATTATCGCATTTATATAAATCAAAATAAAACAAAAACACTATCCTTATATTATCCCATATAGTTAGCCACCTCTTCATCAAAAGAAGCAACTTATATCAAATATGGAATTCAGCCCCTCTGGTTGTCTCGAATGTAATTTGAATATCTTTTTTACCTCTGCTCATAGGAGCAAATTCACTAAAGCGCGAAAATGCGTTAGCGACAGCTTTGTTGGCGTTCTCCGCACTTCGCCAGGTGAATTTTCGCCAGCGCTAAGCAAATTCACTAAAATGCGAAGTTGGACTTAAAGAAGTTTTTATAGGGCAGCAATTGGGCAGATGTAGCAGGAGGATTGGGTCCACCTAGTGGAACTTGGCATGCAATATGCATCATAACAAATTTAGACAGGTGCATACATTTGGGCACCTCAACAGTGATATATCATTAATCCTTAGTTGAGCCTCCTTTTGCAAATGTAACAGCCTCTAAACACCTCCTATAGCCTTTGATGAATGTCTGTATTCTGGATGGTGGTATTTTTGACCATTTGTCCATACAAAATCTCTCCAGTTCAGTTAAATTTGATGGCTGCCAAGCATCGACAGCCTGCTTAAAATAATTCTATAGATTTTCTATGATATTCAAGTTGTGGGAATATTGTACTTCTCCCTCTGCATAAATGAAGTGTGTTTAGGGTCATTGTCTTGTTGGAATATGCAACCCCTGTGTAACTTCAACTTTGTGACTGATGCTTGAACATTATCCTAAATAATTTGTTGATATTGGGTTGAATTCATCCGACCATCAACTTTAACAAGGGCCCCAGTCCCTGAACTAGCCAGACAGCCCCACAGGATGATGGAACTCCACCAAATGTGATAGTAGGTAGCAGGTGTTTTTCTTGGAATCTGGTGTCATTCTTCTGCCATCCATAGCACTTTCTGCTATGATCAAATAATGAAATTTTTGTCTCATCAGTCCAAAACACTTGGCTTGTCTAAATGAGCTTTTGCATACAACAAGAGACTCTGTTTGTGGTGTGAGTGCAGAAAGGCCTTCTTTCTCATCACCCTGCCATATAGATGTTCTTTGTGCAAATTGTAGAAAGATGCACAGATGCACCATCTGCAGCAAGATGTTCTTGCAGGTCTTTGGAGGTTCTTTTTGGGTTGTTCTGTAACCATTATCACAATCCTCCACATATGCCACTACTGTAATTTTCTTGGCCTGCCAGACCTGGGTACAGCAGCTGTGCCTGTGGACTTCTATTTCCTAATTACATTCCTTACAGTTAAAACTGACCTCTGAGATAGCTTTGTAGCTTTCCCCTAAACCACGATACTAAACAATCTTTGTTTTCAGACCTTTTGAGAGTTGCTTTGAGGATCCCATGCTGTCACATTTCAGAGGAGAGTCAAACGGAATCACAACTTGCAAATGGTCCACCAGTTCTCATGATTGGACACACCTGCCTATGAAGAGCAAGGCTTAATGAACTAATCCAACCTGTTTGTTGTTGCCAGTAATCAGTATTGAACAGTTACATGCATTCAAATTAGCAAAATTACAAGGGTACCCACATTTTTGCACAGCCAATTTGATTTCATAAATCTATTAATTTATCTAAGTTCTGTTTTGTATCAACTTTGGAATGCAGCATTCATGGCAATCCTGCTATTGTTAATAAAGGAACTTTGAGAGCCATGTAAAATACCACACTTTTTTTTCTCTGACTTTCCCTTACTTTCCTCTGTACTTATTTTTGATTTACCACTTGAAGACAAAAATATCCACTGCATCCCGATTTCACACTTTAACACTGAACAGGTACCATTTGAGGCTTCTCCGCTCTGGGAAATCCATGCATGAAGAAACATATATTAAATCTTTATTTATTTAATTCTCATCTCTTTGATCTTTTGCCCTGGTAAATAAAAGACAACCTGCTATTGTCATGATTCTTTTTTCCCCAGTGACAGATATATTCCCTATCCACTGGTTCATTGATTTGATGCTGAGTTATTTTGACAATTGCAAAGTAAAAGAGACTCAATTCCTTTATTTTGTGCAATTAGAATTTTGTGTAAAATATGGCAACAGTAGTACACTTTGAACCAAATGTTTACCTCAGTCCCTAAAGGAATGATAAAACCATTCAATTTGGACAGTTGGGCATTACCAAGAACACATAACAAATTTGAACATTTGTAAAGTTCACATTACTCCACACCCAGCAAAATCACGTTGACGTACTTAAAAATCTATGAACTGTTGTCAATAACTGTGATTTCATCATGCACTATATTCATTTTATATTGAAATTTTAATGCTTGCTAAGCAAGGTACAGCACATTGATTTTGACACAGTTGATTACTCTACATATACACTATACATATGTACAAATGGGCTGAAAATGAATGAGGTTAAAAAGAGAAACAAGTAGCTGTTTAAAGAGTGTGTGCTTGTTTGCTCACGTTTGTTTGCACACGTGTTTGTGAGCACTGGGAGGGGGAAGCTCATCTAATACTACAAAATTTTTGTCATCCATAAATGTTGTGTGAAACATAAGTATCACCTTATTTTCAGGTACACATGCTTTAAGATACAGTACACCACAGATCTTTCCAATTTCAGGGCTTGTAAAAGCACCGGCTGTCACTATGAAAGTAAATTGCAGACATACAGTATAGCTGCCTCTTTAAAAAACCCAGACCAAACTGGCAAGGTTTAATTCCAAAATATATCTCTTTTATCTTACATGCTATTACAAAAACATTTGCTAGCTAGAATTTAATGGAACCTAAATTCAATTCCAACCTGTAGTCAGCTTGTGAGGCATATCATGTAAAGAATTGATTCTCTTATTTTCCTCTGACAAGCTTGCTTCAAATAATGTGTTTTTAATACAACTCTTTTATTAAACTCCTAACTTAACTGGCAGAAAAATTAAACCATTTTCAAGGCCATGGTAAAGGGGATGCCAGACTGAATGACAACTGTCAGTAAATGATGAATGACCTACAATTCCCTGCCCTGTCACTCAGGTGAGGACCATTAATCTTCATTGTGGCCCTGTCAGGTGAGGTAGCCATGACAGCAAAATGTCTTCTAGTAACAACAGCCAGAAATACACAACAATAGGAAAGTCTCATTGTCAGAATACTAACCGAAATACCATAATTTACTGTGGCTTTCCTCCCCCAGAATTATTTTATGCAAAATAAACTAGTAGGGTATAAATATGATTAGACAGATGGAGAGCAGATCCAGTCTGCTTGCAAGCAAACCCCATACAGTGGTTGATGAGGAGTGGAGCATCTCTACAAACCAATCAAATGCCTGGCAGTTCAATTACATCGTAATAAAGGGACATTCATCATTCAATTAGGCACCTGTCAGTATTTTTCAAAAGGGAAAACGTCTAACCTGAGACCCCAGGGAACACACAGTAGAATTAAGAGGCAAAGAAATAAGTCAATTACTGGGCACCCCCATGAAAGCAAGTGAGCAGGATAGAGCCTACGTCTACCATTTATAAGCACTGCGATGGCATATTACTAAAAATTATGTTGCATTTGTTAAGAAAACATTGTCTTCTGCAGATCACTAGTAATTATATGCAGTGATGGATACAGAAAAGTTCTTTCGCTGCCCTGCAGAACTCAACACTGCAGAGATAACAATTTTGGTTTAGTGTCTCGCATTTTCATGATTCTGACAGAGCAAAGTGCTGCTTTGAAATAATGGTGTCTGGATGGGAAAGAGAAATGAAAATGTTGCAGAGCTGACTTCCAAGAAAAAAAGAGGCACAAAGGCTAAACTACGTTAATGGAGAAGACTGCAGGCATCTGCAAATGTGTGATTAGGTTCCAGCTGAATAGAACAAAATGTATGTACATTATGTTATGCAAAGGTGGGATGTTACAAAACAGAGAAATCATACTTTTTAGTTTTAGTTTAGTCACAGCACATGTGATCTACCTTTCTAGCCTTGTATTAACAGATAGTTTGGAAATGGGGTCAGAATCTTGAAATATATTAAAGGCAGAATACATTGCATTATGTTACAAGAACACTCTCACCATCCCACTGTCTGTCATGCTGTTGGTGTGTTTAATAAAGCAACAATAATTTTAATACTACTGTGCCTTTCCATGACTCCGTCGAGCGCTTGTGAGCGGGTATATGGAGGAATTGACTGACCACGTAGGAGTTGCCGACTTCCCGCGAGAGCAGCCCCCAGGAGCGGAGAGGAGCACTAACAGTGGGGTGAGCTCCACTGGAAAACTTTAATATACAGATGCAGTCACTTGGATTTGTAAGTTAAATGCATTGTGACTTAACTCATCTATCTCATTTATCCCACTTAGCACAGAATATTGTGTCACAGCATCCCATCCAATTAAAGAGTTCACCATTGAAAACAATGGTGCTTTGGTATGCTAATGAAAAGGTTAAATGCATTAAATGAGTTAAGATAACTTTAGATAACACAGTTTCTTCAATTAGCCCTGAGTCATGACGCATTTAACTTACAAATCCAAGTGACTGCATCTGTATACATTTATGCTGTTACAAGAAATAAGACTGACTGTTCAGCTGCTTAAGATTTTGAAGGTCATTACATTGTATTAGAATATAAATATTTTGTGTGCTACCCATTTTAGTACTTATGCTCCTCTGAATTAATCACAACTATCAGCCTAAATACATTATCAGAAGCCAATGTTCTTCTTCTTCTTTGACTGCCAAAGATCAGGGGATGAATCTATTTGTAAGTGGCCATGTGTATGAACTTCTTCCTCGTGTTTAGAGGTTACTGATATCAACAGAAAGATTGGTCTGTAAGCTGCCTCATTAATGACAACAAATGAATTCTGTGGCACTTTACAAAGATTAAACCAGTGTCAAAAACTCTTATTTTTGCATTAATTCACATTCCACAGTATGGTAAATGAAACAAGGCACATGCTGGAAAATGTAGACCATGGTTTGCCTGTTTGTGCGTGATCTTTAATTCCCAACTTGGATCCTTAGATTTGAGATATGAATTTGTGTCAAGTACATTTCCGGATGACATTCTAACCTACATTTCTTACGATGTCTTCAAAATGGAATAAAAATTGCCTTCTTCTCAGTTCAGTTAACAAAGAGCGTCACATGACTTACTACAGATGTAAGGTACAAGGGAGACTGAATTGAAGTCACAGTGTATATACTGTAGAAATAAGATTGTTCAGTTGTCAAATGCTTTTGCTAAAGATTAAAATTTAAACTCAGTCTTTATTTGCTAGCTATATACAGTTAGTTCCTAAGTTATGAACATGAAACCCAGGTAACGAGAGGGAAGGAGAAAAATTGCCTGTGAACCGTTTGCCTTTAAAAATTACTACATAAAATGAGGTGTTAGAAACACACTTTGGGCAAAATATTTAAGCTCATGTGACACCTCAAGGCCCCTCTAATAGTCCTATACTATTGTACGTGAATCATACACTATTAAAATTCTAAATTTGTAGTGCATTTAAAATCAAGTCCCCCAGTAAACAGTGTGATGGAGTTGTAAGACTAACAGTGATCTTAACCTTAACTCAGAAGCTCTAGTAAGAAAGCAAGGAGCTTTTAGGCTAGGGACAGACAGGGAGATTCGGGGAGATTCAGTCGCCTGGCGTTTAATAGCAGGCGACAATCTCCCCGCACGTCCTTCTCCCTGTCTGTCCCCAGCCTTAAACCCCAGCCAATTAACAAACACCTGTCGGGCCTTGATGTGGTACGTGATCTTACATATTTTGGATTAAGTGTGGTACTTACAACTTATTTTTTGCAATAATGTTTTTTAAAGGCAAACTGTGTGCTGGTAGTTTTTAATCTTTCTATTTGTGTACAACTATTGACTTTTTATTGTTTATGAAAAACAAGTCAATTCCAAAATATGGGTTAGATTGAGTGCTGGCAAATGTTTTATGTGTTTTGTGTACATATTGCCTATAGTATTTCTATTTGTGTACAAATAAATGAATCGTGAATATATTCACTAAGGGGCCCAATTAATAACGATCACATTTAGTTTTTGCCTTGAATTTCAAAATATAAATTTCCTATATATCTATATCTATATATCTATATATCTATCTATATTTATATATATATATATATATATATA
>CM044440.1:23673147-23685156 GCA_024363595.1 Xenopus borealis | reverse complement strand
CACTTGGTGTTTAAATCTTGGTTGAGCTTATTGCTGTGTAACTTTGTCAAAGGCTAGTGCTATAGCCAAAATATTAGTGTTTTTTCTAAGTAATTATTAAATTTTCTTGAATAAATCCTGTGAGTGCAAGCTCTTCACCTGATTCCAATTTACATTACTTGGCTGTGCACCCAGGCAACTAATTTTTGCTTTCGAGTTGTGCTGACATTCTACAAGTTTTTGTATATATATATAAAATATATTTAAATATTTGAGATAAAAGCTTCTATTTTTAATTAGAAAATAGGGGTTCTATGCTTATTCCACAAACTTTGTTTTAGAAAAACTTTTCGATCATTCTTTTCAGTCCAATAAAGACTATGGCACTTTTTTTACTGAACTTAATTTTTTTTTTTATTATGCTTGAGCAATAGGTGCTCCAGCTAGAACATTTAGGCAGTGTCATATACTGTAGCTCTAGTTTTAAGGTACTGCATTTATGTTATATGTATGCTCCAAGTTTCCCTGAAATTCCAAGCAAGCTGGATTCATAAAGGAGCCTAATGCATAACAAGTTACATTGTAGGACCAATTTACTAACAATTGGATTGTGATTTTTTTTCCACGAATCTCAAAAAAATGTGGATTTCCTATATTTCTAAAAATCTTGTCATTTAAGAGGCACATTTTTCAAAGGTGGAATTTCAAATTCATAAATTTGAATACACTTGAAATTCGAATGGGAGGGTATTTACGAAAAAAAATTATATCTAAAACTCAAACTAATCTAACCAAATTTGACTAAACTCAAGTAGTTTTTTCTCAGAAAAAACTTGAATGCCAGGAAGGCTAATAACATATTGGAATTGGTCACTGGACCTCTCCTATTGACTTACTGTATACATGAACTTGGCAGGTTTAAGGTGGCTAAATGTTGAATTTGAATTATTTCCAGGGTATAGGTTTGATAAATCTAAAAATTGGATTAAAATAATAAAATAATAAATCTGCCCATAAGTGTAATAACCACAAAATCCTCTAATGCCACTTAAAAGTTGTCACTTTTAGTGGTTTAGAGGTTTTCATATTTTTTTACACTAGGAATTTCTAGAGGGTTTTCATATATATTTTTTGCAAATCTATTGGGACATTGCCAACAATTTGCTAAAGAGGCCATTGCTAGCGCAGTTTTGTGCCCTTTCACCAATTGCATTTACATTCAGGAGAATGGTCGTTACTCTGCAAATTAGTGAATTTTACAGAACATTATCTCTTTCCCCAGAGTTTTCTTCTCCACCTTAGACCAAACTGATAATACAAAGCTACATACTCCTCAATCTTATGTCAGTGACATCTTATGCTGTATGCCAGAAAGTCATAAAAGTTGTAAAAAGAACAGGATTGCCTTCAAAAGTCCTAACTATTAAAGATTTTCCAATTTTCGGGTATGCCACATTGGTTTTAGGGTGAGCTCATGTCTAGCGTATTTGAGGATCTCTTTGATATTTATTTTCTTCTTTAGGACATGTTTAATAATAAGTTCTCACTTCAAGCATTTGCACAAACATCTCTAATAAAGATGTCTATACAACCTATATGTAACTGCCCTATTAAAATTTACCTTAGGGTAAAAGTACTAATGAAGTTTCTCTAAGTGGAATTGAATGCTAGCAAAACAGTGCTAAGAAATGTTCACGCTGACAAATCAACGCTAGTGAAACTTTTCCAGCATTTTGCTGTAAAAGACGCAACTTCACATTTTAGTGAATAAGCATAGTGGTAACGTATTTACGCCTGGCGAAGTGGCGCTGGCAAAAAATTTACTTTTAATGAATTTGACCCTTAGTTGCTAAATTTGTATTTGCTTGATGAATCAAGCACAAGATTTGTACTGTTTTTCAAGCAGGGAGCATGTCAATGTGCCAGTGGGCATAGGGTCAATGAGGCAGCTAGTAGAAATCTGGAATTTACCATAACCATAAATCCCAGAGTTCCCATGTGTCAATAATAGCAAGTGCACTCAATTCAAAAGATGAAATTGAGTGCACACATTGGAGCACAACATGCTCTAAGAGCATGTTTGGGGGCAATTACCTATGTGGATAGCATTAATGCACTAACTTTTGTTTCTATTTGTTCACTTAGCCATTTGAACTTCATAAATAAGCCTTCCAAACCATAGAAGGGAAGAGATGTTGGAGAAAATATAAGATCTCAAATCGTATATTATATTATGAAACTATGGGCCAATGAGTACAATTGAGTAAATATGGTAGGGTAAAACAACAAGTGTGTATTTAGCCCATGATGTCTACTGGTCACCTATTTAAAAACAAAGATTTAAAAGGACAATATCACTAAACCTTGTGCAAACTTGGAGCAGATCTGCTAAATATATTTTTAGTGGCAACAATTGTTACTGCAAGAAAAAACACAATTGTCTAATTCCAACAATGATTAATTAGCATTCTAACTTAAGCAGTAGATTGGCTCAAACCAGTTGTAATACTATGACACTGTAGAAAGGTATTCGGGAGGTAACAAGTAAGGTGGGAAGCCTGGGGTATACCCGCATATGGCAGGACAGCCTTGAAGAAGAATAAACTTACAGAAAAAGGTGTAAACAAAAGTAAAGTGATGAGAAAAACAGCAATCAGGAATCGTAGTCAGAATCAGGCGAAGGTAAGAACAAGGGAGTCAGCAGCAGTTTGATGAAACACGGTTTAGGAGTGACAAGAAAACAGCAAGCAGAAATTGTAGTCAGAACAGGCCACAAGGTCAATACCGGGAAATCCACAAAGGTAGGGATCAGGACACAGGAACACCTGAATCAAGAACAGGGAACTTGGAACACAGGTGCTTGGAACAAGGAGGGCAAGTCTTGCAGGGAAGTATGCAATGACCAAGACCTGAGCAAGGTTCAGAGCTGGGCTTACAAAGAGGTCATGAATAGAGATGGGAAACACATGAGGGTAATGAGATGGGAGGATACACACTGGGAACAGGCATAAACATATATATGAAAAGATCAGGACCAAGATTAACAGCCTCCAGTGGATCAGATGGCAAGTGAAAGTCTAGAAATCACAAATACAAGGCTCAGGTCCCGGCTGGTCTTGACACCAAACTTCACTCCAATACTTGATTCAGATTAAAAGTAGCCTTATGGGGTTTCGTGTTGTTGTGGGCACGAACCATTAATGTTTTGGATTTTTCACCCTAAAGTTCCGATAATATTGTGGAATCGCATGAAACCCAGCGCACATCAAAAAGTCAGTGGGACTTCTCCCACTGACTTATATGCAACCTCAGCAGGTTTGAGATGCCAAATTTTAAAATTCTGAGTTTTTCATCTTTGGGGTTTAATAAATCCTGAAAATATTTGTGTATTTAAAAAAAAAAAAAATTAAAGGTTTGGGGCCTGAGCACCTGGACCCCCTGCCAATATTGATAAGTTAACCTTGCCATCTACTGCAGTCAATACTGGATACCTCCTGCCTTTTTTTTTTTAAGCTAGTCAGTTTGAATTGTGTTAGGCCAGAGGCACACCAATGGGAGGAAACACAGGCCGTCCCTGAATAGGCGAAGGAAAATCGATCCATTGTCATGTGCACCTTTCTGTAGCTCAATTGATAGGCATGGCAACACACTGAACTTGGCAAAAAAAATAAAACCAAAGTTTAGCCCTAACTGTGAACCTTTGTTCTATATATTGATTTGTAACAGGGCTCAATTACGAATACATGCACAGTGTGCAATGTCCATGTCTTTAACCCAGAATGCAGTTGTTTTACACAGGGGGGGTTTGTGCCTGATGCAGCTGCACTACAAATGTTGTTTGGAATTAACAATTTCCACCTTCTGGCATTGAAATGAAGCATGCCCATTATTTTGGACATGTGATTTCTATGCCTAATGTGCTAGACAATAAAACATGCAAGTGTGGGGAGCATAGCTATGAATGAGCAAGTACCTTTAATCAATGGCATCAGTAGGTGCAATAACTGTGTCTATTTTGTCAACCTTAACTGCAGTTGTATTTGCAAATGAGCACTTATGTCTTTGTGACCTGGGTGGTTGAGGGGAGGGAGGTACAGCTCTAAATAAATCCTTTTATATTAAATGAAACTTGTAGGCTTTATATTAAATAGTATCAGATAATTAAAATTAATTAAGAGGTTATTTATTAAAGTCTGAAATGTTAGTTGTTTTTACTATAAAATACAAATTTTTAGTGGGGGAAAAAACTCTAATTTTTTGGGATTGATCATACCCTGAGGAGTCAGAATCCGGCATCTCAGACCTGCTGAGTTTGTATATATCAATGGGAGAGGTCCCTATCTTGTGGTCTGCTCTGGAATTTGACTGAAAATTCAACTATATCAGACTTTTTGGGCGAAAATCCCGAAGAAATTGAGCAATTTGGGAAAAACGTATAAAATGTGTGTTTGCGCTCAATTTTATTCAGTTTTATTGACCTAATAATAAATAAGGTCCAATCATGGATTCTAGTTTGGTCAGACTTTTTTATTTGGATTTTGATAAATACACTCTTTAACTTGGCATTAACATGTCACAAAATCTGAGATCTTACTTTCATAGAAACAGCAAAGTTGAAAACAATGGATATAAAGTGCCACTTTAAATCTATAAACATAATAATTTCCCCAGAGACAAAGTTACAGAGAAAGTAAATAGATGCCCAGCTCTAACTATAAAGCAAAAAGTACGAAGCAATCAAGTTGAGACAAAATTACGTTGCTATGAAATAGAAAACATTCATGAATAAATAATTGATAAGCTGCAGTTTTCATTAAAATTGCCATGCATGTTCATTAAATACCCTTCCAGGATTCTCTTAAGAAGGTGCCCCCTGTGTTTTGATTAGGAACCATGTGGTTTGCATAGATGTCAAAAGTCTGAAGTCCTTAGTTGTCTCGAATGCTTTCTAAGCTGAAAAATCTTCAGTCCAGCATATTGTGAAACTGAGCAGTATTCCCTTTGCAGTCATCACTGATCTCTAACCATGACAGCCAACCCTAGTAAATAATATATCAAGATAAATGATAATAGCTCTGTTTAAAGTGTCTCCTAATGAGCATCATCAATTAAAAATTAATATTGCAAAAGCTGTATTCCTTGCATTTATGTACTAAACATAGCAGCAGGTATCAGCTTACACATATGAGAAGCAATTTCTCTTTTTATGTATCTTAACAAAACAAACCTTAAAAACAGAGATATTGGGAAAAACAAAGCTATTAAAGATCAGTTTGTATCTTGTAGGAGATGACTGAGCTATTTCTGTTTTAGTGTGAATTATCTCGCTTTTTCTGTGAAATCAGTTCATATGTTTTTGCAGACAATTATAAATAAATGTTTAATTGCAGAAATATAAAAATTCAATCAATTATTTTCATAAAACCACCTACAACAGAAGAATTAAGGGCACCGTAAATTTAAAATGAGGCAAACAAAGAAATCAGTAGTTTATTAGTCATTCGGCCATAGTTCAAGAATATTCAGGACAGCAAATATGGCTTTACCCCAAATTTCATCATAACTGATCTTCAAGCTGTGCATTCACATGCATCTAGGAGAGGCATTCCACCTAAATATCACCCAAACTATCCTTCAGTCTGAACAACCCTGCCAACTCATGAGAAGGGGTATTAGGGGAGGCAGCACCACATTTAGAAACCACTGCTGTATGAAAAAACTAAATGGGCTCTGGGATATCCTTTTCTACAAGGTGTCCTCAGCCTCTGCACTGTGGTTATGGTTTTTGGAGTTATCCAGAAAGATAATTAAACTGCCATTCAATACTTTAACAACCCATTATTTATATTGCTGTCAGATCAGCTACATCAGATATTCTTAAACTAGGAGGCAAGATGCATAATTTAGTTTCCTTGTTGAATCCACCAGACAATTAATTATTCAATAACATACCGTAGGTAACTAATATTAAAGTGAACATCGTCTCTTAAACAAAATCTCTAGATTATTTGAGTAACATCTGTGGATTTTAATTTGGATGGGTTGAACTTGATGGACTTTGTCATTTTCAACCCAATTTAACTATCTGTAAAAAAAGGTTAGGAAAACATGAGATAAAGGCATTCCATATTTTAGTTTTTTTCCCCAAATAACTGATATCATGGCAAAAGAGATCCAGTTAAACAGAGCCCAGTTGTCAAGGCTGCCCTGCACCCCTACTCCCCACTTATCTCACTTGAGATATTAGCAGTTATATGATGTTTCACATTGCTAGGTAGGCTTTTTTGTAGCCCAGAGTGTCAGTGACCCAGGAAGGATGATTACTCCTTGTTATATTTTTTTTTTCAAATTCAACACATAAAACCATCTTGAATGTAGGGTTTTTTATGAAAAAATGAGAAACTCAATAGCTTAAAATAGCTTAAGAATGTGAAATCACATTCTACCTTTAATTTTCAATGAGTCAGCAAAATTTCAAAGCAATTTCAAAAACTCAGATTGAAAAATAGCTTGAACTTGGGATATGCAACTTTAATTTGACTTCTACATGAATTTGTGTTTTTTTGCACTTAATCTTGATTTTTTTGCAATGAAAAACTTGAATAGTAAAAACTCAAGTTGAAAAATGTAGAAAATTCAAATTTTCTAAGTACTTGCCCTATAAAAATCCTTCGACTTTGACTATTCGCCATCTTAAAGCTGCCGAATTATTATTTTAGCCTATGGGGGACCTCATAGAACCTGTCCTGAAAAAAATTCTAAGTTCCAAGAATTCTAAGGATTTTGCAGAGAATCGTTCGATCGAATCGAACCCTTGTAATTTTGCTAATTTGAATGCATGTAATTGCTCAATACTGATTGTTTGGATTAGCTTGTTAAGGCTTGAAATTCATAGGCAAGTGTGTCCAATCATGAAAAAAGGTATTTATGGTGGCCAATTGCAAGGTGTGCTTCTGTTTGTCTTTCCTCTAAAGTGTGACAGCATGGGGTCCTCAAAGCAACTCCCAAAATATTTGAAAATAAAGATTTTTCAGTATCTTGGTTTAGGGGAAGGCTACAAAAAAATCTCTGAGGCTTAAACTGTCAGTTTCAACTGTAAGGAATGTAATCAGGATATGGAAGGCCACAGGCACAGTTGCTGTAAAACTCAGGTCTGGCAGGCCAAAAAAAATGCAGGATCTGCATATGCGGTAGATTGTGGGAACGGTTACAGGCAACCCAAAGATCACCTCCAAAGACCTGCAAGAACATCTTGCTGCAGATATATATATATATATGTACATCATCCTAAATTCAGCACAATTTGCACAAAGAACATCTATATGTCAGGGTGATGAGAAATAAGCCCTTTCTGCATTCATGCCAAAAGTGCTTTGCATGGCAGAAGAAGAACAATGAATTCCAAGAAAAACACCTGCTACCTACTTTGGTGGAGGTTGCATCATGCTATGGGGCTAGTTCAGGGACTGGGGCCCTTGTTAAAGTCGAGGGATGGATAAATTCAACCCAATATCAACAAATCATTCAGGATAATGTTGAAGCATCAGTCACAGGGGCTGGATATTCCAACAAGACAATGACCCTAAATACTCTTCGAAATCTACAAAGGCATGTATGCAGAGAGAGAAGTACAATATTCTGGAATGGTCATCACAGTTCCCTATGGGAACATCTATGGGATGATTTGAAGCAGGCTGTCCATGCTCAGCAGCCATCGAATTTAACTGAACTTGAGAAATTTTGTATGGACGAATGGTCAAAAATACAGCCATCCAAACACTCATTAAAGGCTACAGGAGGTGCCTAAAGACTGTTATATTTGCAAAAGTAGGCTAATCTAAGTATTGATGGAATACCTCTGTTGGGGTGCCAAAATGTATGCACCTGTCTAATTTTGTTATGATATATATTGCATATTTCCTGTTAATCCAATAAACCTTATGTCACTGCTGAAATACTACTTTTTCCATAAAGTTTATTGGATTGGTTCCTGCTGCTTTCCTTTTAATATATACCATGCCCAACAGGAACAGCAAAAGAAATAACCACCCGGAGACACATAGTAAGCGATACATAGTCATTCCATATGTAGCTGGAGTGTCGGAGAAACTCAAACACCACGTCCCTGTGTTTTTCAAATTTAGCAACACACTGAGACAAAAACTGGTACACCCAAAGGATCCTACTCCTAAGGGAAAACAAAGTAATGTGGTATATGCAGTCCAGTGTAGTGATGAGTGCACTGATCTATACATTGGGGAGACAATACAACTGCTCCATAAGTGAATGGCTCAGCATAGGAGGGCAAAATGTACAGCGCAAGGCTCGGCTGTTTTTCTACACCTAAAAGACAAGGGACACTCTTTTGAAGATAGCAATGTCCAAATTCTGGATAAAGAAGACCGCTGGTTTGAAAGAGGTGTGAAAGAGGCGATTCATGTTAAGGTGGAGAAACCATCCCTGAACAGAGGCGGGGGCCTTCGACACCACCTGTCTGCTACATACAATTCTGTTCTCACATCTGTTCCCCGGTGGTTTCAGAACTCTTGACATCCATTCATGCAACTCTCACAAGTAACACCTGTTTTCTAGAAGTTGCATGGCACATTGGTAATCTTATCACTGTAACTACACAGAATCAACACCACTGTGAATTTAAGATGTCACCTTGTGATGCCGTTGTGGTTGGATTGTTGGAAGAGTCTATATGCAGAGAACTCCCCTACACCAGTCAGTTGAACTGAAGAAGCTGCTCGGATGAGCAGTGAAACGTCTTCATTAAAATATCTCAGCAAGTCCAGTTGCTTTGAGTTACTTTTGATAAATATATTTAAAGGAAGTTTCTACATGAGCTCAGCCAATGATAAATAAAAGTCAAAAGAAATGAGAGGGGTTCCCAAAATTTTTCGTATGACGGTATATGACATTTACTTAACTAAAATAAGTTCCATAAATGCATAGATTATGCCTTATTTTACTTTTCTTAACACTCTATAGACAATATAAATTTAGTTTAGTATATTTATATATCCCTAATTAATAATTGTAGATTAAAATGCATGTAACAAGAACCACTTCATAGCCTGGAAGTATAAAGAGAAAGATGTGGGTTGATGTGGGCATGCAAACTGCATGCCAAACATGCAAAATTCAATTTAAAGTGAATCCCTACTTGGAGAAAAGAGTTGTGCTCTAGCATGTGGCAGTGCCTCTTAATATATCACTTCAATAGTTGAAGAGCAATTAATGCATTGAAACACAGCCTTAGCAGGTGCCATAGGTTTCACTTCTCTAAAAAGGTAATGCTGAAAGGTTTCTATAATTACACCTTTTTCACACCTTTTTTTCACACCCCAACGTTGTACCTCAGTGATTTGAAAATAGAGTGAAAATAGTATTGCACTCCCCATCAAACTCTACAATGTGCTTTTTGGTATAGACTAGTTGTATTAAACTTATAATTATATATATTAAAAAAATATGGTAACCCATCAGTTTCAGCAAATAATGTATTGCACAGCCATTGCATCACCAAAAAAAGATGAATTTACATAAAAAAATCATTCAAAATCATATAGCAGTTTTCATTATTTTTTCTTAAACAAAAATATGGGTGCATAGGTATACAATAAAATATATTTGATGAGCTGTTATGATTATTTTGTAGTTTTCATGTGTATATAGTAAGATTAAAATGTTTGACGCTCATGGTGTTCTTTTAAATATTGCTGTTCAATGTGTATAGTCCCAATCAACTTCATGTTTTCAAAATATTCCTGGACAATATTGGAGAAGGAACTCTTGGGATACAACTGATTAGATTCTGGCAAGAAGGACCAAACACCTGCTTCAAACCAAAGACATCTGCATATTTCACATTTATTTTTCATAATTTGCAGAAGCAACCTGCTAAAATTTAGCAAGGGAGAATAACCTAGCACATAATTAGATAAAGTTAGCTTGCTTTATAAGTATTAGAATGCAGCCAGCAGCTCACCTGGGAGAACATCAAGGAATACTGTATGTGCAACTTTGGTTTGCTTTTGTAAATTGAATTTTAGGTGTAGCTTACCAGGCCAAAAAGCTCAGTCTATGCCTTTAGTGTACATGCCACTAGTCAAAACACATTTTAAAGATAAATGAGTATGTTTCACACAGAAACAAAGGAGAAAACACAGAAAGGAGTAATGATCTTTAAAAAATGTAATTCATCAACTGAAGGGACTAAAATTAGATATTTAAATTGTGTTCATGTTTCAAAATACTTAGATACTGATTTTATGCAAAGGTATACCGATATAGTATATGTTATCCAAAAAGCTCCAAATTATGGGAAGGCCATTTTATTATTAAAATGTATTTCTATAGCATATTATGTTATTCTATAACATATTTTGAAGCACCATCTCCCAAGAACTGTTTTAATAAAATAATAAAAATTTGAAAACTAAAACAGAATTGTGTACTTGACCTCAACTGAGATATAACTTAACGTAATAGGAGGCAGAACAATTATATTGGGCCTAATTGATGTTTTACTGATTTATAAGCAGAAAAAGTATGGAGATCTACAGAAAGACCCCTTATCCATAAAACCCCAGGTCCCGAACATTCTGGATAACAGGTCCCACTGTACTAATGAAATTTAATAAATATTATAGAATTTGAATTACAACTGTAAAGTACTGTATAAGGAGCCATAGACCAATATTTATTTAAGTTTGTCTGGCATAATTTTCAGTGTTCTCTGGTGTTTGGTGTGTGAGTGACATGTGTGCCCAAGTCTGGAGTTCAGCATGTGAGTGATGTGGCTTTTTGCCACAACTCAACTGTAGCAATTAACGCAGAGCTGAGGAAACCCTGGAGCTCCCATCTGGTCCAGAAGTGTCAGTAGCTTCAGCTTCAGTAATCCATTGATGCATTTTTTTTAAAAAAATGTGAGCGTACAAACTCCATTGACTTCAATGCGGTTTCCCAAATTTTTTCACAGTTTCGGGACTGATTCGTTTATCACTATAACTCAGAATTCTCTCCTGGCCAGTATCAGTTCAATGCATGTTGTTTTTCTTTCCTTGAAGAACAAATACATTGATCGTAACTTTAATTTTATTTTATTACTGCTTTATATACTTATACGTATTTTCTTTTTTCTGTTTAGATTAATTGATTTGTGGACATGAAACCTGTATAAGTGCTTTATAAATATTTAGTAAAACTTGGTGCTTCTTTTTAAATCAGGAAAAATATATTGCTTCCAAAGCCCATATTTTGATAACATTTTAACAGTATGAAAGCATTTCGAGGTGTTACTAACAAATGAGGCATGACTCAAAAGTATTGCTAAATTGCCAGTATAAGTGTTATTTGTTCTTTACATATGGAAAAAATAACTTAGTAACTTAATTGCCTATAATTATTGGTGTACACACAATTGTTTCCCCTTTCTTTTGAAAATCACTTTGTTATAAATGTGACCTTGATATAACAACAGTTTACATAACCTCATACATCTAAACAAGCTGAGCAATACAGCATACAGTTCTGAGTTCAAGGTCAAACATGAACTTTCCAGTGTGTCACTGATAGATAAAATAAGTGGTTTTATTGTGAAGTAACTTTGGATTTTGACAAAGTGAATGTTCAGTTAAAATCTATTTATTCCCAGGATGCAGCTGTCTTTGTACTTACAGTATGTGTTCTTTCTTTTCCCTTTTATGCCCCCAATGATTCATCACTCTAAAGACATATAAGTCTATAGGGAAACAATGAAAGTAGCTCAAAATTCACTCATCTTGCAGAAGATTTCCTTCAGAAACTTCCCTCAATTATGGCATACAAAATGTGTGTTATAAAATTTCTAAACAGTCCAAACTTGCAAGGTGTATCAAAACTTGTTAAACAAGCAGATGGTCTAGCAGGTTGTAGGTTCACTTAACATAAGTGACCTATCCTCAGCTTTAAGAAGATAACAGTTTGGGGTTTTTATAGATAACAAGTTGTCTAATTCTGGGCAGTGTCATTCTGTAGCTA